>JAQGDQ010000480.1:0-171585 GCA_030141605.1 Tubiluchus corallicola
GTAAGGACCCAGGTTAAATCATAGAGCCGTACTTTAACTTGCAGATAAACATTAAGCTTTATTTTCATATTTTGACACCAGCTTCCCTTTACTTATGTTCACTAAATGTAAATTGTTTCTAGATTGTTATGATCAACTAGGTAATACTATTTGTTAGTTTAGGGAAGGTTATCCCCCCCCTGGGTTGGGTTAAACGTGTAACTGTACGTTTGTGCATTTAATCGGATTGAAGCCAAACACATAGATTTCTGTACGTTCATGACACAGATTTCACGGACAGGATATGCAACTTGAGTTTGGTTGGTGAAACTGCGTTTTTACGTTTTACCTGATTGTCTATTAGCTGACGTTTGAAAGCTAATGATCTATTTGTGGTGGTGGAAGATGTCCACTCATTGGTTTACATGGCTTTGCTGATCTTACCATGCTGGGAAGATGTCGTCTCGGATCATGTGAGAGCACCGTCGTGCAGTTGGAAAGGTGCCCAGCTCGATAGTCCATCGCATGGGACGGAGAAGTCGTCACTACCCGGGTAGGAACTTTATGCCAATAAACCGGGAAGCAAAGGTACCTGTTTATTTACGTTATCGTTAATTGGCGCCTGAGGGAGAACTTGTTTTGATGTGAATTTCCGAGCGCATGTATGCCTACAGCTCCGTTCACACGTCACCCTTTTGTTAGACTTACGTTTTTACATTTAGCTACGTTTCTCTCAGACTTTTTGCGTCGTTACTGTGGGAGTCGTGAACCCGTTACATGAAGTCAGAACCATACTTCAGTCGTTCTAAAGGACTCTGACCGCAAACTACACTTGTCTGGTGAAGATATTATGCTAGCGTACGCATTTTGGGGTGGCTGGTAGAGTAAGTAGGAACCCTTTAAATAGTTAGTAAAACTGTATGATTTTTGTATGTTTTGTCATTGCATTTATTTCATGCCATGCTGTTTAGTAGCGTTTTCAGATTAGCTTTTGTTTATTACTAATTTCCATTGTTTACAAAAGCTCAATTATACAACTGTTTTTGTTTGTGTCATTAAACTTAATATTTTGTCATTTATTCGACTGGTTACAGTTTGGCTTTTAGGGTATAGATGGAAAGCCTGTTTTTGATCAATCCCACCACAAAAGAATCCATGCTATTTAGGTAGAGCCCCCGTAGAGTCTGCCTACGCTCAGCTATTGTCTGTTTCTTTAGTGGGCAGTCGGTTAGTGCCCCTAGCTCGGCCAAGGAACTGATCGAACTTAGCAGCGACTACCATTAATTGGCCCCTATGGTCTGCCCCTGTATGCACGGGCCATTACAGATGGTGGCAGCGGTGGGATTGATTTAATCAGGTTTTCTACTCTGTGCGTTTATTTCAAAAATTTAAGTTTAATACAAAGACCTTGGGAAGAAATTTAGCACTCGCACAAGAAAGTAGGTGCGAGAAACTAGGTCACTTTACACTTATATTTCAGTTCTCTAACATTACGCTGAACGTATAACAGGTTTAGTTGTTATAACTTTGTGCAGTATTACGGTAATACGAAATTTTTGCTGCGCTTTAACGTACTTTGTTCTCGTGGCTTCCATAGCAAAATCTTGTTGCAGTTATAGAAGCCAAGAGTTGTGCAGAATCCGCTGTCGCGAATTACACAATTTAAACAATTCGCACGGTTGACATTGCTTGGCAAAAGTCGAATAATAAATTTATTCACACTCACAGTATTATAATACTACATTAATAAACATGGGAGACGAAGACAATATTTATACAAGAGAACAGTTGGACATTTTGCCAATGTCCGAGCTTCGAGAAATAGCTAGATCATTGGGTATGATCTCTTTGTCCAATAGGCGGGTAGTTCTTATTGACACAATATTAGAAATTCAGGCCCAGCGCCTATTGCCATCGGAATCCCAACAAGGAATGGTTTCGCCCGTCACTACATTGTTGTCAGCAGTGCAACAGACAGTCGAGAAAGCACAAGCTACGAGGTTAGCGCCGCCCTCTCCCGACTTGAGTCCGCCACAGCTTACCTTGCACCAAACACCAACAAAACAGCTTAGCGATCCTAGCACACAAATAACTACTAGTAATGAGAGAAGCACGTATGATTTAACGGGTTTGCCCCCAGATGATAAAGTCAAATTAATTTTACAACTGGAGGAGTCCAGAGCGAGAGAGAGAGAGTTAGCGAGAGACAGAGAATGGCAGGTGCGTGAATTAGAGATAAAGGAACGTCAACGGGAGCGTGAAGAAAGGAGGATGGAGAGAGAGTGGGAAGCAATGCAGGAAAGCAAAAGACATGACAGAGAGTTGCAAAGAGCACGTCTTTCATTAAATACATCAAACGCAAATGCAAACTCTACATCTACTGAATCCACACAGTATATTAAACTCAAAGTGCGACCTTTTAAGGAAGGTCAAGGTGAGTCGATCCTGGAGTACTTGACTTATTATGAGCGTTGTTGCCAAGTGAATGATATACCAAGGTCACAGTGGTGTTGTTCTCTTGCCCCTCACCTCTCGGGTAAGGCTAGTTACGCCTTCCAACTTATTGAAGGGGATGATATTCGTTCTTATACCAAAGTCAAGGAAGCCATTCTTGCAGCTTATATGGTGACTCCTGAGAGTTACCGCATAGCGTTTAGGGACCTTTCTAAACGTAAAGATGAGACGTGTACGCAGACAGTGGTACGTCTCAGGCAGAGCCTACGGGACTGGGCAGATGCTATGTCGGTCACTAGTAAAGATCAGGCCCTAGATTTAATAGCCTATGAGCATTTCATGACAATAATCCCTGCAGAGGTCGCTTTGTGGCTGAAGAAAAATAGCATCTACAAACTGGACGAAGCCGCCCAAAAAGCTGATGCTTACATTTCAGCCCAGAATCCCAGAGCAACCTCTATTAAATTCTCTCCATCATCAGTAAACCGTAAACCTGATGTAAAACCTGCAACACACAAGGGAGGAACTGCACCAGCCAGGGTGCAATGTTACCATTGTGGCCAGCAGGGCCATTATTCTTCCTCTTGCCCAAGAAAGAAGGTCTCTCCTACTGAAAGGCCTAGATTAGCACCTAGTGTGAGAGACAAACCGTCATACAAACAACTTTTGGTCCCTTGTGCTCCAGATATGTCGGCTTTAGTCACTGCTGGAGCAGGAACCGAAGAGTGTGTGTCTGGTCAACCATATTTTCGAGCCGTCTTGAATGGAAAAGACGTCACCGGGTTGCGAGACACTGGAGCCTCAAAGTCTGTTGTCCACCCAGACCATGTCCACCCTGAACAATACGTGAAAGGTTTGTCCAACCAACTGTCTTGCATACATAACTGTGACAAATCTTGTCCCGTTGCTATTGTTGAAATAGAATCGCCTTACGCTACAGGTTATCTGACAGCCACAGTCGCAGTTGATTGTCCAGTTCCACTATTATTGGGCAATGACTTTGAAACTGAAATCTCTCCATTTTTGTCAAAGAAAGACAAATCTAGTGGGACAAACAAGCAACAACCCAAGCAAACTGGGAAAGCTCCCACACTCAGAAACCAACCATTGACTTCGGGTGAAGGTCGGGAGACACCCAAGTTGTACTCTCAGGTAGTTCAGTCTACTGAGCAAAAGAGCATGTCTGCCCCTCAACTCAGTTGGGAACCTCAGACTGTTGCTGATGCAGACGCTACAAAATTTGTTGCATTCCCGATAGTAACGAGAGCTAAGGCAAGGGCTCTAACTGAACAAGGAAAACATGATGCAGAAATACAGCACCAAGCTAGTTCTGATACACTCCTACCTGTCTTAAATGAGAAACAGGCTAGGAAACAACAGAACCTTGCAGAATTGGTGCAAAGAGAACACTTAATAAGTGAACAGAAAAATGATGTTACTTTGCGCAACTTATTTGACCATGTGCAAGCAGAGGCTGAATGCAAAACCCAGAAGGCTGGCTACTTTTTAAAGCAAGGAGTACTTCACACAGTGCGCCGTAATGCAAGAGGAGGCCACACGGACCTTCTAGTAGTACCCTCAGTCCGTCGTCAGCAAGTGCTCGAGCTTGCCCATGACAAACTGCCAGCTGCACATCAAGGGATGCGCAAGACCATTGATCGGGTCTTATCCCAATATTATTGGCCCAAAGTCTTGAGTGACATTAAGGCATATGTCAAGTCATGTTTAGCCTGTCAAAGAGCATCTAAACGTAGGACTGCCGACAGAGCTCCACTCAAGCCTTTGCCAATAGTAAAGGAGCCATTTGCGCAGATCTGCATAGACCTAATTGGCCCTTTACCGAGAACACGCTCTGGTCATAAGTATGCTTTGGTCATCGTCGATCAAGCAACCCGATATCCGGATGCCTACCCCCTCAAATCAGAGTCAGCAGAATGTGTTGCACAGGCTCTCCTCCAATTTATTTGTAGGCATGGCATACCCAAAGAAATATTATCAGATCGTGGTGCTCAATTCACTTCGACTCTCATCATGAAGCTTGAAGATGCTTTAGGTATTAAAGGAATGTTTGCAACACCTTACCATCCGATGACACAGGGTGTCACGGAAAAATTTAATGACTCACTCAAGAGTTCCATAAGGAAGTTGCTACAAACTCAACGTACCTTTGAATGGGATGAATTAATCCCGTTTGTACTCTTTGCCTATAGAGAGACACCCCAAGCTTCTTTAAAGTATAGCCCATTCGAACTAGTATATGGCTTCCCAGTTCGAGGCCCAATGTCAGCCCTGCGAAGAAGATGGGGTTGTACAGACCCTCCATCATATGACAATGTTGATAACTATGTTGATAGGGTCATCAATGAATTAGAGCAATCCACCGAGGAAGCTCACCAGGCCTTAAACCAGGCCAAACTAGCCCAAAAAAGATGGTACGACAAAGTATCATCTGCTCGCTCATTGGAAATCGGACAAGAGGTGTTAGTTTTATTACCATCTTCCCAGAAAAAAATTAAATCGAATCTGGCAGGGCCCCTACCAAGTGGTTGACAAGTTGTCAGATCATACTTATAAAGTTCAGATTTCCAAACCTGGTGTAAAAGTACATACAAGGACGTTTCACATAAACTTATTAAAGCCTTTGGTGAAACGTTCAGAGAGCATAGCTCTGTTTTCCAAATGCCAACAGTCAGATCTGGCATTTCCAGGGGTAGATGACCTGTCTCCAAGTTATGATGAGGGAGAATTGGCTCCTACCCCTATGCAGGCAGCTCAACTCCCTGAAGTTGCTTTCTTACCCCCAGCGATACAAACTCAATTCGCCACCGATGTGGAGATACCAGAGCACCTAACCAAACAACAATCTTGCCAACTTAGTCAGCTTCTACAAAAGCATGCTGACATTTTCTCAGACATCCCAGGCCGAACCCATGTAACAGAGCACCATATCATTCTCTCAGATTGTACTCCAGTGAACCAGCGAGCTTATCGCATCCCTCAATCTCGGAAAGAAATTGTCCGAAAAGAGATTATCGAGATGGAGAAGCTCGATGTAATTCAGAAATCCGACTCACCCTATGCTTCTCCTGCCATTTTAGTACCTAAGCAGGACCAAACCATTCGCTTTTGCATCGACTATCGTGCTGTGAATCGCAAGACACTTTTTGTCCAGTACGCAATGCCCAGGGTTGATGAGATGGTTGATGAATTGCACGGTTCAGAATGGATTTCCCACATTGATATGACTAAGGCATATTGGCAAATTCTTCTCGCCCAAGAATCCAGGCCAATTTCTGCCTTCATAACAGACTTTGGGAAATGGGAATTCAAGGCTATGCCTTTCGGATTACAGAATGCAGCCCAAACATCTCAACAACTTATCGACATCCTTTTAGAAGATATCAACCAGCATGCAAGAGGTTTTACCGATGACATATGTGTCAAGTCGAACAATTGGGATGACCACCTCCGGCACCTTGAAACGGTCTTTTGTATTTTAAGAGCAGCACAACTTACTATTAAGCCAAAGAAATGTTTCCTCGCCCAACGAGAAACAGAGTTCCTAGACTATGTGGTGGGGCGTAATCGTTTACGTCCTCAAGCAGAAAAGATTCAGACAATACAAAACTTTCCTCGTCCAGAGACGAAGACTCAAGTGAGAGCCTTCTTGTGCTTAGTGGGGTTTTACCGTAGATTCATCCCCCACTTTAGCCAAATTGCTCTACCTCTCTTTGAGCTAACTCAAAAGACCCAACCATCTACAGTCACATGGTCGGCTGATCATGAACAGAGCTTTGTTACCCTGCGTGACTTTCTTACCTCAGATAGTGTACTCCATAGTCCGAATTTTAGTTTACCTTTCATCGTAACTACTGACGCGTCAATTCGGGGTTTGGGTGCTATCTTGAGTCAGGAACAGGAACCAGGCAATGAAGTTCCGATCACCTACCTCAGCCGTAAGCTTACGTCTGCTGAGAAGAACTACTCAGCTATTGAGCTGGAGCTCTTAAGTATTGTCCATGCTGTCGAGAAGTGGAACTACTATCTCGAAGGGCGTAAATTCATAATACGCTGTGACCACTCCCCTTTGCAACATTTGCACAAAATGAGACACTCCAATCGGAGAATCTCAAGGTGGGCACTCATTCTGCAAAACTATTCTTTCACTGTGGAACACCTACCTGGCAGAAAGAATGTGCCTGCTGACACATTATCACGCATGTAATCATATATGTCACAGTTATATATTTTTGCTAAAACACGATCAACATTTTACATGACAAGTACAACATGCATATTTTGACATGTTCGAAACACAGCGGAGTACTGCGTGAATACCTAAGCTTTTGTTTGGGAGTACCCTTTTTTGTTCTTGATATTGAACAAGTCGAAACCGACTTATTTTGGTTCTGTTATAGTAAATATATTTGTTGATCTTTACCCAAAACTTCTTATAGTGCTGAAACCCTTACTATTTTGCAAGCCAAATATCGGTATTTCAGCACTCGTTTGAGAGGGGGCCATTGTAAGGACCCAGGTTAAATCATAGAGCCGTACTTTAACTTGCAGATAAACATTAAGCTTTATTTTCATATTTTGACACCAGCTTCCCTTTACTTATGTTCACTAAATGTAAATTGTTTCTAGATTGTTATGATCAACTAGGTAATACTATTTGTTAGTTTAGGGAAGGTTATCCCCCCCCCTGGGTTGGGTTAAACGTGTAACTGTACGTTTGTGCATTTAATCGGATTGAAGCCAAACACATAGATTTCTGTACGTTCATGACACAGATTTCACGGACAGGATATGCAACTTGAGTTTGGTTGGTGAAACTGCGTTTTTACGTTTTACCTGATTGTCTATTAGCTGACGTTTGAAAGCTAATGATCTATTTGTGGTGGTGGAAGATGTCCACTCATTGGTTTACATGGCTTTGCTGATCTTACCATGCTGGGAAGATGTCGTCTCGGATCATGTGAGAGCACCGTCGTGCAGTTGGAAAGGTGCCCAGCTCGATAGTCCATCGCATGGGACGGAGAAGTCGTCACTGCCCGGGTAGGAACTTTATGCCAATAAACCGGGAAGCAAAGGTACCTGTTTATTTACGTTATCGTTAATTGGCGCCTGAGGGAGAACTTGTTTTGATGTGAATTTCCGAGCGCATGTATGCCTACAGCTCCGTTCACACGTCACCCTTTTGTTAGACTTACGTTTTTACATTTAGCTACGTTTCTCTCAGACTTTTTGCGTCGTTACTGTGGGAGTCGTGAACCTGTTACATGAAGTCAGAACCATACTTCAGTCGTTCTAAAGGACTCTGACCGCAAACTACACTTGTCTGGAGACGATATTATGCTAGCGTACGCATTTTGGGGTGGCTGGTAGAGTAAGTAGGAACCCTTTAAATAGTTAGGAAAACTGTATGATTTTTGTATGTTTTGTCATTGCATTTATTTCATGCCATGCTGTTTAGTAGCGTTTTCAGATTAGCTTTTGTTTATTACTAATTTCCATTGTTTACAAAAGCTCAATTATACAACTGTTTTTGTTTGTGTCATTAAACTTAATATTTTGTCATTTATTCGACTGGTTACAGTTTGGCTTTTAGGGTATAGATGGAAAGCCTGTTTTTGATCAATCCCACCACAAAAGAATCCATGCTATTTAGGTAGAGCCCCCGTAGAGTCTGCCTACGCTCAGCTATTGTCTGTTTCTTTAGTGGGCAGTCGGTTAGTGCCCCTAGCTCGGCCAAGGAACTGATCGAACTTAGCAGCGACTACCATTAATTGGCCCCTATGGTCTGCCCCTGTATGCACGGGCCATTACATTCACATCATGTTTTACATATAAGTTTCATCTTATAGGCATATTTATATATTCTGTATTTACGTTTGGGAGAATATATGAAATTTTTTGGGGTTCTAAGCAGCACTTTTCCACTAAGACACTGCTATCGTGCACAATCAAGCACAGCAAACAAAGAATAGCGCAGAGGAAACGTTCAAGGTCTATTACTCTCTTAAACTTTTCGCACAATAATGAGTGCACAATCAACCCTTCTCATGGTAGTGCCACTTTCTTATCCTCTAATGGCGGAACTAGTATCATTGTCCTCGCTTGCAGTGTTCCACATAAGAATAAAATTTGGATGCAACCAGTTTGGAATAGAAAGAAAATGACAGACAGGCAGGCAGACAGACAGGCAGACAGACAGACAGACAGACAGACAGACAGACAGACAGACAGACAGACAGACAGACAGACAGACAGACAGACAGACAGACAGACAGTTAGAGAGAGAGAGACAGACAGGCACGCAGACAGACAGACAGACAGACAGACAGACAGACAGACAGACAGACAGACAGACAGACAGACAGACAGACAGACAGACAGACAGACACAGACAGACAGACAGACAGACAGACAGATAGATAGATAGATAGATAGACAGATAGACAGACAGACAGACAGACAGGCAGACAGACAGACAGGCAGACAGACAGATAGATAGACAAACAGACAAACAGACAAACAAATAGACAGGAAGTTTCTTAAGATCCTAGCGGTCGTACTGGGTCTTTGTATTGCCTTGACGTGATATTATAGTGTACATGTCTATTTGAATACTGATATTTGCGAAAAGCGAAAAATGAAGTAGCAGTATTTAAAAAAAGCAAGTCTGGTGTGGTACGTTGAAATCATTGCTGTGTCCTTAAATATTTAGCCTCCAAGAATTAAAATTTAGCTAACAATTTTATTTTTGAGGAAATGCATTTAGTGAAATAAGTGCTTTATTGTAGAAAATCGGCGTTGTAAAAATATATAGAGCGAATAAAACGTACTTAACGAGATGCCACGAAGAAATTTTACGTACGTTAATTAACACTAAATAGCTTAAGTGCAGTAAATTGACTAATGATTACAGGCATCCGCAAATTATATAATTAAGCGATTACAAAACTCAAAGACGCGTTTGTTTTGTTATTGTTTTGTGATGCTTATCTGCTTTTACGTTATTCTCAGAAGTCAGCCAAACTAGATGCTAATTTGCACACACAGCACATTATTTTTTAAACAGAGCGCACTGTTAGTCATTGTTCCAATTTAGATAAATTCCCCTTTCTTGTATTTCGAGATTGTCTTGGAATTAATTCGGGTGTGCCTAACTAGGTATGCGTCAAAGTAACTCTGGTGTATTAAATAAATGTTTATCATCATCAGCATCACAGTCACCGCCACCACCGCCACCACCACCACTAATTCCAACAACAACAACTACGTCATCATCATCATCATCATCATCATCATCGTCTTCTTCTTCTTCTTCTTCGTCATCGTCATCATCAGGGACATTTTAAAAATACACTAGGCAATTTGCGACACTGATTAATTATAAAATAATTATTTTAAACTAGACAGGAACGCAAAGATTGGGTTACTCGGTTTTTGAGTAATCCTCAAACGCACACATTACAAAGACGATTGTAGGAGTATATGCAAGAATATTTTTATTCGCTCTTTTCTGCTGTTTTGCTTTATAACCTTGTGTATTTGCTGGTTTGTTTACTTTTTGCATTTTGCTCACTGTTTATTTGTTTGCTTGCTTGTTTTCTAGCTTCTCTATTTGTTTGCTTTCTGGCTACTCGCTTGTTAGTTTGCTCGTTTTTTCTTTCTGGCTTGCTTACATATTTTGCTTCATTTGTTTGCACCCTTAGTTGTTTATTTGCATGTATACATTATTATTGGCATAACAGTAAAATTAAATAAAATTATTTATTATTGGCATAAAGGAATGTGTAATAAGCCTTTTCAATTTCGCTACGGGCACGCGCAGTCGCTGTGGTCAAAGGTTAAGTGTTCCACAGCAATGTATCTTAACTACAACCGTCATGTAATGTGTGGATAAAGCAATACCGCCTACCACATCAGTTCAGTAACTTCAGTTGTTTTACGTGGACTTTACTTAATTATACATTAGTCTGTGCGTAGAGTGATTTACTATCAGGATCTTGGTTTAGAGCAAGAAAAATTGAACTAGTATGGTTCTAACTAGCTTTTTAAACTATTATAGCTTGGATTGTGAGCCGTTGTCAAGTGTACACAAATGCGTTGTCTAGTTCAGTTAAACTTTTCACGATCATCATCAATCGCTAGAACTGCGAAAAGGCTTACTAATTGGTAATGTGGGTTTGCAAATTCATGTATGAAAATCGTGCCTCTTTAACAATTTGGCCTTTACATTTTAGATTTAGGAAGCTTTGCTAATTAAGTAAGCAATACTTCATTTTGGCATACAAAATTATTTTGTTAAATCAATCAGCTAACACAACATAATGCAATTAATACTCTACATAATGATTTCATAAGATCTGAGTACAGACAAATAAATAAAGTACATATCTGATTGTAAATTTAATGTCTGCACATACTCACTGCACTACATGACATTAGGCTGGTATCTACCAAGTACTTCAAGAATCATCAAGATATTTATTATGAAATTCTTCGGTCAAATGTATTCACGTACCCTGTTAATTTGTAGTCACATTTGCATGGAACATGGGGTATACTTAAACAGCCAAACAGCTATCAAGACCGCTCAACCACGACTACACTAGCGACGCTTCTGTCATTATCAGAAGATGAGTTTTGCATACATTTGTTTAGTAACTCTCCAATTTCTGGTGAAATCATCCTCATCTTCGTCATTCTCATCATCATCATCATCATCATCATCATCATCAACAACAACAACAACAACAGCAGCGTCATTGCCATCATCATCATCATTAACATGATAATTACAAAACAACCCGGCTAGTAAACACAATTAAATTAACATAATTATACAGGTTAACAGCCGTACAATTTTGACTGTTTACTTATGTATAATTTCACACAAAATGCTAACTATTTTAAATTAATAGCTTTGTTCATATCACGCACTTATTACTGTATTATTTAATTCAAAATAGTAATTGTGTTGCCATACATTCTCATGCTGATGTATAAATTTGTCGTACGATTTTTGATACTGCATTTTAGTGAATAAGAAAGAAACAGGTTGACATGTAAGTATAAAATACAGGTTTTTGTGTTCATTCTTCGTTTGATTTTGTGATTTTCATTTAACTCAGAATAATTAATGGTATCGGATTAGTGCGGCTAGTACAGTTACCAGCATCACGACAATTGAGGCACGACTTGTAAAACCTGAAAAAAGAAAAAATAACCTTTATTAAAATTGAAATTATTGCTATGTGTTATTATTTGAGAGAGAGAGAGAGAGAGAGAGAGAGAGAGAGAGAGAGAGAGAGAGGGAGAGAGAGAAAGAGAGACAGGGGCAAGGAGAGAGAGAAAAGAGAGAGAAAGAGAAAGAGCAAGCAAGAGAAAGGGGGAGAGAGAGAGAAGGAGAGAGAAAAAGAGCGAGCAAAAGAGAGAGAGAGAGCAAGAGAGAGAGACAGACAGACAGACAGAAAGAAAAAGAGAGGGTACAAGAGAGAGAAAGAAGATAGCAAGAGAGAAAGGGCCAGCAAGAGAGAAAGAGACAGAAGGAGAGAGAAAGAGGGAGAGGAGGCAGAAAGAAAAAAGCATGAGAGAAATTATTACATTATTAATTTTACCTGAATCGGGCCTTTCAGTTGTAGTGGGTAAATTGCAGTCCCATCCAACATGAATATTGTGTTCTGCTATCTGTTCATCCAACCTACACATAAAGACAATTAAAAATCAATCGTCAGAATCAATTTTCAAGTGTTCAAAAGTTCAAAAAAAACGTGCTAAATTTTAAAACTTTAAAATTTTAAATTGTTATTTGAAGTTTATTTGAGCACATAAAAGTACTATATGTAAGTTAAAATTTACACGGAAAACTAAGGAATACCACTTGTCATGCACTATCAAACTAGCTATGAAAATTTTATATACGTTATAGTAATAGGTAATATTACAAAACTGTGTAATATGCTATTTGTTCACTTCAATTCGATTCAAGGTGATTTATCCAAACATCAAAATTTTCAATTTTAATCTACTCTATTGCAATTTGTTATAGACTTATACATACCATTCGATCAAAGGCCCGAAATACTCAATCAGTGGCTCTGCATCCATGTTTGGCTGTCCTGTCAGTATCTCCATTACTTCTGGCCAAGGCTTGGAGGAACCCAATTTAAGAGCATCCCTAAATTTAAAATTAAAAACTTAAGTAGCAACATTTTTAATGATTTTTAAACTTATTGTTCATGGTTTTTGTGCTTTAGCTTTAGCTTTAAAAGTAATCTTAAGTTTTGTAAAAGTTTAGGGGGTAAATGACGTATGAAGAAGCGAGCTGTTTAAAATATATTAGGCATTCTTTTTAAAGTTCTGTAAGCAATTTTAAATCATTGAAAAAGTTCGAACTTCTCTGTTGTTGGGTTTGAGTATTCGCAAGCTGAAAATGTTTGGAAGTTTTAATAAAGATGCATATAGTTGCACACAATGAAGATACCCTTTGCTATATTCAACGGCAATGTCCATCAAATAGCGCTTGACTTGAGCAGAAAGAAAAGTTGCGACGCCAAAGACAATAACTTTTGGCGCTAAGGCAGAGGACGGGACGATAACTGAAAAATTAACCAGTGTAAAAACTTTGAATTCGTCTATGCAACTTTGCATTAATTCCAGTAATTTTGCAAGTTTGGTAGCGAACAGCAAGTTTGGTAACAGTGATTGAGTAATTTGCGATTGTCTTACGCCAGTTTCGTGCCAGCTTCCACACTATTGTAGATGTCGCATTTATAGAGCGGTCCTTCGTGTCCGGCTTCCTCACAGAGAGCTTTATGAAATTGAAATTGAATTATGTAAGAAATGAAATATCTGAAAAAGACAGCAAAGTTCCATAATGAGTAGCTAATAAAAATTGAAAAAACGAGTAAAAAAGGACTTAAACAGATTGCTTTCAAATGAAGAAGAATATGCAAATGCTAGTAACATTACATAATATCATTAATTGTAATAATATGACATATTTAATTTAAACACTTTTATTTCAGAATTAAAATCCATATTAAAATACACATAAAATCCTATGTAAAATATACATACTACATTATAAGGGAAGAAAAGGCAGTTTTAAAGTACATACTAATAAACTTTCCACACAAAGTTAAACACTGTGTCTCAGAAGTCATCATACAGTAAAATGTTTTAAAATTGGTGCCGATGAACTAAAACATTTAGCAATTATTCTAGTCAAATTAAATGAAAATCTGAAAGACCAATGCACACATAGGCTTTGTCATTTTCACTACCTTCTTCAAAGACCTCAAGCGAGACCAATCCAATGGCAAGTCGTGCATTTTGCATTTAAAGTCTCTGGATAGATTATGAATGGCCTATGAATAGTCGGGAAGGGCTGCTTCTTGTTGAAAAATTGCATCGTTAATAGTGAAAGAATGATGTGATTCATACAGAGCTCTGAATTTCCGCTGAACTTCAGCTTGTGACTGATTTTGCAGGCTGATTTTGCATCTCATTTCTAACGTTAGAGTCACTGCCGTAGCAATACGGCTCAGTCGAAAAATAAACAAAAAGAATTCAGAAAGGCCCCTTTTGATTCATGTAAGAATTTGTAGAGGTTAGGAAAAAATGAAAATTGGAAGTCAAAGTGCATAGTGACTTTTCAGACACCCTATATTACTCAGTATTATACTTAGCTGCCTGAAAGACTCATGAAGCTGGAAACTAAATTTCTTAGCAGTTTAAAATTAGTCAAGTTTAGTCGCCTTAGTAGACTAATTTAGTATGACTCACGTTCCTACTGGCTCACCAAAAAACTTATTTTTAGTCGTGTTGACAAGATACAGTAATTATACTTTTGTTCACTTAGTGAAGTGTGCGGACAAATTCGCTGATTATTTTTTTCAAAATTTACGCAATGCTACCTAAACTTAAACGACCTACCGTCTGCAAAACGTGGGTGCACCTAACGGTCATCCTCTATTGTGAATGATTTATACAGACGCGTTTATTCTCTATTGTGAATAACGCATGTAAAACTTCAATAAAATGCTTTGTGAAATTTCAATATTAGCAATCAGTATTTTCGTATACCTCATGTTATGAAAGTTTTCATTGATCAAAGCTAATACCTCACAGCGCAAATTTATCTATATTAGCATTCTAGTACAGGGGTGGTAGACTAGATAACCTTTCGGCCTTTTCGATACCCAATCTCTCTTGTCTATTATACCACTTGTATATTTTAGGTTGTCTATGTAATCGAGGCAAATAAACTATTCTGTTCTATCGGTCATTGCTGGAAGTTTAAATTTTCAAGTTTTATGTAGCGTTGCTGCTAATATAAGCTGCATAGTGCGCAATAAGGAAGTAAGTAGCTGATACAAAATTTCAAAACGAATTTTTTAGCTTTATGTTAGTAAAGGGTTTTCTTGTCTTTTAATCTTGTCAGAGCTTGAATAGAAAAAAACGTTAAATCATAAATTACTAAAAAACGCCGCTAGTGCAAATAATCAATAAAGCAAAAGCAAAAGTTTCAGCGCCCTTGCTTTATATGATATGTTGGCTCACAGGCTGTCTAAGGAAATTAGGGCCTTGTGCTGGAAATTTGGCATGTTGACCTCCTCTTGTCGTCTTTAGGCCTACTCACGTAGTCAGCTTGATATGGGTCAATGGTTTATTGAATATCATTACGTTGGGACGTCTTATGGTGAGTTAATAAGATATTGTCATAATGTGTCTACAACTGTTCATCATTTGGGGCTAGTAACTGTCTTACCTTTAATTACCTTAAAATTAGTTATTTACTTAAACCGCAAATTAACTGTTAATTGCTACGACGTTGTAGTACAAAAACTGTTACATATACAAAATTGATCTTTTCGTTATTTTAACTGATTTGGTATAAAAATTTTATTGCATTTAGATAGAATGCCACATTTGGATAAAAAAGGGCAACAAATACTGGACATAATCTAGGGGTCCGATCTTTATTTTATCTTAAAAAAAACTAAACAGACTTCTTACGTCACTTAACAGCAGCATATGTTAACAACCTCGGTGGAATGG
The DNA here is from genome assembly GCA_030141605.1 of Tubiluchus corallicola. NCBI lineage: Eukaryota > Metazoa > Priapulida > Priapulimorpha > Priapulimorphida > Tubiluchidae > Tubiluchus > Tubiluchus corallicola. Next base: position 15,508 of record JAQGDQ010000480.1, read on the forward strand.
CTGGACCGGAATCTAGCGAATTTAATTTATATTTCATTGCTCATCGGACGGCATTCAGCAACTTTTATGTTTACTTGCAGATGCTGCCAGAACCTCAATGCCAGTGGTTTCTAGACAACCATAGTTTGGACAACTTGACAGTTTGATCGACGTAAAGCATGCTCTTCTGCTGCTTCTCATATTTCATCCTTGACGTTCCTAGTGTTGAACAGCTGCTTTGAAATCTATTTCTTTCCCTCGAGCCTTTTATCCATTAAAGTCTCTGTCAGAAAATGGTTTCCCTGTTAAGCACAACCTCAAGGCGCTTTAAAGTGTCATATTTTCACCTTTCTACTGTAGCTACTTACACCGAGTGACCAGTGGCCTTGTTTGGGGCAACTTGCATAAAAAATAATCGTCGAATTAATATGGATTATTATTAATAACCTAATGTAAGGATAATCAGCAGCTGTGTGGAATTTACCACCCGCGTCAAATTTTTCTTCTGCCCTTGGAACAGCCGCCTGCACTCCCTGAATCCTGCACCTGTCAAAATAGAACATTAGTATTTTAGAATTAAGGTGTTTTAGCAATGGCGTCATAATTATAGTCATGTTTTGGATTGTGAACTGCGTGTTATGTCAACAAATTCAGTCGCTAGCAGGCACTGTGATTTTGATAATTATACAAAAAAATTAATAACATATATATTATATATATATATATATATATATATATATATATATATATATATATATATAGTAACGCGGTCGTAGGAAAACCTGATTATGGTTAGCGCCATCTGTTGTCTATGTACATAATAAATAAATTGAAGTTTTAGCTTGCGATTACCACAAAATGGGTTCCCAAAATTATTGATTATAAGATTTCAAAGTGCTTTTGTAAATTATTAAATTATAAACGATGTCCTTATAGGCAAATTTCTGGCTTCATGTGCAAAGCAGTTTTTGCATTAGGGTCGGAATCATTAGATAAGATGCACTCTATTCCAGGTAAAACGCATATTGACACATATTAACACATGTATACAATAAAAACTGCTATAAATCTGCAACATAAGCCACTACATCGCACACGCATAAAAAACTACTACAATAAAATTATTTGCAGATTAAATAAAATTTGCAAAATACATTTACAAAGATGAAAATTTAATAGATGTCTGATTTACGCAGTAGTGAACAAAAAGGATACAATTACTGTTAAACGTTTCATTTATCAAACTGTTAATAGCTACTAAAAAGTGGTATTTTTAGACTGTCTATAATTTTTCCGTAAAATAACGTCACACATGCTTCTGGTGGATCAATCGAAAGACTGTGTAAAGAACATGCGTATTCCTTTATTATAAGCGACTTCTATATGTTTAAAACTACAGTAGTAAAAGTTGAGCCAAAGTGCTAAGCAATAGAATTTTGTATAATGAGACATAAATTTAAATCGTTTTACCTGAATGCTATAGCTGGAAAAAGTACGAATCAGTTTGTTTGGGAAGACGTTTACAATTGCCCACACAATTTAAATACCTTAACCCTAGGCCTAGTCCTAACCTTAGCCCTAACCCAACCCTAACCCTAATCCTAATCCCTAACCCTATCACAACCCTAACCTTAACAATGATCCTAACCCGATTAACGAACTAAGTTCTTCAATTACATGTCCTAGATACATTTCACAGCTAGCCCAGACCATTACGGTATAGCATTATCGCGTAACAATATCTTGAAAAGAATACTATAACACGCTGATCTAAATTGTAACGGGTATTGTAATGAGCAAGAACTGTATTGCATCTAACCCCACAACTTGTTTTAGCAACTGAAATTAAAATCTAAACATTTTTAGTATTGGCTTGGTATAAGTTATCATAACAGCTAATTAATAAGTTCAATAACAATTTGGAAAGAGTTAACATAACTGAAAGAAAAAGACGCTGAAAAATTGAGAGCCAACCAGGATTTGAACCTAGAATCTGGAAATTAGAAGTCGAATATTTTGCCATTTGAGCTATCAATCCAAAGTAGTGCAGAAGGGTGAGACTGAAATTTCATTCTAACAGTCAATTAGAGCCACCTATCCTCAGAAACGTGAATCTGTGAATAACATTGAAATCGAAATATTCTTACTTTGTTTCCCACCATTTTTCATTGTATTCAGAAGGTGAATACTTTCCTTCAAATATGTTCCATCTGTATTCGTCCATTAGGTAGCCAAATGGTAGAAAAGTCAACTTGGACAGCGCCACCAACATCAGAAAATTAGTGTCTGCCTCTGAAAGGACACAGAAATGCAGATAATGAATTTAATTGGAAAAATATAGAGGGCAGCAGCTATCACTAACAGTTAACACAATTTACAAAATTATTCAATTGCACATAAAGCTGAGTTAAGCATATTACAAAGTACTTTACAGATCACATAGTAGTTGGAGCACTTTTTTCTTTACGTATCATTCATTTCTCAGATAGCACGATAGCGTCCATATTTATAGTGTTTCAACCACTTTGCATTACCTGCTAGAAAAATTAAATAAAGTTAATATCTTTGTTTAAATTTAAAGATTACATACACCGTTTTTTAGAAGTTTGTAATTGATGTAATTTTAGTTTTAAATTTTCTAAATGTAAAATACTAACCCTAGACGTAAACAAATAAAGCAAACAAACCATATCCAACACCTGTTGGCTAACAAAAAGCTTTAGCAACATTATTAGCATTGTATGAAAACGCAGTATGAGGCACACAAAACACATAGCACTTGCGACAGGTCTGATCTAACTCAGTGGGTGGCAATGGGTCCAATCATCTTTGCAACTTTGTCAGAAGAATCATGAGGGTCTCAACGAGCACAGCAAGTGTTTATTTGACAAAGCTTGATGTTTCTTTCTACTGTTTTGTTGTGTTGCTTGTGCAGAAGCAAAAAAACTGTGATGAAATAGCAGCAGTTTTGCAATTACAAGTTTGTTCAAGATAAAGCAAATGCAATGACGATCAATGTTTCTTAGCAGTAGCTGGATAATAGGATTACCGTTAAATATATATGCGAACTACCTCCGTACAATATAGTAATTTTAAGATCAATTTTTGATCCAGCAGTCTAAATAATTGTTTTTTGCATCACGAATAGATATGATCACAGTTTGGGATCATTCTGTCTCATCCTGTTTGAGAAGCCTCAGGGATATTTTTTTCAGGAAAAAAGAGAGATTAGTCTTTATTGGGTTTTAAGGATCATAGCTTGTACTTATAAAGGTAACAATTTCGCCGGAAAGAAGGTACACGCCACCACACACATAACATGGTTTACTAAAGCACTGGACACAGCAGGCTAGTGATGCTTCTGTCTGACCAGGAGTATCCTCCAGCTCCAGTAAAAGCCCGATCTGATGCAAATGCGTGGGCGTTTCTACGGAGAGAGACATTAAGTCGCCAATGGCCTCATGAAAACCCGGATTAGCTCCACGTCTGAATTTGACAGGTTGATTTTTATACTGGAGGTAGTACTCGACGTGGCCCATTTCATGATGTGTAGTGGACAGCCACTTCATGGTGATGTCTGTACACTGTTTGATTCTAAACATGCGCAAAAATGGATAACTGACCATATAGTTAAACAAAGACACATAAAAAATAAATATTTTATTGATCGTGAACAGGTGTCGGGACTTTTTAAACAATTTCATTCGGTTAAAAAGGAAAGGTTTTTGAAAGATGTAAGGAGGGTTTTTCATTGTCCTTCTTCAAAAGGTCGATCTTCAGTTTCAATCAATTTGTTCAACCAAATGTAAGAAATGTACTTCCGTATGGTCCAACTGATGCACCTAGTATCCTGTATGGATGAATACTAACGAACCTATCCACCATGTATATTGATATTTTGCTAAGAAACTGTGTAGTAGATCAACAAAATATTCTATGGAGTGAGACAACAAAACAAAGTTTGATCTTAGAATAAATTATTATAGAATCAAACAACGTGCCTAGCCTAAACATCAACATGAAGGCAATTTACAATGAAAATAATGTGAATAACATGTAAGACAGGAAGGTTTATTGTTTAGACAACAAATCTGCTAGTGTTTACTATTGACAAGATTTTTTAATCTGCGGTTTATATACAGCTCAGAAAGATTAATATCGTTACAAATATATCACAGAGGGAAAAAATATGTTTCATAGCCCAAGAATTTATATCAGAGCTTTCACTCGGCTGGTTACCACTTGGTATCACTACTACCAACTCTTTAATACTGCAATACTAGATTATACGTGTTCTTAACGCGTATTCTTAATACGTTTCCTGAGCAGGAAACCTCGCACTTTTTCATTCATAGTTAGTTCATTGCTGCCTTCCCAAATAGTAATGTATTAACCATAAAAATTCGTTAAAATCAGTAACCTGCCAGCCTATTAAAGGCTAACAATAACACAAATTTTACCACAGCGACATGAAGTTCTCACATTCATAGGCGTTCCAATCAGCTGCGACACAATGAATTTATATTGCCATATGTAACATTGATAAACAAATTTTCTAGCAGACAAACTCTACTGCCACAAGTGCCACTTGCAATTGCGAAAAATGGCCGAAGTATACCCGGACTCTCTTCAAGTTCTAAAAGTAGGCCAATGTCGTGGAGATGAGCAGGTGTTTCAACGGACAGTGACATGAGGTCACCAATGGCTTCGTGGAAGCCAGGGTTTGCCCCATCTCGGAATCGCACAGGTTGGTTTTTGTATTGCAGAAAGTATTCAACATGTCCCATCTCGTGGTGGGTGGTAGACAACCATTTCATGTTGATGTCTGTGCACTGTTTGATTCTGAATAACGTAAATAGTTGATAACAACTCTTTTTTATAAAACCGTTAATGCAATGGCCTTCATTATCGTGATTATTGTGGCGTTCTTCATTAGTATTGCACTGCACTAGCCTCCTTTTCTCAGTGAGAATATCCCCCTTGCAACACGACAAAATTGCCACAATGTTGTCACAATATTTTTTGCAAATATTGGGACAATATTGGCTTGCCACAACATTGTACCAATATTTTTGACAATATTTTTTCCATATTGTGACATTGTTGTGATAATATTCGTACCAATATTGTCACACCATTGTCACAATATGGAAAAAATATTGTCAAAAATGTTGATACAATGTTGGGGCAAGTCCACATGTTCATATTGTCCCAATATTTGCAAAAATATTAGGAAAACATTGTGACAATATTTTTCGTGCTGCCTGGGATGGCATTACAGAAGCATACACTTCCCTGGAGGGAGAGGTTAAGTACAGTATCTTTGTCATTGCTACAATGTCGATGTTTTAATTGTCATATTATAATTACAATTAAATTTATCAAAAATTTTAAATTAATCAATTAATTTAAAAGGTTACAGCTTGTATAACATTTTGCAAAAGGTTCGGTGTCAATTTTTTCAAAAGTTTGAGTTTTAGGGACAGTACATTTGCAATTGTTGTAGTTACCGCAAAACTGTCATATTACTGCATTACTGCAGTGGAATGTCATTTTGGAAATAGACGAAATCTTAGCTTTACGATAAGCACAAATGTAGCTAGCTTTGAAAACAGTACCGTTGATCAACTAGAGTAGCTTTTAAGTGTTGGTAGTAGTTTCTTTTACCTGTAATCTCTATTATAAAAGTTCCAGGCTGAATAATATGGGCAAATTATAAAACAATATGGCTGAAATCTTTCAGTTTTCAATAAAGACAGTTTCAAAGTTAGCTTGGACGCTTTAAAAGGTGTTTTTGTTTATCATTAAGTACAGTTTAAAATAATTAACTTACGGTAGTTTCTTTTACCTGAAATCTATCCTGTTATAGAAGTCCCAGGCGGAGGCATGGCAAACAACTTCACGCCCGTCTGTTGGTTTTTCAATCATGCTATGATCCCAGAATTCCTGTGGCATTTCTATCAATCCCAGTGACTTGAAGAATTCCTCTGAAACTTCGAAAATTCTCATAGCGTCGTAGCCCTAAAATTGCATTCAGAAGACTATTTTAGTAGGGGCAATAGCAGCGAAATATGAAAGGAATAGTGTAAAATTACATTGTAAAACGTAAGGCCAATATAGTAGCAAAATGTAAAGGAAGTAGCAGTAGAAAACCAGTGCCTGAGTAGTGAAAAGTGAAAAGCAATACAATAGTAGCGAAATGTAAGGGCATATAGCAATGCAATGTAAGGACAATAGTAGGGTAATATAACTCACAATACAGCATACCGATAACTGTATTTTCTGCAATATTAACCACAATATAATCTAGAAACAGATTCCATCTGTAAGGAATTTTGGGTTATTTTGTTCTTCGTGCAACTCTTTGGTTGATTTATGCCACCACGACAGTATGACACGGGACAAACGCAACAACAACCACACGAGCTCATAAATGAACAAACAGAATGACTAGAAAAATAAAATAAAAACAGATAAAAAAGAAGTGAAAAAGAAAAATGTGTCTATTGAAATGGTTAAGTTGTTCCTACCTGCGCGACCATTTCATCGGTTACATCAACTGACTGGTAACCTGGAAACGGTTCCACCAATTCATACAATGCTGACCACAGTTCTGAGTTCATGTAACCTAGAAAGAGAAAAGAAATGTGCAACTGCAACTACTGCAATAGCGGCATCTTGGCCGATTTGCCAATTACACAAGCAATGTGTGCAAAGCGAGATGCCCAAGAATCCATCTGAGATATCCTTTTTAGCTTTGCCGCTCTACAGATATCATGAAGCGATGCATTTTAAAAGACTGATAAAGCTGTTTGAGTTGAACACTCTAAACCTATAACTATTTTGCAGTAATCCAAGGAAGCAGTTGGTTATCAAGCTCTTTGGTTGGAATACATAAGTGAGGTTCTGAAAACAATAGAGGTGAAAATTCAGGCTCTTTGGTCAGAATACTTTAGATCTTTAGTCAGAGTATGACGTTTTGCAAACAATGCGAGTTAAAATTAGATCGGAATCGCGAAAATTCAACAATATTGAGGTGTACCATCTTCGCCATGTTAAAACCCTAATTGGCTGGTTAATCTGCCAAATCTCTTGGGAGACCATGTAGGCGGACATGCAGGAAATGTGCTTCAACGCCATCACCATAGACGCTCACAACACGTGAAGTTAATTACTAATACATGCATTGTTTTTTTTATTGTCAAAAAATTTGTGAATTCAGAAAGCTTTAAATTGCAGCTGCCTAACGTTTTCAAATATCTAGTTTGAAATTGGTTACCACTTCTGCTCTGTAAAAACTTTATTACCTATTAGCCTAGTCATGAATTTATAATTTCTTTTGGGCTATACCTAGAATGTGAGCAGCAATTGGTCCCTTTTGATTAACGTACTCTTGGCCGTATCTTTCCTGTAGACGAAATCGAGTATACGCGTGTAGCTTCTCATATAATGGTTTCAGCTGATCCCATAAGACTGCAACGTCATTCATTAACGTGTCTGATTCATAGTCTCTGCGCCAGTATGATCCTTGATCAGTATAACCTAGAATCCAAACAAATTTTGTAATAAGTTTTAGAGCATGTTTATAATGCTTGCGCTTCAGCTCCTGTTGCTACTACTACTACTACCACTACTACTGCTGCTGCTGCTGCGCTGCTGCTGCTGCTGCTGCTGCTGCTGCTGCTGCTGCTGCTGCTGCTGCTGCTGCTGCTGCTGCTGCTACTACTACTACTACTACTACTACTACTACTACTACTACTACTACTACTACTACTACTACTACTACTACTACTACTACTACTACTACTACTACTACCACTAATGCATAGCGCAGTTGAATTGACACAAACCGTTTGGGTTAGTTTTAAGCATTACCCTCAAAAGGTAAGGTAGGTTTACTTTAGTCAGACAACTGTTCTGCAATTTTGGCAAAGCAAATTGTAGCTTACCATTGAGAATAGCAGCTTTGTTACTTAAACGCACGTACTCCACGTAAGAATCTTTCATTGGTGCTCCCACATTGTCGTGCCAGTCCCTCCAGTAATGTAGCAATTCAGCGTAATTAGTAGAAGATGCGAGTATGTTTGTTATATCTAAATAACAAAACAAACGTTTTTTTTTCAATATTATAAAAGTGTACAAATTCTTTTTTTGTCTATAATTACTTAGTTCACGAAAAAATACATTAGCTCAAACACTAACGTTAGGAGTTTTTTAACACTGTTTTGTAAATGTAGATATATTTTTAACTAATAGGCCTTTTCACAGTTTCGTTGTGCACACGCGCAGTTGCTGTAAGTCAAAGATTAAGTGTACCACAGCAAGACGTCTTAAGTACAACTGTCACGTAACATGTGGGTAAAGTAAAGCCGTATCCGTTTAATAACTTCAGTTGTTAAACACGAACTTTACATAATTATGCATTTGTCTGTGCACAGAATGATGTACTAGCAGGTTCTTACTTAGGCACAAGAATTAAATGAAATAGGTAAGGTTCTAGCTAGCTGTTAAAACTGTTACTATTACAACAGCATGAGCTGCGAGACGTCGTCAAGCGTACACAAATCCGCTGTCTGGTACACTTAACAGTTGACCTTTTCACGATCGTCATCAATCGCTGGAACTGTGAAAAAGCTTATTGTTCAAACAATTGATAGCCAAGTAGCTAGGATTTGCTAAAACTGCAAAGATTCACTATTTGCCATGAATTACATTAAAAACAATGACCCATCCACTGCTACAAATAACTTGTTTTTAGATGAGGTCACTATAGTTAACAACAAATTTCATAAACTAGCATAACATCATTAATAGTACTGTATTCTGTTTATAATGCACCGAAAAAGATTGTTTTTTCAAGATAGTGAATAATAATTTTTTGTCATTTGTTTGCCGTAATGTACTACAAATCTTGTAAGCTGTAAGCAAGTGAATGAAGCCATATTTTACCTGGGTCCAATGGAAGCCAGTCGTCTTCTCCACAATCAGACTGGTACTTACAAACTTTTCCTGTGCTGTAGATCGTCGTCATATTAGAGATGATTTCATTTATCTAAATTAAAACAGCGTTTTACATATTGGAGCAAATAGTTCCTCTGTTTTGAAAGTTAACACTAACCTACTTCCATTAAATCAGAATTGTTGCTGCAGATGGAGATATCAGCATTATAATCGCGTTACTATGCAAAAATGTGGCGCCATCTGTTGAAAAGAAAGAAAAAGCTATAAAACGTTTGCGCACAGGAACAAATTCACCGCATCGTAATTTAAAACTCTGCGCATGCGTAAAGTAGGCCTACTACACACGTGAAAGCCTAATTCACAAACAATACGGCAATAAGAGAAACTACGGAATAATTTAATTTGGCAATACGCCAATTAAATCCAGTATATGCATTACAACTTTTTACAAGAAACAATTACAATACAGTTCATTAGCAGTAACTTGAACACGTTAGCTTAACAACCATGTATTTGCACGAATGTTAGTGGTTGAATTTACACAAAGAAAAACTTATACCATGTTCAAATTAGGCAGCTTTTGTTTACTTAAAGTGTATCTTAATTCTCTGTTATTAAAATCAGGTATATAGTTCTCACTCACAATAAAGTGACCAATATACCTCATGAGGTAAATAAGCCATTCCACATCATTATGGCCTAAAAACTTGTAAAATTTTGAGTTCTGGCTAATTGAAGCCGTAGGAACTTCTGAGTGAATTGTAGAAATATTGCAACGCGTGCCTTCGCCACAGCTTGCCTTCACAGCATCCGAGTTGCTCAGCAGACACCAGCTTACCTCATTTTTTTTCAAATATGCCAGCAGAGACGTTCGTTTGGCGGGAAATAAAAAATATTTTTTATTTCTTTTACATTTTTAAGCAAAACATTCTATGTGCATATATTGTGTGGTGATTTTAATATTTTAATTGTATATTAAAATGCAATAAATATTGTCCGAGGGTTGGTTCTTCCTTTAAAGGCATATATAACCCCAACAGGCATTAAAGTTTTTTAAAGCAATTATTATGATTACACAAACAATTTATAGTTATTACTAAACAAAAAGAGACTTATAAATTAAGTAACTCTTTTTCTAACAAATTTCGAACGCGTACTTTGCCTTAAAGATCGCCATATGTTTCTCGTCTTTAGCGCGAGTGAGCAAGTATGACGTACGAAATACAGAAAACGTCTTTGGTTACCGATGTTTGTTTACTGATCTTAGGTGAGCCTCTTGACTGTATCATAACGTCATTTGTCTCGCGCAACGAAAAATGGCTGATCTTCAAATTTAGTACCGTTAACAACGAAGTGATAAAAACGTCAAAAGAAACTAGTTTTACAATAAGTTTATAATAAAATAAATTGAATATTCGTAATGAGAGTAGAATTTTAAGTTGTAAAAGCTTATATTATAGTGAGCGTCTAGTTTAACTTAAGGAAGTGACAGCACCTTTAAATCGGTATTATCACGTTTTTATAGTGTTATTCGCCTTCATAACGCGAACCAAAGGAAATCAACAAGGAGTTTCAGCAATTGCAATTATCATGCTAAAATGTGAATTATATGCAAAAAGTCATCTTATTCTACCTCTTCCACCTCGTCCTCGGGAAGTGCAGCAAAGCCAATGGCTTGAATCTTCTTCAGTTCACGTTTTATTAGTTCATCTTCTATGGAATCCATGTCTATCAACTGAGCTTCAGCGCCTTTTTGGTTGTGAAATTCAGAAGCTTCCACAGATGCTGCTATCTAGAAAATATTAAAGGAATTTTTTCTAATGGAACCATAATGCAAAAGTAGAGATATATTGTTGGATTCTTTGTATTAAAATTCAAGTTCTGCCATCTGTTGTCAAAATACTCAAAAGAATGCTTATTTTACTCGTATAAACTTTTTTAAACAAATATAAATTTATTTCAACTATACTGTCATTGTTATTCATAAAGTTTTAATTATGATTTTTCTTTTTTCTTTCTTAATTTGTCAGGCCTTTATCAATAAACAAATAAATAAATAAATAAGTTACAAGACCGCGTACTTACCTGCTGTTGTGCATTATAATCAGTGATGTTGGTATTGTAGGTCCAAGACGCCACAACTGATTTATAAATGACTTGTTCCGCTTCTGTGTTGTAGTCATCTAACCAAGCCTGTACTTCCTCATCCTGAAACCATAATAAATGTGATTTCCCGGATCTGTCCTGAAATCTGTTCAGCTGAGGTCATCAAATTACCATGGACCTCTGGTAGTTTACTGAATGTTCTCCTCGTCATCGTCATCATAGTCTCTTGGGCTTGATGAACAGCCGAGAGCTTACAGGGTGTGCATAGTGATTGATTGAATAGTGTCAAGCCTGGTCAACAGGTGAGCGATTATCAGGTTTAACATTTATTCTTGGCAGCTGTTTGCAAGTATTTACCTCACCGAAGGTACACACCTAACCATGGTTAAGCCACCTCTGTTGGTCCTGTGTCTCATATTAGAGGTCCGTCCTCGATAATATAGCTATAATTCAGAGAAATTTTCGCTTCCTCAATATTCAATGTTTCAAGCCTCTGCGTGTTTCCTTGATAAGATCGAAATTCGTGTATGGTAATTGCGTATGAGGTGTACTTCGTGCGTATATAATTGACTCATTGGAGGCTCTATAGCAGTGGGAATTAAGTACCCTACCTTGTCTAGAGAAGTTAACTAATCCTGAGCAGCTTGAAAAGTGTGTGATTAAGTACTCTAAGATATCGTCGGTTACGAGGCCAATTGATAGTGACGTTCAAGTATGTGCTTGCAATTTTTATTGCTTCTGATACGATGAGCTCTTGTCCTGTTCAACTAGTTCAGACTCGATCTGTGCAAGAAAGACTAATTCTCTATAAACCGAGAACGTATCATAGAACTGGATATGCTGACCTCTACGATGGTTTGGAATACCCTATCACCTAATGCAAGGTCATTGAAACAATTCAAAACACAGCTAGACGAACATTATAGGGATCGTCCCCTTAAATTTGGTCCAAAAGCTACTACTGCATTTCCGCCTAGTTATTTGTCAGAGTATTTTGTTTACAGATAGTTAATATTGTTTTTGTATGATTGTGCGCCACTGAGGTTTTTTGTGTTTACTGTTTGTTGTAATATTACGCAACTTCTATAGTTCTTTGAACTACTCGAAGTAAATATACTACTACTGCTGCTGCTGCTGCTGTTGCTGCTGCTGGTGCTGCTACTGCTACTACTACTGCTACTGCTACTGCTACTACTACTACTACTACTACTACTACTACTACTACTACTACTACTACTACTACTACTACTACTACTACTACTACTACTATTACTACTACTACTACTACTACTACTACTACTACTACTACTACTACTACTACTACTACTACTACTATAATGAGATATATCGGTCCGGCCAAATGTTGAGTATTATATAAAAAACAGTGACTCACCTTCGTGCACCACCATCCCGACTCAACCCCGTTTTTAGCGTTTTCCTCGTCCAGCCAGTCAATGAGCGGCTGAAAGTATTCCATCAGAGCCGAGGCGACCATCTTTTCTTGCCCCGTTAGCATTAGCATTGCTTCAGGCCAAGGTTTTGAAGATCCCAGTACCAGAGCTTCCCTAAATCCACAGAACAATATGTGGAATTCGCGCATTGTTGTTGGACGATAAACATCAACGCAAATTTAATTATTAATGTCAGGAATAATACCAATTAATAAAAACTTTATTAATAAAATTAATAAAATAGTTAAGCAGTACTGTAACACTTACGCAAACGTGCTTGACGGACAAGGAAAGATGCCTGCTATTGCACAAGCTGTGGTTAGCTTCTGACGTAAGCAATAACTGTGTTCGGTTGCCGTTAATTAACTTTCTAAGTTAATTATTCAAATATAAGAAACAATTGCTAACTTTTATAGGTAAGAAAATGTATATTTTTTGGACAGTAAATTAAAATAACATTGACTCTAAACAATCGTCCGGTTTTCCTTTACATCAGTGTTGCAGCCATTTACTTGAGTGGGGACACAATATCTGAATTGAGCATAACGCTATTTACATTTCTATGCTAAAGATTCAACAACTTTATCTACCTTTAAAACAAAATTAAAAAACACGTTTTAATTAGATTTGAAAATCCCATATACCAAAAACGACAATATTTATAATATGCAGAGTAATTACATTTTCCTCGCCCATCTTGTAAAATCAAAATGTTTTAATGTAAATATGTGTATATATTGTAAATATAAAATGATTTATTTAGTATCTGTATGTTGTAAATGTGTTTTGTGTGTAATGTTAGCTCTGCACCTGAAGCATTTCTCTTTTACAATGTTTTATGCACTGATGAATGTCATATGTAGATGTAATTTTGTATTCGCGTTTGTGATGTTCAATTTTTACATAATAAATAAAATTATATATATATATAATATATAGTATATATACTATACTATATATCACATTACATCATTTTGCTGTGTCATTATGTACCATCAGTATGTCATCAACAAAATATAGAAGCTTCATGAGAAGTTTTATCAACGTAAAAATTTGTACAATAAAATGACAAAGGGAAGGCCTGTATTTTAACTACATTTATACATTCATCAGCAACTAAACAGATATCTAGCAGCCAAAGCCTATCTCCACATCCAATTTTACTTTATAATTGGATAAAACCTTTTTACTTACGAAAGTTTGGTGCCCGCTGCAGTGCTTTCATAGATGTCACAACGATGGAGAGGTCCCGTATGTCCAGCCACTTCACAGAGAGCCTTGTGAAACTGAAACTGGACAATGAAGGAGACGAAGTATCTGCGAAAAAATATCATTCATTCAATCATTCAATATACAGCGAATACCAATGAAAATTTCTCAGGAACGATTTTTAGCCAATATTTCTAGTCTTAGAAATGTAATGAGAATCATAACCTGGAAGTACAAAGGGGTAAATCGAATAAACAACACAGGTATCGCGTCACCATAACACAATCAAACAACATCTGTGATATACCCGACCAACAGGGCCGGACGCAATAATTGCTTCGGCGAGGGTAGGAACACAGTATCTCAATGGTTTTACCCAAAAATTTATTTTATCTTAAGAACATGTTAGAAATGCGCGATAACCATGCAATAGCGAAATCACAAATCCGAAGTTCTAAGTGGAAACCAGACTCATCACCACCACAGCTATCGGTTCCGTACCTGATGTATGGAACGTCGTTCGGAACGTGGAATTTGGCACCAGGGTCAAAATGCTCTTCCGTTCTAGGAACTGGTGACTGGAGACCTTGCCATTTACATCTGAAAGAAGAAACATTACGTACTTTAGTTTTGCGCGTCGAAGTACGAATTTTTGGTTAGTGGAAATGACTTATAGTTCCAAATGTTTACCGTCCTTCATTTAGCAGATAATATTAGCATTAACGGCTGTTTAGCGCCTTGTAGCAACACACAAGTATACGAATAACATGAAGTGTACATGCCCTGGCGTTGGCAGCCGCTAGTATCGAACTCAAGACTGCGTGCTTGCAGTCCGAGACCTAAACCACTCGGCCACCCAACCCAGGACGAACATCTCTATAAATGAAGTTTAAAAAATCGTCATCAGAGCTTGTGTTAGCAGTGATGCGGTATAAAACTTATATGGTAAATTTGAACGCAATGACGGTTAGGCGTAGCCACTTTAACGGCAATAAAATAGTTTGAAATAAATTTAAATAACATTGCGTAATGTTTGAAAAAATAATCAGAGTGTTCGTAGCGCACGGTCCGCTAACTCGCAAAAGCTTAAATTAAAGTTTAAAAGTGTGAATAAGATCAATAGTATGTTTTTTGGTGAACCAGCGGTGCACAGTGGGATGACAATGCAGTGCCGTTTTACCATCGGTTGATGCCTTGTAAGCGTAATGTTAAGTAATATAACTTTGTATGGAGAGTTTTTGGGATGTACATGTACTTTAAAATTCCCTTTTCTCCCCCTTTAAAATAATGTGAAGTAAGAAACTCATAAACAACATTCGTTTTTTTTTGTACAATTTGAGAAAGCAGCTCTATTGCTTATTTTGCGATGAATTGTAAATAAAATATTTCATTAGGAATTACGACTCGTATGTCGTTTAGCGGTCTGACACAAGGAAACTGTTGATAAATGGCACCAGGGCCGGATTATGACCTTTTGAGGCCCCTTAGCTAATAAAATTGTGGGGCCTCACAGACGGAATCACCCTCTAATTTGCTCGCACTCGTTTCGAATATTTTTACTTGTGATATATTTTAGCAACATTTGCATAGCTGAGGGCCCCATACTTCAAATAAAGGGCTTCAAAGAGAGGCCCTTATCTCAAATAAAAGGTCTCAAACAGGGATCCTTTATCTAAAATGAGGAGCCAATTTAAAATTGGATTTTCAGACTTCCTGACTTTTTTAAAGTTGCAATTTTATTTTAAGTTATGCGAATTATTCAGCAATGCAAAGTATGGGCCCCCAAGTTAGTGGGCCCTAGGCTGCAGCCTATGCTAGCCTGTAGGGTAATCCAGCCCCGGATGGTACCACTACTTGGGTTCCGCTTCTGGCTACAGGTCGAAAACTTTGTTGAACGTGCAAAACTGTTTTAGCCTTTTTAAAACATTTAAATTTCATAAAGTTATAGGCCTAACATATTGAAAATATGAAGTAGAGTTTCCATTACTTGGAAATTCGCGCATCACTAACTATAGCTGAGTGAGTAACATCCGTGGTTGAGAGCACAGAATACCATAATTCTATAACGAAGTTACCTACCCATTTTCTCCTTTTGAGCTTGGCTGCCATATAAAATGGGAACTAGTACAGATTTGATTAAGCAAATTCCCGATGTACTATCCATGCAGTGTTCTACTACTTGTAGATATTTGTTATTTGTTGATATTACCTTACTTCTTCCCATTTCTGGTTCAACTGTTCAGAAGATGTTGTGCCACTAAAGACGTCCCATCTCCACAGGTCAATCAAGTAACCAAAAGGAAGAAAAGCTATTTTGTCCAGCGCCATTTTCATCAAGAAGTTGAGGTCGGCCTCTGAAAATTCAGTTAGTAATGAAATGAATTACTCTTATCTGTTATTATTTGATCATACATTCATAATGCAGGCAGTTTGATCTTATTGTTCTTGGTAGCAAAGTCAAACAAATTTATTGTTTAGATGAACACTTGGCTGTATAAACGTAAAGTTGATGTGTGATTTAATAATGGATGACCCAGATAAAAAAAATCAGTAAAGTCATTCGTAGTCTGTAGTCATTCATAACTTTCTGAACAGTGTCCAAAAAGCCAATGTGAATCAATTACTGTCATTAAAAATTTGTATGAAGCAAATGTGCACAGGAGTTTCATGGCAGTGCAATTAATTTTACATTTGTCTAAAACACCAATTTTTAATAATAATGTGTTTTATATTATTTATCTATAAATTAATTCTCTCTCTCAACTTTGTTTATAGTCCATGCTAGTTTTTAATGTTGTATTTTATCCTTTTATATATGTGGCTTATTTTAATTAGTAACTGTACTTTTCGTACGATAGAAATTCAAAATAATAATAATAATAATAATGATAATGATGATGATGATGATGATGATGATGATGATGATGTTGATGACAACGACGACGACGACGATAACGTCCTCAATTATTATTAATATGATTCTAATCTTATAACGAGCCATGATGGCGACACTGCTGAAGATGACATTGATGACTTAGGTGATTATTACCCTCATTATCTTCAACTTCTTCCAGTAATCCAATTTTGTGCAGATGTTCAGGCGTTTCCACGGAGAGTGACATCAAGTCTCCAATGGCTTCGTGGAACCCTACACGTCATACAAAATCACATATTTTACGACCTCTGTATTTCACCAATACTAGTGAAACAGCAGTGATGTGCCGAATTTGTAATCATTATAGCAGAACCTTACCGCTGTTCTGCGCTTATTTAAATTCTCTGTTCTGCAGTTTGTTAGTTAATAAAATAAAAAAGCTATATAGAAAAACGTTTAAGATTCAGGATAGATATCCTAAGGTGAATAAACGCATAGGTCAGCTGATCTCTGACTTTGGATCATCGCATTGTAATTAGACACAGACTCCTTCAAGAGTCTTTACCATCAAAGTCCAGAAGCAATTCACTTATGGACAAATTCTAAGAAGTAATACATAGGCTACCCAGATCTAATGACTTTTGACCGCTGTTCGGCAAAAAATGGACACTGGAAAGTTGTGCAATTACAATACATGTCTCACAACTTTGAATTGTGCTCAATTTTTTTGTAAGGTTGACAAACAATGGTATGGTAAATTCAGGTGTATCAAGTAACTTTCAAACCATTTTAGGCGAAAAGTCCAGAAAATGCTCCAAAAACTCTAAAATAACTGTATTTGCGTTGTTTGACATATTCTTATACTTAAAGTGCATTAGTACATCAATTTTCTTTCTAAAAAATGGCTGCACAAGCGCCTAATAATTATCAATTTGTTTATTTATTTGTTTGTTAATTTATATACTTGTTTGTTATGCAATCATATATAAGAGTAATATATATACCTAAGTAAAAACACAAACATAATTAAACGATTGCACAAAAGCCAGTTGTGAGGTAAATAGACGCAAAGATCTAAAGGCGCGTTCAGACGTAGAGACTGCCCTCGGAACTTGATGCGTGGTGAACGTTGTGCAACTTTTCTTTAGAGTAAAGTTGTACGTGTGAAGTTGGCAAGTTAGCTCCGCTGAGCTTGCAATAAGTTGCGAGAAAAGTTGCCAAATCGTTCACACTTGCAACTTTCCTCTCAGAGAGAAGTTACAAGAAAAGTTTCTACGTCTCAACGCACCATGTACGAAGAAGATGGGTTAAAATGTGCCTTTAACATGAAAGCACACGGGCCACGTGAAAACAAATCAGTGCACCGACGATGTGAACAGAAAAATAGACGAAAAATGCATCTTGCTTATCGCCTTCAGATTACACATTTATTATCACTATTTCACAATGTTTACCTGGATTTGCACCATCTCGAAATTTCACAGGTTGCTCCATGTACTGAAGGAAGTACTCAACATGTCCCATCTCATGATGCGTGGTAGACAACCATCCCATTGTGATATCCGTACATTGCTTAATCCTAATACAAAAGAAAATGCAAACCTGTTCAATAATTACGTCTTTGAACGAAGTGAAAAAGTAGATAAAAGTTAGGATAGCTTTTCAAAGCTCGCAATTTTCACAGATCTCTCTCAGTTGTCACAAATTTTTCGAAATGTCGTAGAAAAATTACCCAATCAGTCAGTCAGTCACATCATTCCATCATTGAATCAATCAACCAACTAAGCGCCCTACTAATCCGCTAACCAACCAATCAGCCAATGAAGCTATCAAACAGTCAATTAGAGTAGAGAGAACCAGAGACATACAATAAGGAAAACCTTCTCCTTTTTCCCCTTCTTCTTTCACATTAATTCTTTTTTTCGCCTCTTCTGTACATACCTGAAATCAATTTGGTTGTAAAAATCCCAAGCCGATGCATGACAAACTACTTCTCTTCCATCGTCTGGTTTGACGATCATACTGTCATTCCAAAACTTTGCCGGCATCTCTATCAGACCAAGAGAGGTGAAAAATTCTTCAGACACTTCGAAAATCTTAAGAGCATCATATCCCTAAATTAAGACAACACAATACAATGGGCTATTATCCGCTAACATATCCTGCTTGACTAAGTAATGATTTACGATGTTAAATAGCCTCTTCAATATATTTAACGTCGACAGTGTTTAAGCAATGTTCGTAAAGGTGGTGAAAACAGAAGAAAAAAGAACTAAAAATACTAAATACGCCGATTACTTATATTTATTGTTGCTGTTGTCTGTGCCACGTTGACTTACCTCGTTCACCCTCCAAACATCTTGAATACCTAACTCTGACGCTGTAATGCAAATGCTAATCAAATTTTCTTGAATGATACTTCTTTAATATAAAGACTAACTTTATCATTGTAGTCGCGTCCAATGTTCTACACCTAAAAGCCAACTTAGCTTTTTTTCTTTAAGATTTAAGTATCAATATTAATTTTAGCAATTTTATTTCAAAATTTCAAAATGTCTTTTTGAAGTTCCACCTTTTGATTTTTAAGCCAGTGATTAAAAAATTATTTCATTAATTTTCTATTTTTTATTTAAAGTTTATTTTAGCACATAAAAATGCCCTAAAAAATTAAAATTTACACGTAAATTTACACGAAACTAAGAAATACTGCACGTCTTGCACTATTAAAAGAGCTGCGAAAATTTACAAAAAATATAATAAAAATATATACAGAAATTACCGGCGGTTACACCAGTGATGGGTGATGGCTGAGCGGGTGGTGCAGCTCAATGACAGCATTCTCACTTCCTACCGGAAGGTGGCGGGTTCAACTCCGAGTCATACAAAAGACTTAAAAAATAATACCGCTGGTTCATCGACCAAGCACGAGGAGTTATCGAAGTAATATGCGGGTAATAATAATCATGACCACGTTGGAAATAAGTGTCGAGTTAATTTAGGTATTATCCCTGGAGTATGTTGGACTATTATCACTATACTGTAGTAAGCCACGTATGATCATCCGTTTACAGAAGTAGCGAGATTTTTAAAAGAATGCTCCAATTTATGTACCAACAGAAAAAACAGTTATAATCTCTTTGAGAATATAACTTTCCAACATTGTAAAATTTAATACACAAATGATTTTTGTAATGACATACCGGGGTTTGGAAAATGAGCCACAATGGGGTCCCATAAAGAGCCAATCACCATCTGGAGGTATTAAATTAATGTATACTCCAAAAAAACTGTTGTTACAAAGTAGCTGATCATGTTTGTATGCTAGACTCTAGTGTGAACGAAAATTATATTTTTTGTCATGTGACTAGTGTTTTCTTTGGGGTACCTAAATTGGGGCGTGACACCCCCTCGCCCTAAAGTCAGCGCAAGTGGAGAGTAATTTATGAGGAGGCGCCAGGTAGATTAGCAATATACACTTGTAATCAAAAATGTCGTTGTTGAAGAAATTGGTCCTTTACGGAAGCCAAATAGAGATACACCTACGAAAATTCCTCTGCCATAACTACTTTTTAGTTATTCATTCATGGTGTGCCAGAATCATATGCAGCATGTGAATCATGTGATCCGTGAGGTGATTACAGACCCTTTTTGGCATTACCTATATTTAGCTCAATCCTTAAAAAGCTTCTAATTGCTGTTGTGAAAGACTCTACTTTGGTGAAGTGGATATTTCGTGGCGAGGAGTCGGATTGTTTTAGAACCACTGATTTCAAATGACTTCAACATGCCACACTCTCTCTCTCTTTTGGAATTAAAACTTTGCCTACTGACGCTATCTTTAGATTAAAGTGAAATATTTCAGACACAATTACGTGGTTCTAACCAAGGGTTTCATTTGCCATTCACGTGCCATTTTGAACCTACCTGGTCAACCATAGCCTGAGTGACATCTATAGCCTGTGCACCTGGATACGGTATTAGCATGTCGTAGATACCATCCCATTGCTGAGCCCACATATTTCCTGTAAAATATTCTGTCAATTGATTCAGGGCCACAATTAATCAAAATATGCATAAAAATAATATTATTAGTTGGAATCACTTTACTGTCAGCGATCTGGGATTGGAAATGCTGAATTTGGTTGGAGAGTTATAAAGAATGAACTTTGAACTGCATTAATAACTGGGAATGCCACGGCCTAGTGGTCTATGTGTCTGCCTTATAAGCAAGAGCTTCTTGGTTCAAATCCAACCTTTCACATTTCCTGTCTTTCAAGTTTGGTATGAAAATGTAGTTAATTGTAGATTTGTACCATCTTGATGTTGTTTAGAAATTTTAAAAAGTGAGTTGAATAATAGGAATAAGTTCGTCTTGTAAATAAAATGTTAATAGCACATTGTGCTCTAATTAGTGCAGCTGTGTTGCTTACCAAACAAGTGAGCAGGAATTGGGGCACCTGGTGGTACTTTGTCAGTACCATACCACTCTCCCAACTTATGCCTAGCGTAAGCGTGTAACTTCTCATAGAGTGGCATTACCTGAAAAAATGATTGCACCTGTGTTTACTCTTCACATAATTTGTTTATTTTCATAGGGCACAGTTATTTAATTTACTTAGCTATCTTTGGTTAAAGGTTGGTAAGTCAGTCCCTCAGTTTGTGAAGGGAGTTATGACTGAAAAACAAGTCAAATGCAAGAGTTTTGTCGGTTAATCGGCTCGTAAACATTTAATTTGGCTGTCGATTAACAAATTCAATTTTTACATTATACGAAGTATACGTGGTGTAACTTGTTTGGTATAGCTTTAATACAGTTGTTTTCTTCTATCAACATACGAGGGACTCACCTCAATCATTAAATCTTCAACGTCTTTTTGGAAAGTATCTGATTCGTACATTCGTCGCCAGTAGTCGCCACCATCCTCGTATCCTGAAATGGCAATTTTAAGTAGGTATTAGTTAAGTTACCGGTACTGTTCTTAATTCAGAATTGTAGTAGTGCTATACAATATCGCAGTGAGTACTGTAATCATTTGTCGCCTCTTAGCACATGTTTCATGTTTCCACGGACATTTTTGTATAAAAATTGGTTTTTAAATTGCTGTTATAGACTGTCATGTCTGTAATGTACAGCAAGGTGTTACACAGGCAAAACCTTTTTTTGTTCAGCCATACGACGGTCTTTAAGACCATATGCTCACTCTTGTCTCTCAAATATGTTGCTCCGCCCACTAATTAGTTTTAATAGTTTTATGAAGGTCGACAACAAATCATGTGTTTCAAACTAAACTTTAACTGCTGCTATAATTGTACAAGTTCGTTTAAAAAGTTAGTATTAAAACTCTTAACGTGAAATAGAATGATTTACAATACTAAATCCTATATTCTACTGTTTGCAGACTTACCATTTGCAAGTGCCGCTTTGTTACTCAGCTCAACGTATCTGATGTAATCATCTCTCATAGGAGCGCCTACTACATCATGCCATTCTTTCCAATAATGTTGCAACTCAAAGTAGTTTCTAGATTCTGCTAGAATTCTTGTTATGTCTACAGAGAAACAACAGACCATACATAAGTTGTCCAAAAGCCAAACTATTTATAGTTCTTCATTCTGGTAGAGGCACTTGTAAAGAGGTTACACATTGTAGTGTAACTCGGTTTCGTCTTTTTCCAAAGAACGAAAATTTTCCCTGCAACACCTCCATCGACATCGAGCTAGTACGTTTTCCTGCACAATATTCCTCTAGAAATGGCAGGGTGAAAAACCACTAATATAGTGTAATAGCGGTTTTTTGTTCCTTGCCGAAACGTCGTGTGGAAAAGCATCCAAGCGGGGCTTGGTGAGGCCTAGGATGGAAATTTATAGCTGTTTGAAAAGAGGAGAAACCGGGTCATGACGATACGGGTCTCTTTTACAAATGTGTCTCCTAGGATGAATGGTCACGAGTTAATTTGGGAACGTGTTTTTGTGGACGACCTGTATACATAATCAATGCAGCTGTTAATTTCAGTGTTATGTTTAAACTTGTCTTTTAAAGCTTTAAACTTTCTTAATTTTTTTAAAACTTTTATGGACACCAGTAGATTTGGGCTTATGGGCAACTACTACCGTGGTCTCTCCGGGCATCTGGTTTTCTTGCTGTAGTTTATAAACGAAGATAACATCATTTAATGGTTGCAGAGATTAATGAATGCAGAATTTTCATAAATATTGTAAGAGAGATTATCGAAGAAAACTATTAGAATGACGATAAATATTGTTGTAAATAATAGACGGTTAATTTTTTGTCTTTTCGGTAAAATGTGATAAAATTAATGAAAATTGTGCGAATTTTGATCGTTTTTAATAACCTTAGGCCAGCCATCTGTTTAGAAGTTTAGTGAAATTGAAATAAACAATGTTTAAACAATGTTTTAACGCGTTTTTGTTATAATTATCCTGCAAATAGAGGGACTGTAAATGGCTTTTTCAGTGATCATTTATTGTGGGATACGGAAGCTGAGATCGTCATCTAATGAATTAATGATACTGAGTTTACGACGATGTAATATGCACGCCTGTCCATAACGTTTCAATGTATAACCTTGCACCAATAAATATGTAAATATGTAAATATGTATGAACTTGTAAAAATATGTACCAAGTTTACACTTATTTGCAATCAAATATTTGTCTTGTCTAATCTACAGCTAGCCAAAAATACACAAATTGAACCGTATTAATTGTAACGCCCAGATGAAGTTGTGTATTAGACTTACTCCTACCACTGTCTAAACTCTATCATAACTACTTTTCTCATTAACAAATGCCACAACGATGCAGTGCTCATTACCAAAATGTGTCCTTATTCACAATAAAATAAAACCGCAAAAATAAATTTAATACAGTTATAAAGTATTTTAATACAGTATAAATTTCATTACTCTCATTATTTAACTAGTGAAATAATGTGACTGCATTATTTTATATTTCTTACAAAACATGTCTACGTCACGCATTTGCTAAACTAGCGTACAAAAGTTCCACTACAAATTGTGGGCATACAGGTACTGCACTTTAATTATTATTCCATACTAGTTGTGTCGACACATATTTCTATATTGAAGTTGCATATATGCTTTGCCCTTTGTTTTGTACCTGTTTTTTCTGACACTCACAAATTATGTCTGTATTATGTCTGTCTTTACTAATCGTGTATTTGCTTACTAAACTAGCTAAATGTAAGTTGGACTATGGAGTATGGACAAGTGCTACTAATGACGCATCTAACAGATGGCAATGACGAATGTGCTTTAGGTTATTTATTTGTTGAATGACGTCTCATAACGTAGTAAAAATGTTTACACAAACATCAAATTTAAAAGCCAACAATAAAAATGTCGCCAATTTTATTTATGTATGAATTAAACTATATTCTTACACATCAATAAACTATAAATGTAGTTTTCTCGCTCGTAGTTACTCGCTTGCGACGTAACCTTATAAGCAGATCTGTTTTGACGTGAAACCGGTCTCGTGTTCGTTGTTCACGTAATAAGTTTTTGCCAGTTTTCATTTTGTGGCGTCACAAAATAGTAACTTGGTATTCTAAATTTTTGTGATTTATCAGATGGATTTTATGAAAATGCCACTGTAGATCTAAATACCATTTTCACGAAATGGATCCATGACAACGCTAAATAGTATTTTAAATGACATATTCGGGCAGTTGGGCAGATAGAACTCAATAACAGAGTAACTCAATGTTCTACATTTCGGGCTAGTTCATATTTTTCAGTCATGTTTAAACAATTGCTCGTACAATAGCCTTACTAAACGCTCTCATTTCCTTTACAAATAAAAAATGTCTTGGCTACTCGAACCAAATAAAATGCAAGTCTGCAAAAGCCCCCTTCTCTACATTCGTGAAAATGATCAAATGACGATTAGTAATCGGTCAGCAATGAGTTTACTAGGGTTAAATTTTATGTACGGAAACTGTTCGCCGCTTCTGCCCTATAGTTGGTTCCGAACTTGGCCAAAGATTGACTTTGGCGGCGTTTTTATCAAGCAAATTTGTTTGTAATATAGTTAGTTACACTGGTACGCCAAGTCACTTTCGCTTTTAATCTATTAGTCTATTTAATCTATTTACATTAGAGATAAAATGTTGTTTAATTAAGCCAGCATAAGTAACTGCAGTCAAACAGCAGCATCAAAAGCTTTTACGTTGTTTTACAGCCGATGGCGTTATGATTTTATTACAAAGGTAGAATAAACACTTAAATTGCCCTCTTTTTGCCCAAAACTGATAACCTAGAAATATTTTTTATGCAATTTAACAAATTGAAAGTCAGCATCAAGCACTCAGGCCAGGGCCAACGTGATCTTGATGGCTGTGGTAAAATCGGAACTTCCCTATTCTCAAAGACAAGTCTGCAGTTAAGATACTGAACCAGTAGAAATGCCTAGTTGACTCAGGTGCCTCAGTTCGAATGCGCTGACATCCAGAAAATAGTTTGGCATAGCTAAAAATTAGATCGCTATTGGCAACTTAGGCCGACTTAGCACTATTCTATTTGCCAAAGGTTTACTACAAATCTCAACTGCGGTCTTAATCAACACCTGCCAATAAATTTAAGGTGAATTTATTGAATTTAAATTCACTATAAAACTGCTCCATTAAATAATAAATTTCATACTTTATTTTACTTTTTGCACAGAAGTTAAACCAATATTGACCAACCATTGTAACTCGAATATTTGTTTATGGCAAAGAACTAAATAATCTGTAATCAATACTTATAACAAGTAAGATATTACAATAGTTGAATATCTAGACTTTGTACAAAGTCGCCTGTTTTTGCAATAGTTAAAGGCCTATATAACTCCAACAGAGATTAAAGTTTTTTGCTGCATTATTATGATTACACAAAGGATTTATAATTATTATTAGACAATAGGAACTTATAAATTAAATTACTTACCTTTTTATGCGAATTCTGAACGCGCGCTTGCCATAAAGATCGCCATGCTTCGCGTCTGTGACTAGAGTGAGCAAGAATGACGCATGAAATACAGAAAACGTCTTTAGTTACCGATGTTTGTTTACCGATCTTTGGTAACCTCATGACTTTACTCATTACGTCATTCGTGTCGCGCAACGAAAATGACGGTTCTTCAAATTTAATACCGAACGAAGTGATAAAAAAATCAATGAACAATTTTACATTAAGTTTATAGTAAAATGAATTGAATATGCGTAATGAGAGTAGGATTTTAAGTCGTAAAAGTTGATATTATAGTGAGAGTTTAGTTTGACTTTAACGTTTAGTAACAGTAGTCGTTGTTGACCCTGCAAACTTGACAATACGACATCATTATCATGTGATTTTAGGTTTGAAAGGTTTGTTTTAATTTTACCTGGATCGAGTGGCACACGATGGGTGTCGTCTCCCTCAGCACAGGTGACACCAAACTTGCACACCTTGCTTGTGCTGTATGTTGTGGACATCTTCGCGATTAACTCGTTGATCTAAAGTAATTATAGACTGGTTCAATAAATAAATAGATTGTAAAAAATGGGCGTCATTTTTTAATCATGCCTTTGTCTAACTATGGAAGGAAAGGAGTCCGTTAACATTGTTAACATTCCACTAAATGCTGAAGCGAGTTAACAAAGTATTAAAGTAACGAGTCAGTAGAAGTGCGCATCAGGTTTGCTTGTAGATTCTTTTATAACTACTTTTGATATAAAGTTGAGCCTCCACTGGGGCTCGGACCCAAGACCTTCTACTTTCCCGGATACTATGCAACCATTACAACTATTTTGAAGTAAGTAATCGAGTTATAATAACTGGTAGGAAGAAAAAGGATAGTCCTTATAAAAACTCCTTAAACGTTAATTATTCTTCACGGTGGAATAAAACGTTTTGCCATCAAAATAGATACATATTACGAATTACCAGATTTTAAAAGAAAAATTTCAATTATTTGGATACCTTGACGCGGTTTAAATGAAAAAAGTTCAAAATACCTAAAGAAAAAACGTTTTCCTGACATCTCATTTGTTTTCTCAGTTGAAGCCTGAGTTGACCAGCAGCTTTAATGACAATACATTCGTACTAATATTAATATAATAAAGACAATACAATCACACTAATATCTAATTTTTTCACTTTTATCGGCTTGATGACATGAAATGTTTATTTTTTTGGTCTTTCTTAGTTAAAAATAGCGGATAAATGTAAAAAGTTTCTAGTTTACCATGTTAAATTTATACACAAATTGGATAAAAATTCTCCTCTCTAAGGCATTTCAAAAAAGCTTAATTTTTTATGTTCACCCTATATATTAGATTTTGACCTAATTATGTCAGTTATTACAGTTAAGCAGTAACTGAATTGTGCTTCGATCGTATGCCATTTTATATCATATACCGTGACTTGCGTTGGAGGAAACCTTATGTGCTAATGGAATGACACTTATAACTTATATTGTCTTGTCCTCCTACATAAAATATCATGTCTTTGTAAGTGCACGATGCACAAATTGCAATTCGAGAATAAGTCCCTTCTTCACTTAAATATGTGTGAGGGAAACATACAGTGTGTTCCAGAAGAAAACGATGTAATAAAAAATGCTGATGCGCTGAAATGTGCTAATCAAATCACAGTGAAACGCAGCTGAACTTGAAGTCATGCCAAGAGATACTACAATAACTTAGGTTAAAAGTGTGCTCCATTAACTAGCAGATATAAACGGGAGTGACGCTGCATGTCGAAAAAACACAGTTAAGTTTTTCAGATTGGATATTTTAAATTACAATATCATTTAAAAGAAACGAGCATTACTGCATTACGATATCACAGTGATTTAAAATGCAATTACACTTATAAAATTCCAGTTTTTGTACTGTCTAACTTTGTTGTTGTGCAATCCTTTATAAGCATATCAGGACCATTTCTGCTACACTGTTTCTTCCAAAACGGCTTTTTGTGAAAGGAGGGTCCATAGCGTAAGTTTATACCTACCTCTTCCACTTCTGCTTCGTCTTCAAGGGCAGCAAAGCCAGTGTCGGTAATTTTGCTGAATTCTCTAACAATGAGTTCATCTTCTATGTTTTGCCAGTCGAATTTCTCGTTAGCATCAACGGCTTTCTCTTGATCAAACTCAGCAACTACCAAACTGGCATCAACCTGTAAGATGTTGTGCGTTTACAGTATTTATATTGCTGTTCGAGAGTGTACGGTTAAATGGATATGCGAGGACGCCTATTTGCGCCATAAGCTCTACATTCGCTCCTGATCATATCATTTGTAAACCTGGGCTGCTTACCTCATAAATAGAGATATATATATAGAATCGAACATGGCTGATACATCTTTGCTAGTTCAGTGGTTCATCCTAGATAGATATCCTTGATAATGGGCCGTGGAATTCGTCTTCACATTATGATTGATATTATTTCTTGCTCACTCTCTCTTTCCCCTACTCTCTCTTTCCTCTCTCTCTCTCTCTCTCTCTCTCTCTCTCTCTCTCTCTCTCTCTCTCTCTCTCTCTCTCTCTCTCTCTTTCTCTCCCTCTCTCTCTCTCTTCCCTTCCCTCTCTGCCTGACTTTCTCTTTTTCTCTCTCTGCTATCTTTCTCTCGCTCTCTTTTCTCTTTCTCTCAGTCTTTTCTCTCATCCCTTTTTCTCTCTCTCTCACTCTCTCGTTCTAGACGTTGCCAAATTAGTTTTGCCATGTAAATTCATTGTTAAGCTCTAAAAACACTGCACGACATTAGAACGCAACGTTTTGTATTGTATAAATAAGAAGAACAACACAGCGAACTGAACAGCTCTATAGAGTTACTCGCAAACGAGTAATTCAAAAATACTAATCAAATGATAACAGAAATTTAAATTTGTAGAAATTTATACGGTCTAATTCTAATTGATACAAAATGTAGAAGCAACTTCATAATCTAATCTCATCAGTATAAGTAAAAGAAAAGCAAAATTTAAGCGTAATATCAGAATTAAACTGCAAAATAGATAAAAATATGCACACGAATCCAATATACAAAGAAGCCTATACTAACATAAATTACTTATTGTTATTTAGTTAATCGTAATTCGCTTAAAATGTGCTGAAGTGTTGTGCGTGACAATTACATTTATGGTACTAATTAATTTATGGCCCGTATTTAAAGTGAGCAATTATCATAAAATGTCGAGAAATAAATAAATATTTTACCGCCGCCTGAGCATTGTGGTCAGTTATGTTTGTGTTGTACTGCCATAGAACCTCCCAATACTCGTATTGGACATCTTGAGCTTCGGCATTATATTGGTCAAGCCAAGCTTGCGCTTCATCAATATCCGTACTTTTTCTTGCTTGTTTGACCGATGATTCTTTTGCTGCTTCGTTGTATGGACCTCCTCTGTGTAGAACTGAGGCGTTTACACAAACAAGGAAGCACAAAACTAACCAAACACTCTTCATTTTTTGTCACAGGGTTACTTAGCCGTTTTCCTTCCGTACACTTCAGCAGGTGTAGGTTTACTTAAGTAGGCTATCGTATAAAAGACCAATAAGATAAATGAAGACCTCTGTGTGTGATAATGCCAATGAATACGATAAGTCCTGTTTGATACTACAAAGTTCTAGCGTCATTAGTTTGTGTAACGATAATAAGACTAGTCACCAGGCCTGCACAAAGTAAACATCTTACTTATTATTATATTACGTATTTATAGGCTAAATTTGTTATATGAGTAGCATGTCTCATTACTGATAAAATATTCGGTATCTCAGGCAATCAGCTGACACTTATTAGTTATAAATGAGATTTTGTAGCCAATAGGGGCGAAGTATTTCCATTTTTTCAAAACACAAAATTTCAAACCACTAAGCTATTTACTGAATCCGTTATTATAACTTAAAATATTACTATAACGTTTCCTTTTTGAATTAAAAATTGTTTATCATGTACAAATTTGAAATAATTTACGTTGTAATTTGCCTATCGTTTTACCTCAATTCTTTCTTTGTTATTTATTATTATTCTCTTATTATGCGATGACTGCACGTCATAAGCACGAATAAATGATAATAAATATCAGCTCACCCTTCAATGCAACCGCTTCACTAATAAAAAGTAGCCCAAATTAGTTATCACCTTAACCAGCTGCTTTTCTTTTGCTGGCACTGTAAGTATCATACTAAAATAAACATTCTGGTAGTTCAAACGTGCAGGCGCTTGTTTGCAAAAATATGAGCAAACCTAGCAAAACTCTTACAACATCGTAAAATGTAGGGTCTGTAAAGGCGAGGTAGCATGTTTTATAGTCCACAATTTTGTACGAACAATCTCTACATGTATTATATTACAGTACAGTGCAAATTGTGCAAAAATTTGAACAGCGGCTGCAAACACATAAAACTATCGGCAAATCGTTAGAGAGTTGTCATTCTAAGTTTCGGTCCAAAATGACCGTCCACATCCAGATTCTAACAACGCATATTGATTTGTTTTTAAACTCCGTTGTAAAAATTGAGGTAGCTTTCAGTATCTATCGAACTTGGGCAAGCTACATGCAACTATACTCACGAGTACAATGTGTGTTTAACTGTTTATCCCTGGAAGAATGTCGTTAATAGTGCACTCTTATCTGGGACTTTGTATCTTTTAAACTTTATTGTTTACTGTAATCAAGTTTTTTACACTTAAAAATGTAAAAATTCACCACGTCCTGAAAAAACAGAAGCAGAAGAGGTACTTCAGTCAAAATGCTTTTTTCCCTGTGGAAATCTTCAATCTTGTTCGAAACGAAAATTTTAATGCCAGCGACTCTATTAACATCGCCTTTATTATCAGAAATTGATCCGTAACCGAATAGCTGAAACGTTTCGATGGATGAATTTCTGATAATGAAGATGACATTCGTAATATCGTGCATGTTGGCATTTTTGAAATGTCTTTCCAGGGTTAGCTTCTAAAAGTTTTTCAAGATACGTTTAACCAGTAACCTATGGCGCCGTTTTGAATTTATTTGCTCTTAATTGCCGCAATGTTTTTACAGCGGGCACGTGTTTTGATAAAGCGTGTTGGTTTCTTCATCAAAGACAAGCGAGCTTGCTAAGACAAAGCATATGGCACTTAAAGACAAAGCCTATACCTTTGATATAACAAACCAGGTAATTGGACAACATGTCCTCGGGTAGAACGCAAGACAAAATTCAAAAGTGTCAGTGAACTTCGTCAGCCATTGAAAATTTATAAAGCTTGACAAACAGAAACTAAAATTGATTTGATTTAATCATATAGAAGCAAATCATATGAAAAGAAAAGACGGTGGCTAAGAAAACCCTTCTCTCTCACGCGAGGAGGGTTCAAGACACCCTGTGAACAATTTGCGCCCTTAAGAGAACTGACACTCGATAGACACGTGTAAAATTTTATAATAAAGATCGATGGCTACCCCATTCACACACTTGTCCTGTAAATTTTATAAAAGGGTGCAAATTGATTGAGATGTGAATGTCCGTTTCTTCTTTCTCAACTGAAAGCAGAAGACGCTTCTGGTCACTGAACTCTATAAGGATCAACATTCAAGGAGAAAAAGTTTGTTAAAATAACAATAGCAATAACAACAACAACAACAACAACAACAACGACGACGACGACGACGACGACGACAACAACAACAACAACAATAATATTAATAATAATAATTTAGTGTCATGTTTCTAAATAATTGAATATAGCAAAAGAAGTAATATATATGTAAGATGGAGACATCTTTCTTGATCACGATCTGTACAAATTAATCTTTCACTTGCGATGTATTGAAATTTGTTAATTTATCATTCCTTGTTCATCCCCATTCACCACAGCAAATATTGCTTTCATCTCCTGGCAAATGAGCTGTCACATAGAGTGTCATACATATGCAGGGCCCTGGCATGTTGATAAATAGCTTAATGCATTTACTATTCATTATTGGGGCGTGTAATTGCTTTAAAGAATGGAAACTGGGGGAATAAGCGTGGTACACATAAAGTAAACAACGAAACTAATGTTTGCAGTTGTTAGGATTGAACTAGGTTAATTAGCAAAGCATGTTTGCAGTCCTAACAGTCACCGAGCCATTGCAGGAAGCCACAAGACACGTACCTGCACCCAATTATTTATGTTAATACAGTTTTTTGAAGTGTAATGCGTTCAGTGAACAAAAGTTATTGACATTCATGTACTGAAGTTCGCACAGGCAAGAAATGGAGTTGGCTATAATAGTGTTGTTTAAAAGTTTCATATTTATTGATTTAGGCTGCAGTGATAGTAGTAGTGGTGGTAGTAGTAGTAGTAGTAGTAGTAGTAGTAGTAGTAGTAGTAGTAGTAGTAGTAGTAGTAGTAGTAGTAGTAGTAGTAGTAGTAGTAGTAGTAGTAGTAGTAGTAGTAGTAGTAGTAGTCGTCGTATAAAAATGGTAGTTGTAGTGATAGTGATAGTGATAGTGATAGTGGTAGTGGTTTTGGTAGTGGCAATGGTTGTGGTAGTGGTAATTATTGCGGTAGTGTTTGTGGTTGTGGTAGTGGTAGTGGTAGTGGTAGTGGTAGTGGTAGTGGTAGTGGTAGTGGTAGTGGTAGTGGTAGTGGTAGTGGTAGTGGTAGTGGTAGTGGTAGTGGTAGTGGTAGTGGTAGTGGTAGTGGTAGTGGTAGTGGTAGCGGTAGCGATAGCGGTAGTGGTAATGATAGTAGTAGTAGTAGTACTAGTGGTAGTTGTAGTGGTAATGGTAGTGGTAGTGGTGGTAGTAGTAGTGGTAGTGGTAGCGCACATGAGCTACATTTTGCAAAGGTATAAATTCAAGTCCTCACAAGACTTAGTTGGATGAGATGGGTTCGAAACTTTTCTGATTTTGGAACAAAGTTGAATGAATTTTTGTTTTTATTACTACAACAACTATTGCCAAATAGTACGGCAGGCGTTCGTCAAAAGGTCTAGAAATTACACAAGGTAAATATGATCGAAATGCTATGTTTAAACCTAGACATTGCAAGCGCTCACATTAGATGCCAAACAACCATTAAATATGCCATGAAAATAGTCCTTTCAATTAGTGCATACTATAATTGTTCATATCCTAAATGGTACATAATAACTCGCTTGCATAACGTTGTAATGAGCGCTGTTTATGTGCACTTCGAATCGCTATAATGCGCATGCGCTGAGCTAAATAAAGTCGCCTGCAGGTGTAAGTGCGGGCTTCATTTGTGACATGACGTGTAATAATAATGATAGAACCACAGGAAATTAATGTATGCGGGACTGATTACATTAACTTGTTACGCAGAAAGACTTTCGTTTTCGCGAGTAGTTCGTGTAGCATACAGAAAGAAAGGTTTGAATGCTATCAGCAACAGAAGCAATTTAAAGACTAAATCGAATGCTAGGGAGAAAATCTGAATGAAATCGAACAGGAATTTATTTTAGACTTGTATAAAGTAGTAAATAACAATTTAAATTCAAACTTCTGCAGTAGGAAAAACAGTTTCTTCATTTCCAAAACCAAAAGTAAAATTGCAGGCCTTTTCATATTCCTCTGAAATGAGCATCTCTGTATCTGAATCGCGATTTAAGTTTTTCTGTTACCATTCAGGTAGCCTTGTTTGGATGAGTTTGGTTACACTAAAAAGAAACGAACTAAAACTTTCTAAAATTTACTAACAAAGTGATTCTGGTATGACGGGCCGGAACGACAGCGATGCTCCTTGGTACTCGCATCTAAGCTATCCCGGTGATATCCGACAACCGGAAGCATGGGAGTACATTGTGAAAATACTGGCATTTTATCCTGTGGCGTTAATTGGAACCGTAGGAAATATCCTTGTCACACTTATTGTGATAAAAAACAAATTTCTTCACTCGACGGCGAACTATTTCATTATGAATTTGGCGATGGCCGACCTGCTGACGACGCTGTTTGAAAGCTGGGTGTTCTTAGTGGATGATCTTACCGAAGGATGGGTGCTTGGGCCGTTTTACTGCAAATTCCACGGATTTATTGGAAGTAAGTGGCAGTCATGCGTAAGAAACAATTTTTCTTTTTAAAATTTCATTCTTTTAACGTGATTTTTCACTTACCCCTAAGTATCAATACTCGTGGTTTAAGGCCCTAGTAATAAGTTTTTTAGCTTTCTATGAATTTGTTCCTAACTTGGACAAAATGCATGTGTATGCAAGATCTTAGAACAAACTTACTGCGTCATTAGTTTGACTAATAATATCTTGATTTAGATACATGATTTCGTCCCTAAAATAGAAGGCTTTGACGGTGTCACTTTACGCTTATAACTAGAGATAATGTGAAATTATCGCTAGAATAGTAAGCGTGCATTGTTCCCTAAAACTAATACACATGACTTGATTCCTAAAACTAAGAGATGTGACTTGCTAAGAAACATTCTAAAATTAAAGAAATTAAGACATGAAATAAATAACAACAAGGTAGTGTACACAGGACTAAGAGTATGACTTGTATCGGCCGGCCTTAGTGCCTAAAACTAATGACTTGACTTGGTTCCAAGAATAAGCAGACATTACTGTTCCCTAAAACTAACACCTTATAACTAATCCTTTATAACTTGTCATAATAATTGCGGATTATTTTTGCGGTGATTTTATGAAATTACACAGAATTGGGCGTTTTTTTTAAATATGACAGAATGGCGTTATGAGAGTGAAACGAATTTGTCGAAATTTCGATACAAATATTGTTATTATCCATTTGCCAAACTGATTGCAGCCAATGAGGACTTTGATTAAAAGTTGAAATCAACCCACTTCGAAAACTCATCTTGAAGCTTCGAGTTAAGAATTAAATCTGCACGACCTGTAAATGTAAATTACAGAATTTAAATCACTGATCAACATCTAACTAACCAAAGAGAATTAAATTTAACCAATAAGCAATCGTATGATTAAGAAATAAACTACTTATCGTCACAACAGATAAATGAAGTGAACGGAGGAACCGATGGAACACTAGTATATGAGCACGAAAGTATCAAAGAAAAAGAGAGAGAAACAGAGAAAGAAAGAAAGAAAGAAAGAAAGAAAGAAGGAAGGAAGGAAGGAAGGAAGGAAGGAAGAAAGAAAGAAAGAAAGAAAGAAAGAAAGAAAGAAAGAAAGAAAGAAAGAAAGAAAGAAAGAAAGAAAGAAAGAAAGAAAGAAAGAAAGAAAGAAAGAAAGAAAGAAAGAAAGAAAGAAAGAAAGAAAGAAAGAAAGAAAGAAAGAAAGAAAGAAAGAAAGAAAGAAAGAAAGAAAGAAAGAAAGAAAGAAAGAAAGAAAGAAAGAAAGAAAGAAAGAAAGAAAGATAGAAAGAAAGAAAGAAAGAAAGAAAGAAAGAAAGAAAGAAAGAAAGGAAGGAAGGAAGGAAGGAAGGAAGGAAGGAAGGAAGGAAGGAAGGAAGGAAGGAAGGAAGAAAGGAAGGAAGAAAAAAGAAGGAAGGAAGAAAGAAAAGAAGAAAAGAAGGAAGGAAGGCAGGAAGGAAGAGAAGAAAGGAAAACGGAAAATGGAAGAAATAGAAATGAAAAAAAGAAAAATGAAGAATCAAAGACGGAAAGCAGGATGGATGAGAAAATAAAAATGGCATTAGAGTTTCAAGAGTTTCAAGAGTTTATTCATTTTCCACATTGCATCTTACAATTAGCATTAAAATACAGATAATTTTCCATTTGAGTAAATATAAATATAAATATGAATAAATGCAGTTTTATCAAGAAATTACAGAATGCGGGATACATGTGCAAATTTCATTACAGAATAATTTTTTGATGCATACAGTTTGAGCCTAAAAGCATAGCTTGACAGGCCAAACTGTATGTGGAAATCTTAAAAAAAAATGGGGGGGGAGTAGTGAATGAAAGATGAAATGGAGCGAGAACTAAGAAAAACTCTGATCATGGTTACAAAGTGTTCGGTATCCTGTTAAACATAGTCACGTTATATTAAGATTACTGTAGGAAAAAATGCTGGTTATTACCATTATTAAATTGTGTTACTCTTAATACTTTTGAAATATTTCTTTTCTGACGGTTTTTTTAAAAGTTAAAAGGGAGTGACTACATTTCGAATTGCGGCTTAGTCTGTTCCATAGGACTGGCCCCATATAGCTAATGAAGTGTTTCGCCATATTTGTTCTACAACGTCTTGGTATATATTCATTATGTCTGGTATTGTATTTTTTTACATTTATCTTGACTGGATTTTCAAAAAAAGTTGGAAATAAGTTGTTGTTGGTTCTATACATGTATATACATCCATTAAAATTAATAACATCATCCAGAAGTAATATTTGACATTGCTTAAAATGTGTAGTAGTAATTGTGCTCCTTTTGTCTAGTTTGAAGATGACACGTAAAAATTTTCGTTGTAAAACTCTTAAGCATTCTAAATTTGTAGTATAAGTAAAGCCCCATAATGTTGTGCAGTAATTTAAATATGATAATATTAAACTGTTGTATAATGTTAGAAGATGTTCGGTGTTCAGAAAGTTTTTAATATATGAGATGATACCTATATTTTTTGATATTTTTAATCTGATCATGAATATATGTGGTCGCCAGTCTAGATGCTCATTCAGTATTAATCCCAGAAATTTCAGTTCTTTTACACGTGTAATTCTTTTGTGGTCTATTATTAAATCGTGGTTCGCCTGAATTGGTTTATTTCGGGATCTAAACAGAATGTATTTTGTTTTTGATGAATTTAGTGAAAGTTTATTTGTTTTGAACCATATAGCTAGATCATGTAGAACTGTAATCATGTAATCAATATTGGTTTCTATTTTATGAAAGCTAAAAAAAATGCTTGTATCATCAGCAAACTGAAATAAATTGTGATTTTTAACACAAAATTTGATGTCATTAATATAAATTAGAAAAAGTAGTGGCCCAAGGACTGAGCCTTGGGGCACGCCACATTTGATTGGTGCTACATCTGAAAAAACGTTATTGTATTTTACTGTCTGAGTGCTCCCTGTTAAATAATTCTTTAGCCACATATGAGGAAATATTAGAATAGGAAAGAATGAGCAAAGGCGGAAAAATGAAGAAATGCATGGACAAAATAACATATTTCTAAAAATCAAATGTTGAATAGTGTGTAGAGTCCAAAAATGGTATGACATCCTTGATGATACTAGTGAGCGTGCAATAAACGAATGGTCGAACAGAAAGAATAAAAGAAACAACAAAACAACACGAAAGCCGAACAAACACCAAACAAGACCCAAAAAGTGTCCCGCTAAGAGTTACAGTTACAGTACGCAAACGCCAAAAAAATTAACCATATAACAAGAACTAGTTTTTGGTCATATAGCAAGAACTAACCGAAGATCTTGGTCAAACAGCAGTCTTTGATCAGATAGCAAGAACTATCCCAATTCTTGACCAAAATAACAAGGACCAGTTTTTGGTCACATAGCAAGAAGTATTTTTGGCCAAGTAGCAAGGAGTAATTTTTGGTCAAAGTAATTAGTTTTTGGCCAAATAACAAGAACTAAATTTGGGCTAAATGAACATAACTAGTGTGTTGTTAGGTAGCAAAGGTTTTTGATCAACTGTTAAGAGTTTTTGATCAAATGAACGGCGGTAGCACAAGACTGTAAACAACAACACTGCATGCGTGCTCCAAGCGGCATAAATTATCCCAAACAGGATATATTTGTCATCATTATTAATTATCTTCAATTTGTTAAGACATGTTGTGCAGTAATTACGTCAAAGGCAATAACCGACAAAGCGTCATGTTTTCTGAAGTTGGCTTCCCGCATCCTGAACACGTCTTTCCGGTTTTTCCGTAGGTGTAAAAGGCGAGAAAGAACGAGATTGAATGAGACACGTGAAACACGGGTAGATAAAATTAACAAAGCTTAGTATTAGGATACTAACAGTTGGGTCTCTCCGAGTCGCATTTAGTTAAGACTGTCAAGACCTATTATTGGCCTATTTTTAGTTTAAACATGGTTTATTTGGTTCAAATTAAACAGTTTTTAAAACTGATATTCTCACCACATTATTATTATAAGCTATTATTTAGAATATACTGACCTAATAGCAGTCTGTTGAGCCAAAATAAATAAAAAAGAAAAAGCTTAGTTCACATTCACAGGCAAGAAAAGAGTAAAATTAAAACAAGTTTAAAAACTCTTAGTAAATGGACACAAACGAAACTGTCTAATCAGCTTACGATATAATCCCTAAGATATAAGGACGTACTGGTTCCAACGTAGCATTTATGTCACAATAAAGTCAGAAAATTACAACTTACCACAGTGTATGTTGCAACAATGCTCCTAAGTCATCTCATACAGTAGTCTATGGTAAAACGCAGAAAAGGCAAATATGAAGCGGTGGGTTGTGGGATGAACATTTAGACAAGTTTCCAAAATTGACTGCTTGTAGTAAAAGGAATTAAACCAGTGTTACTTACGAATTGCAGGTAATTGCTTTCTTTTTGTGTTTTTCTATTCAATAGAGCGTTTTTGCGTTGCACTTCTAGGATATTTTCCTGAAAAATTAGCAATTTCCGCGCGTACCAGTCACTACACAGGCATACAAAGTGCAAAATGCGTATTAAAACGTTATAACGCAATATCATATGTCTCAACATCAATATTTCTTGCATTTTTTTGCGGTCAAGTATGATTATAATTCGCGAAATAAGTGATATTACGTACTTTGTCTACTTGCCTCAATTAATTTTTTTGCTGAAAATTCGTATTGTTAAATGCAGTAACAGTAACAACACCTATTAATGCCAGTTGTGCACCAACTGGGAATGACATTATTCCACGCCATAATTACACACAAATAGTACCAGTGCCATAAACGTTTGGCAAGGTTAATGCCTGGTACAGTAAACTGCATAATAATTACAAGTGAATTAGACATATAGGAAATAATACTCTAATACTTGAGGCGACGATTTTGTGTTCCAAACCTCGAAAGCTTTTAAGGCCTTAAAATGGCATATTTTAACTGCGTTCAAAGATGTCCATTGTTCTGTTTTAAATGTGCGTCCTTGAAGTTGCTTTTTTTCAATTATAGTTTGTTTTCAGATTTTGTGCACGTGCAGTTTTCGTACTCTGACTGACAGATCTTCATGTTCATTTGTCGGTTACTTGTCACAAGGTTCACATAACGCTAAAAACAGCCCACATTTGGCTTTCAGTTGCTCGTGATTAGTGTTTCATCTTGAATCAGGCTGATGATTATAGGCTGCCCTACTAAATCTATATCTTGGTCCTGTGCCCTTCTGCATCCTGGTATCTATATCCTATCATTACACAAACTTTTGTTGTCAACTCAATATATTTACTCCACAGCGGATTTTAAAAAAATCTATAAGCTGACTTCTTCATTATGTAACTTATATTAGGCATTGCAACATTAAATAACATTGACTCTTAAACTGTAATACCTAGAGTATAGAAACTCACACAATATATTCCACTGCTTTTTGCGCCAAAAATGCTGGGATTCGTTTAAGGGCCCACTGATAGGATCCAAAATGTAAAAATTAGAGCAAACTGCTCAGTACACATGAATGAACCGCGCTGGACCAGGCATAGTCAAATAATAAATAACCACTAGCGCCCTTGTATATTGCCAATCGAACACTGGTGTAATAATCTATAGTTCTTAACAAGAGTATAACTTGACTCGATCTGGCATAGTCAAGTTATAAACACTTAACAGAATTTGGATTTGAATTTATTCAGTAATGTTGAACTTTAAAGTTCTTTTTGTGCTGCCTGACTTGTATTGCTGTTGCAATATCTAAAAGGTTGGAAAATTCATTTGTTTGTTTTTCTCTTGCAGTCACGTGCCTTTGTGCCAGTGTTTTTACTCTAACGGTCATCTCAGTCGATCGCTATATCGCAGTTGTCTTCCCGCTAAAAGCGCTGATACTCAATCCCGCGAGAATCTACGTGACCGTGGGAGCAATATGGCTGTTGGCGGCCATCACTGGGATACCACTGTGGGTCTTTCGCGAGGAAAAGAGGCGCCAATGGAAAGATCATTTAGAAATCTGGTGTTGGGAGGATCCGGAAACGTTGAAGGTACACTGTAACTGCAACTGTAATGATTATTTGCCATTGTGTACTCACAGTGGTATACAATTAATTAATTATTTTCTCCTTCCATTCCATGGATACATGACTCTGAGAGAATACTTGCTGACTGGCATGTGAATTCAGACCTGTTTTGGCTATGTGGGTTGACATCTCAAATGGTTAGAGCGTGTGGCATGAAACCACAAGGTTCTGTATTCGAATCCTGGTTGTCTCACAATTTTTCAAAGCCTTTCTCCTACAAAATGTGACTGTTGATGCATTTGGATGGCCATAGATGTTTTTTTTATAATTCGCTTTTTTGTCTAATGTTTCCGTTCTTTAGAGTTCCTGCGACCAGTTTTACTTTAAGAACTATAAACTATGACTACAAATCAGAATTAGAAAAATTGTGGTCGTAGCATCTGAAAAAAGCCCTTAGATTGTTGAAACGAAATGGTTTTTGCGTAGAGGCAGATAGACATTTTTCGAATTCCGTAAAACTTGAACTGTTATGGGGCTCTTTCAAGTTACTGACAATGAGATAACATCCAGCATGGAAGGAAGGACTATTCTACTCTGTGCGGGGAGTTGGATGATAGAAATGTTGAAAATCAGCCCCATCAAAGCAATGATATGCATAACTATTGTTACCGTCTTCGATTAGACTTGGACGACGATCTTTTTATGGACTTTTCAAACTTATTTTGACATTCACAGACCAAAATAATATAGTAAAAAACTTAGATTATGCTTTTAACTAATGAGTTGTTAACATTGATAAAAAGGGGGACTGTTCTCATTTGATAAAGTCTGGAATGTCAAGAGACAAACATCAGGAGTAAGGTCTGAAATGTCAAGAGACAATTACCAGGAGTTCTGTTACAAACATTTATTATAATGTTGAACTAAAACATAGAAATTATCAAGAGTCAACAAAGTCTTTTATTTTAGACGCCTGTGACAATAAATGTTAAAATAATAACTACGTTATGCACGATTTGGTTAAAAAATTCACTCCATAAAAATTGCTTCTGGAGCCGCTGAACCTTAAGCTTCATTGGTTTTAATGTATATCCGCCACTGTAGTGAACATAATCCTTTCTCAGTTACTGGAGTAACCTCTACGACATACATTATTTCTAAAATTACACGTATAGTCTGTACAATTATAATATAAAACTGTATAAAATTTATTAAAAGTGTAAGGTGTAAGATGATCTTAAAAACTTCAAAACCAGCTGAAATTGAAAAG
Organism: Tubiluchus corallicola; assembly: GCA_030141605.1. Lineage (NCBI taxonomy): Eukaryota > Metazoa > Priapulida > Priapulimorpha > Priapulimorphida > Tubiluchidae > Tubiluchus > Tubiluchus corallicola. The sequence continues at coordinate 56,427 of JAQGDQ010000480.1, forward strand.
ACAGCTAAAAGCGAAACGATTGGAATTTCAGCTGACTTAAACATTTTCATATTTATGTAGATTATATGTATTATTACCTTCTTTATTAATTACTAATCAGAGCTGATTCGGCTTTTTATCTACATATAGGTTTACTGGTCCATAGTTCTTTGTGTTTTGATTTGGCTTCCTCTGATGACAATGTGCGCAGCATATGCTAGCATAATGAGGAAAATTGGAATTCCTCCAGAAGTGGCACAAGTATCGACACGACAACAAATGAAAAGAAAGGTAGCAACCATGCATTCTCCTCTGTGTTTTGGTGAAAGTAAAAATTACTGAAGCGCAAAGTGTTGCAGAAGAAACTGTACAGTAGAAAATACGTTAATATACTTATATTGGAATGTAAAAAAAACAAGCTGTATTACAGGAAAATTGGAATTATGTAAATATGACTGTATTTTATTATATTCGTCATTATGATGTCATAATTCAGAAGTCCATTCTAACCTTTTTTTGTTTTTTCTTTAATATAATTCAGCATATCAACGTATTTGTACTGTGCTGTTTCTTCTGGAACACTCTGTAGAAGCAAGTTTTTCTCGTGCAAAAGTGGGGCATTATGAAATTATCATCATGTATAATACAAAGAAATAATACATGTAAATCTGAGGCAAAAATTAATTCACTGTCACTTGAAGCACAAAGCAAATTTAAGCAATCATTATATGTCATTTATAGCATACAAAATTTTTCTTTATAAATGTTCTAAACTGAAGCCCATGATAGGACTACAGCCAATATCTTTTACAACAAACACAAGCCTCTATCAACCTGAATTTGCATATTTTTACTAGGCTGTAGTCTTGCTATGGTACTGAATTGAAATTTGTTAAAAATGCGTAATGTTTGTCCCTCGTTGCAATAAATGATGCCAATTTGTTGATTTGAAAATGAGTCTCAAAAAACTCACTTTTGATGGTTTCGTGCTACAATGGCTGTGTTATGTTGTTGCGTGAGTTTGTTTCATTGCAAAGTAATCTGTAGCGTTCTTGTCTTCACTGTCTTTGATAATTTCGTCATCAGTAACATCATCATCATCATCATCATCATCATAACGATCATCATTGTTCGTTGTTGTCGTACCGTCAATATCACCACTACCACACCATCACCACCATCATAATCCTAACCATTGTCATTGTCAACATTATCATCAACATCGTCATTATCATCTGTCGTCATCACTACCAGTGCCACGCCAATACCTTGCCACCACTTTCATCATCCTCGTATCGTCGTTTTCATCACCATTACCAGTAAATTTAGTAGCATTACTAACAGCAGCCAACCGACAGCCTCTTAACTGTCATTTTTTTCTGATTATCCTTACCATTATCATGCACATTGCATGGTGCATACGTTGACTTCCTAGATACCATAGTTATATGTTTTTTTGGCTCAAATGCCATTCTAATCAGCTTTTGAATGTGACCGTGCACTGCTACGGTTGCATTAAATTGAAGGACACTCTTATTTGATCGCGAGCATTAAATGACGGCAAAAGGAAACTTCCGATTTCTCAGAAATTACAGAATAGACCAGGAAGTGACTGAATTAGACACTAAGGACACCAGAATCCCACTAAGGGGCTTCATTAAAATGCTTTACTGCAGAGAAACAATTGCTTCAAGAAATGTCAGACAGTGTTCGTTAAAATAACTCGGTCAATGGGTTCTTGTCTCCTGCGTAATAGGGCTTCCACAGTAAAAATCTAATTGCACTGTGATGCTACGCTAGTAGTGTGTGCGTTACTGACATTGGTGGGGGTACCATTAACGGCTGGTGGTGAGTAGCATGTTGGATTGGTCAAATTAAAGCAATTGATAGCATGAGGAGGTATGTCATTCGCGGCTTAGTGGCCTTTTGACTTTGGCCTTTTGCCCGAGAAATGGTAAAATTTTCGAAAATCCAAAAGAATGCTTCATCCCAAAACACGACTATCGAAATCCTTGTTAAAATTTATTTTCTGAGACACATTATGAGACACACGTTTTTACTAATTGCTTGCAGCTTGCAATTTGCATTTCTGTAGAAAATGAAAATGGCTTTCACTTAACCGTGACTTAACTGGTTTATTAACATGCGTCCAGTGCAAATTACTTTCCAGTATTCAGGCAATAATGGCACAGAAATTACTAAGGCTGCTGCACTAATTGCATGTCTTCAAGATGAATACAAATATTTTTAGCTTGCATTGTACACAACAGCTGATTTTTATTGCGTTGTTTTGCGTAAAGCCACTTTCTGTTTTAATCTGTAATAAATGGAGTTTGATATTTGAAAATTGTGCCGAATTAACGCTCACACGAATTTTGTGAATGTCAACAATAAAGAAATTTTAAGAGTTATTATGCAACAAAAAATGCATTATTTAACAAATCACAAAATTCGACATTATGGAGCAAATTTTATATCATTATGTGACGAAAATGTAAAGATTAACCTAGAACTGATCATGGCCTGTGACTGGGTCTTTCACGGTCAGGTGTGATCGTGGATCAAGACTGGATCAGTTTTTTGTGAATAGACATGTGAATAGATTTTCTGGTAAGATGTTATGCAACAAATATGAAGCATTTTTGTAACATAATCTTGTATTTTACATAATAACCTTTTTATTACGTAATTACCCGTAGCAATGCTTGTCTTCTAATCTTTTGTTCGAGACTCATTATTAAGAAATTTGCAGAAAAATAGTACGAATTTTTATCGCTTAAGCTGATCAGTTGTTAGTTGATAGGTTTTTGTTGTTCATCTACATAATTCCAATCCTACTAGCTGATCTTGTTTACATGTCAAGAGCTATTAACTCCAGGTGTAAACAGGTAAAATGTACTTAAACGTTTATGAACTTTTATGGTTGCTTTTGTTAACTGGCAAAGATTGTAAAAGACAAAATTGATTACAAGTCAAGCAGTCAGTGGGGTTAACTAGTGGGCACTGAAGCTCTTCTATGAATTTTATTTAGGATCTGTAACAAAAAAAGCTTTGTTCGGGTTAAGTTTTGCTACTGTTGTTGTTGTCGTCGTCGTCGTCACTGCTGTCGCTATCAACGCCGTAATTCCGTGCTGTTACTCTTGCTGTTGATGATATCGGTATCGGTGATCTTGATGCTGCAGTTGTACAATGAAACTCTAGCTTACTGAACTAAGTTGTGAAAGCGATTATTGGATTATATGATATTTGCTTTACTTGGCCTTAGGAGCAGTCGATCGGTGCTTCAGTTTAGACATGATAATCAACTTTAAAATAATAGTCAAGACAAAAATGCACGAGTGATTTGTTGAACACATTCGGTGTGAACAGGCTTTTTGTTAGAATCATCTGCATGTAGACACTTTAGTGGTATCTAAAATCGTTCAAGAGTAGGATTTTAATGAAAATGAATTCACCAGCAAGCAACTACGTTGTTACCGTTTGCAAATACATGTATTTTATGCATTTTATTCAATTTTCATATAACTTTTTGAACAATCTTTTCGTTAAATAAATTACAAATAATATATATCTCGTGTGCATTGTCTTTTGTATATAATTATGTAAACAGCGTGTCCTCCTGTGTGTGTGTGTGTGTGTGCGTGCGTGCGTGCGTGCGTGTGTTTTGTAGTTCTTTGCTTATACGTATATTTTATTTAGCTTACATGTGTGTTTTATATGGATTTTAAGTCTGAAATAAAAGTGCCAATTGAATTGAATTGAATGCTTGGATTCAAACGTCATTTTGACAAAACAAGTTAATAAGGATAAAACGCAAAATTCGCAAACCCTAAGTACTTATAGCTAGAGTTTTTTAAGCTTAACAGCTAAAATTATTAAAAATAAATATCCCTCAGTGCTGTATAAATTAGTCTAAACACTTTAAAAGACATGCATTAAACTAATCTGGCAGCAGCTTTTAACAAAAACAAGAAGACAATACTTTGATGTTTTTAATTAGGCAGCATTTATCCCGCGGCGATAATACATTAACGTGCTTTCATCATCATCCACGCCATCAAAATACACGGATCAGAAATAGCATCAGATTACTTACAGTAAACAGGATAATTACACAAAGTGTGTGCATACTTCAGTCAGATTATTCGTGTCAGGTTGTATCACCCACTCTTCCATGAGACAACACTAGACAATACTCCATAAACTGAACCCTTTTTACTGGCAATTTATCGATCCGCGTGTTACACCTAAAACTCTGGCTTCACGGCTTGTATCGGCTTGCTTAACTAACTGACGTAAAGTAATCTGGGGCATGGAGATTTAAAATTGATATAAGTATATGCAGCAAGCAAAGCTGTAAATTACAAATAGGGCGATTACTGCAGTGAAGAAATAATATTTTTTCAAGTTATAAGCTCAATCATTGGCCGTGCCAGTTTCTTGAACATTTAGTACTGACGTAGTGGTTTCTTTTATTTCATTATGTTCTTATAAATTTAATTGTAAAATTGATTTATTATAATTATAGGCCTTGCCTGACAATTAACTAACTTACTTACTTACTTACTTACTTACTTACTTACTTACTTACTTGCTTACTTGCTTACTTGCTTATTTGCTTGCTTGCTTGCTTGCTTGCTTGCTTGCTTGCTTGCTTGCTTGCTTGCTTGCTTACTTACTTACTTACTTACTTACTTACTTACTTACTTACTTACTTACTTACTTACTTACTTACTTACTTACTTACTTAACTCATTCACTCACTCACTCACTCACCTACCTACCTACCTATTTACCTATCTATCAAGCTGCCTACTTAGTTACTTACTTGCTTGCCTGCTTACCTACCTACCTACTTACTTACTCACTCACTCACTCACTCGCTCGCTTGCATACTTATTTTTGTTTCTTTTTATCGTTTGTAGTGCGAGTAGCCCTTTGAGTACAAAAATCGGATGTACAAATGAACAACATTGGCCAAATGGGTTATTCATGCCGATTAAAGAGCATGATTCTAAAAATGCTAGTAAGATTAGACATATAAGATATATAATCACCCAGTCACTCATATTAGAAATAAAATTCTTGGGTGAAAAATGGAGTACTTTACAATAGCATAAAATCACACGCATGTATTCAAGGTGTAGTTCTTCTAAACCACTGTAACATCTATTTTTTTCTTTTAGGTCACTCAAATGTTAATGATCGTACTCATCGCTTTTATTGCCTGTTGGCTGCCCTTCCAAGTAATGGTCTTTTATCGAATGTATAATGCCAATACTGCAAAAAAGGTAAGCGATCAATGGCAATGACGACAATGATGAAGCAAAATGATATCAATGACAAGAACGAAAATAACAACAACAACAGCAGCAGCAGCAACAACGACGACAACAACAACAACAGCAACAACAATGACGACAACAACGGCAACGGCAACGACAACGACAGCAACAATATTTTTAGTGCAAAAACTGTGAACAAAATATTTTAAAATTACTTTTTATTGGGGCTTAATTATTTTAGGCACTTTAAAATTTACATTTGGTTGCACGGCATACTGAGTTTGTTAGTGATTCATTAAGATTCTTCTGCAAACACACCAGCATTATTATTTGTTTACTCGTTTACCACTCGCCGCTTATTACTTTCACTTACTGATTCGCCATTGGTTGATGTGTTGGTTCGTTTGCTCCCTTTTATTTCTGCTTCTTTCTTCATTCATTTCTCGTTCGTTTACTTGTTTTTCGCTCATCCGTTGTTTGTTCCGTTTATTTTTTCCGTTTGCTGTACGCGCATGCGTCGGTTATCCATTTATTCATCAATTTATTTTCATTTGTTTGTTTTTCACGTTGCTTGCATGCGTAATGTTTATGAAGCCATTCGGTGCTATTATGCTGGCTTCGTCATTGTACATTTATAATAATTAATATTATAAACTGATTAAACTGTCTACGAATTCAACAGTAGTAGTTTTATAGACTATACAAGCCGAGAGCCAGACATGCAGAACTCAATGGCACAACCTATAATAATGTAGATTGTCGTGGCGGGACCAATACCAATCTCTTTATTAAGGGTGATTCTTTAAGATGAATACAACAATTGGCAGAAGTGACTTGGCCTCACTCGAATGCACAATTCTCTCCTAATGAGGTAAACGGCTGGGGCGCAGTATGGCAGATGAAACCATGTGGATGCCCATCAACTTACTATCCAAATTCTGCGATGTTTTACTTCTATCCTTGCACGCACATAATTTTATAAAAAAAGTCAGTATTCATCATGTAAACTCGCTATAACAAAAGTTAAAGGAAAACCGGACCCAATCTTAAACTGCGGTCAAAACAATCTACTCTTTAAAACATTAAAAGCGAAAAATACCATTTTTTCCAAAAATGACTTACGTGAAGGAATTATTAACACACAAACGCAATTTTGCGTTCGCTGTTACATGTTACACTCTTAGTTCTGGCTGTTACATGCATTTTGCTATTCGCTAATTCGCGGTACTAGCTCCTGCATTTCGGAAACGCGTTGCACAAAAAACAAGTCCCTCTCAGTTCAGAGATGTTCATTTGTGACGAACTACACATGTTCGACAGCTCATGCGTGTGCACAGCAGTAAATTTGAAATTTAAATTTTTATGCTAAAACTTGCCTCGTTTTGGTACAACTCTCTTAATCAAACTAATAATTAGCTTTACCATGGTGTATTGCAGTTTGACTCATGGTATAAGACAATCTACTATGTTGCGCACTATCTAGCCTATGCCAACTCTGCCATTAATCCAATCATCTTTGCTGCTTTTAACGAAAACTTCAGAAAGGGATTTCGGTAAGTTCTTTACGCATACCTTTACACGAAAATCTTATCTTAATTAGTTTGTAAACACAAAGATTAATTACCAATTATATAATGGTTAATGATAGTTTATGTTACCAACTTGTTACCAAAAGTGAGACCAAGTAGATGTAAAAATAGTTTTATATGGTTAGCTGCTGTTCTATTCAACAGTAAACATTTTAATAACTGTTGAATAGCGTACCTGGTGTAAAATACATTGATTAATTAAATAAATGGATGATGTTATGAATAATGCATAATGTGTATTTTTTATGTGTACGCCAATCTGGAGTTTTATTGTAAATGTGATTCTGTAATTGTATACATGTATATATATATGTAAATGTATATATATTGGGATATTGTATTGTATTGTAATATGGGATATTAAATTATTGTAACAGTGAAGCGCCTTTGTATGCTTTAAATTGAAATAATTGAACCTTTATGTGGCAGCCATGGCAAACACTGGAGAATGATAGAGAGGGGGAGAGAAAAGAGAAAGGATAGAGAACGAGAGAGAGAGAGAGAGAGAGAGAGAGAGAGAGAGAGAGAGAGAGAGAGAGCCATTGCAAAATTTTATTTTCCTGCTTCGCCCTTCTCCTTGTCTATCTGTTTATTGTTTTCTCTCTATTTTTCACTATTGCTGATCATGTTAACAATTCTTTGCTTTTTCACTGCCACCCTCTCTCTCTCTGCCTTTCTGTTTTCCTCCTGTTTATTTTCGTAAATTTCTCACTTGTTACTGACACAACCCATATTCTAATTCTGGAACAACTGTTTTACAAGTGTTTGCATTTCTTTTTTCAGAAAAACATTCCACATTCCAACCAATGCTGTTGCACCCTCTGGACCACCGATTCCTAATCTTACTTTAAGTCCACATTGCGAGTCAAAAAAACGCCAGACAATGCGAATAAACCAAGTCAACCAACAAGACCTAAACAGTGACCAGTGTAGGAAAGGAAATGGCGACTCACAAGAAAGAAATGGCGTGACGAAGTCGCCACTTTCAGATGGGAAGCACAGTGGCGTTAACTCTTGTAATGGCGTCAACAACTTGCATGTGCCAAGCTCCGTCACAGATTCCCCGCGTAAAAGTGCAATTGATGTCCACAACGCGTCGCTGGTATCGAATCCAGATTCGGGGGTTCAGTCATGCGTAGAAGGCTATTCTCGATATCTGTATGAAAATCTGGGTTTCAAAGCCTCGTAGCTTAGACAAATTTCTACACATATACTTGGTTTCCATAAATAAATCTGCAGCTTAAATACCATGTAAGCTAATAACTCATTTTTTAAAATGCTAAGAATAGTGAAACGTCTGAACATGTTAATTAGTTTGTTAGTTTGCTAATGATAAACTTTCCTCATCTGAAGAACAGTTTCCATATAATTACAAATTTCAAGCTGAAAAGCTAGTCAATATTAATTATTCTGGTTACACATTATGTGCGTTTATATAAGTGTTTTGCCTTATAAGTAAATGTTTTAAAAACCTTTCTGGTGCCAAAAAGTTTTGTTAGAATTTAACATATTTCGCAACATAGAAAGCGTGGCTGTTGTCGGTGGAAGTGACTTATATGTGCCATAGTAAAAATAATCTGTGAAATGTATAATTAATAACGTTGTAAAGTATTATCCAAATATCAGCTATTTCAGTAATAAAGTTAGTTTTTAATCGTCAAGAGCAAATGTATTTTAGTACAAGTTGTTGCCACTAGGTGGCTGTTAGCCTCTAGTAACAATCAATTCCGACAATTTCACTTTATTGTCTGACGCGGTTTCAAGGTCGTCACAGAAGCGGCAAGAGTTGGGACATATTCGACGCATGTGAACTTGTTCAGTCTCACAATAACCTTCTTTTGCCAATTGTGGGCACAGTGCGTTTTTGTCTGCACATTCTGAAAATAACAGAACTGTGGGTGATTTCATTCACGTATGATATAAAAATGCAAATATAAATCGAACCCTAATCAAAGCAAACGCTAGTCAAAAAGTGACAGTGGTAACAATCTGGTCTTAATATCACTTATCAATAGGCAGGTTGTCTTCGAGTGGTATAAAAGTTTTATACCTCGGCTCCGGTCTAATTCAAGGTAGCAGGACCACAAACGTGGCATATGCCTACCTGCCCAGGAAGAGGCAGGCTATAAAGTTTTTGTTCAATACTGTTCAACACCAGTCACACTTCAGTTAAACGCTGTTTACACAATCGGTACTGAAGCTAAGCCGCTTCAGTAAACAATGGTGCATGTTAACCAATGGCGCCTGCCTCAACCAGTCGCGTCGAGCACACTTAGCCGAATTAAATAAGAATTAAGTAATCAAGAATGTTTTGAACTGTTATACCGTGGCTGTCTAGAAAAATCGCGCAACAAATGTCTTGTATCACTTTCATTCTGCAAAATTCTATCTTGCATTTTAGTTTAGAAGCCCTGAAATTCTCCCAATATTACTCTATTAGTTGTTTATAATTGAACAATGGTGACCGTATCCAATGCAGAATAATAACTATATTCCGTATAGACTTGTCATAGACTTGTGTTTTATTATATTACCAAATGAATTTGGTACAATTTATATACAGCAGCAAGTAACCTAGCTAATGTACTAGTACTCACTTTTTTCTTGTTTGCAATGCTTACAACTGAGAGGGCAATTCTGCTTCATGTAACCAGGGTTAGCTTTACATTCACCAACATTGGCCCAATGTTCGCATTCCCAGGCGATATCCTTACAAGGAGCTGAAAATAAATGGAAATCCAGATTTATGAGACCCCACACTTGCTTTTTGGATATAATAGTCGACCAGGCTCAACATTGCTCATTTTCCGTAAGGTGTTGCTGAGCATATACCGTAACCATTCAGTTGTGGTTCTTGCTCAAAACATTTTTCCGGGTTCATGTAACTCTTAAAGGACAAGAAAAGGGCACCTGAAGTAGATTTCAGAAAAAACGCCTTAAAAAATTACAACAATTTTATGCATATATCGTACTCGCGTTAAAAGGTGTTTGTTTTTGTTTTAAATCCGACAGCGCCATTACATGAGGTCACTTACAAACGTAAATCAGGGGAAGAAAAGGCAATATTAAATTATGATCCAAAAAACTTTCCATGCAAATCTATATTATTTAGATTTCGCTTACCTGCTGGAAAAACTTACGCAACGAGAAGTAAAAATTAAAAATGTTCATGCCAATTGATAAAATATCGCTGGCTCACCCTCCAGGATGCACCACTACTAAACAAAAACGCATTTTTAATTTTATTGACAAAACACAGTAATTTAAAATTTTAACTAGATAGTAACATATGTGTTACGAATGCTCTGATTATTTCTTCAGTCTTCATGCAATGTTATCTAAACTTGTATTAAACGATCTACCATTAAAATGGCTGCGCCTAACAGTCATCTCGGGAGTTTAAAAGAACAGGTTTTATACAGCGTTACCGCTCTTTATGTAAGTGGAGGGTTTACTTGTGCTTCAAGTGTACAAGACATTCTGGAGATGTGTGGATTTGTGATCAGGATCAGAATTTGTATGAAACTTCATTGAACCATTTCAAAACTTTTTTTAAATTGCATTCGTGTAGCCCACTGTTGACAACCCAATGACAATGTTGCTGTTCTCATTTTGTCAGTGTTATTGCTGTTTGCCTCAATGTGTCAAAGCATGTTTGCTTGAAAAAAATATATTTTAAAATCACACCACTTCGCAAATTATTTGTTTTGTCTGACAATTATTAAAGTCATGAGTACTAAAGTCATGTACACACTTAGTAAATGAGTATATATTTGACCAAAATGTATACTCATTATAGACCACACAACTAAAGATCTTTAAGAAATGTTTATTTAAAATTACTGTGTTGATTTGTTGTAAAAAAGTATGTTTTACTTCTTTAGAATTATTTTAATGTAAGAATTTTATTTTTGAACGTGGTTTATAGATATTCGTAATTTTCACTGTTTGACTAAGCAGATAGTTATGCACAATGTTATTACAATCCAGTAATAATTTTACTTTTCTGGATACAATAATACGATGTGTGAAGGCAAAGCTCTTCAGTGCAAGGCTTCCGCGGTCTGGCCTCCGTTAGAGTGCTACCTATATATCTACTGCCTCCGTACACTTCAAGCGTCATCTACTGTGAAATTTAGTTAAATTTGTAACTTACATCTCACAATTTCTTGATGGGTACACACCCTGCAGCTTTTTCTGCATTGGTACAGCATAAAGTTAGGATTATTTTCACACTCTCCGTCTTTGGACCATTTGGCACATTCTTTCTTGAAGTCTTCACATTCTTCAAAAGTAAAATTGCCGTTATCAGAAGAGATACAGTAGGTTTACTAAGTTATTAGTCACGAAAAAAGAGATACAATGGACGAACACTGATGCTTGCAGGGGGAAAATACAAAATTGGAAATAATAAAAATAAGATATGAAGGAAAAGAAAACCACTTTAACAATTGACCCAGATGAAGTCCCAGTGTTTTTGGATTTATATCCCGATGTTAACTCCAACTGCCGTTTATGGACTTGTGTCTTTTATTTGACAGCTTGAAATGAACTTCGATTACAAAATAGGGTCGAAATACAGTTCTCATTACACAATGTTTCAGATGACATGTTTCTGTTTCTGTTTCTGTTGTTTTTGTTGTTGTTGTTGCTGCTGCTGTTGCTGCTGCTGCTGTAGCTGTTGCTATTGTTTTTAGTGTTGTTGTAGCTGCTATTTTTCTTGTTGCAGCTGTTGCTTACTGCATTGCTGCTGCTGCTGCTGCTGCTGCTGCTGCTGCTGCTGCTGCTGCTGCTGCTGCTGCTGCTGCTGCTGCTGCTGCTGCTGCTGCTTTTAACGTGGTGGTGATGGTGGTAGTAGTTGCAGCGGCATTAGTGTTCGTAATTCTCATCATCCCCATTTCATAATCGTATCAGAAAAAAACAGCATACCGGCTTTCGGACCACAAACTTTGCAGCTTAAAGGGCAGTAGAAGACAAACTTTTCCTCGCTAAAACATTTTCCTTCTTCTGCGCCTTGTTGACACTTTTGTCGCAGATTGTAACAGTCTGCAAAAATCATTTCGAACAAGCAGAAATCAAATTATACGTTTTTAATTACGACAGCTTTGGGTCACAAGGGGCGCCTAACGTCATTGGGGGCACACTTGTTCATTCGGCAGTGATTACACGCAGCTACTTAGCAGAAAAAAACACAAAATCCGAGAGCACAAAAATGTATGAAATAGAAATTCTTGCTATTAACGCTCATGTCTCCATTTAACATGAGTACACGCATTGTATCGGAGATTAAAAAAGTATTTGCAGAAAACTTGAAAATGGCTAATGCTAAATATTAATCATCATTAACTTCCCAAGACAAACCAACTTGATAGGGCAGTTTTCATGCCTTTTCTAGCTATTTATAGAAGGTTTTTGTTTCTTGCCGAGGTTGACGAAAACTATTCGAGTTTGATTAGACAAAGCGACTAATATGTATTTATAACGTGGTACGCCTTTGAATGTACAAAATGTCTATAATTAGCTGGAAAAACTGTTACAACAGACTCGTAATAGCCACACTACAGTTTTAGATTTGCTGTTGTTTTTCTTTAGTCAATCAATTTACTGATCCATTCAATTTAAGCCGGTTAAACTTTTAAATTCCGTATAATGTAACATCAACGTGAAGCATTTATGCAGCACCTTTCACAACTAAATCTCACAAACTCTTTACAATTGGCACTGTTTGCAAGATCAAATTATTCAGAAATAAATTTTTATAAAACTTCATTTTAAACAAATCAGTGTAAGCTACTTCTATACCTGGAAAATCTTCGCAGATTAGACAGCTTCTTTTGCAATGCTTTTTCATGTACTTTGGGTTTCGTTCACATTCTCCCTCTGCTGCCCACTGTCTACACTCCAGTTTTTTATCATTGCATTCTGAAATATTATTATTGCAGCTTAACTTTTGCCTTGTTACTTCACAGAGAAGGATCATTTTTTGACAGGAGGCGGGAGACTTTTTAAAATAGGCTATGTTTTTTGTAACTGAACTGGGGAAAAATGCATTCAATACATATCCATCTTGTTGATAATTTATAAAAGTAAAAATTAGTTTAATTATTGTCATGTGATATGCTGCCACTGCGGCAGACCAATCTGCCATTGAAACAGAAAGTTCACATTTGTCTTTACCTTTCCCTCTTTTTTGTTGCCTCTCTCTCTCTCTCTTCCTTTCTCTCCGCTTCTTTTGTCCTTTTTTGTGCTGCCATCGTCTGTTCCCTTCCCTTTCCCCTCTCTTTTCCCCCTCTTTTATTTTTCCGACCTCTCTCTCCATTCATTTCCTCATTTTACACTTACTTGTGTTGTTGTCCTTTCATAAATTATAATTAGGCTTACAGTCCCGGACGTGGAATGTCACAAACTGTGCCCTGACATAATGTTACAGCTTCGGGGCCTACCTCGACAAGCATGTAGAGCTGTAGAACAACAAGTCAGGGGCTCACTGAACTCGAAATTGTTGGTCTGCCAATAGATGCGAAATTTGTTCTCGTATATTCGTTTGCAGGATTAGGCTTGCGTTCCGGTTTTTAGGGTTTTTTTAAAAGAACGGAGTCTTGATATTTTTGAGAATTGTTATTGCCGCCATCTTGAATTCAAATTGACAGATAGAAAATCGGACTCTACCAGTCGATGCAGAATTCACTATAAAGTTTTTTAACTATCCGTTGAAACTGATGTTTCGTCGCTATCTTGAATTTAAAATAGCGTGTCGAAAATTTGATTTTTTTGGAAATGATATTATTGCCGCAGTTTTTGAATTCAAAATAGCGGATCGGAAATCCGACTCCACAAATCGATGCAGAACTCATCGATTCTTATACATTCCTATAAAGTTTCATGGCGATCAGTTGCAAATTGTGCCTTTGGCAGTTTTCAAAACAAATAATTCATATTATCGCTGCTATTTTTAATTCAAGACGCAGATCAAAAATCGACTCTCTCAGTCGATGTGAATTTCATTCTAGTGCATTCATTTACGTGAAGTTTCGTCTACAATGAATCGGAGCCTTGGACTTTTTTCCACAAGATCATCTTCCAAGAAAACTAGCAAAAACATTCAGACGATTCGTTCGCGTTTGAGTCTAGGCGTCGGCCAAAATTTATAAGGATCGAATTGTCTTGCCATTCGTTATAAATGAGTTTTGTTTGCACGTAAATGATACTAACCTCCCTTGTCAATTGTACTTCCGTCTTATGTATACTATATGAACAAGCCAGGATTTCGTAAGTTTATAATATATAGCGAAACAGTATCTTATATGTAACGTAGATACATGTCAAGTTATTATTAAGCGATTTGCAGCTATACTAAAAACTCAGCGATTTTTTTCTCCTTCTTTGACCCTTAAAAGCGTTGTTTTTATTAGAATGTGAAGCAAAAACTATACTTACTACTTGATATAATAAAAACAACATATATAACTGGTTATGAAAGACTTACCAATTGATAGTGTGACTTTTCCACGATCTCCCTTTGCTCTTCCAGCACTGACGTTTGTTGCTGCAATGATGGCTACTAACGTGAGCCAAAAAACGAAAGCTAAAGTCATTTCTGTAGATCTGCGCGTTTTTTTTATTATTATATTTGTTGTGTAGTTATGCTGTGCCCTACGGAAAATGTCGTACACTATGATTGCAATTTCAATGAATTTTTCTTCAAAAAACGTTTTTACTTTTTAATTTCACTTGTGTGCAGCTATGTAGCTCTACTTCATAAGGTACTTCTAAATTTTCACTCGTCTAAGGGGCCAATGACATCACCGATGATAAATGAGTTGTTGGCTCACGGCGAGCAGTTTAACCTAGCGAGGTAACTTAGAACAACTGCGTATGGTTAAGTGAACAAATTTACAGTAATGCAATTAACGAAAACTCCAGTTTTCTTTAAAATTTACAAAACTTTCACGGAGCCCCTACATTTTCTGTTTAATTTAAAAACAAATCAGTTTAACAATTTCAACTCTGGCACTTAAATAATTTACTTGACTCATCGTCATTGATTGATTGCAGTTAGCTAGCATACAGTGGCTGGGTCAAGTTAATTTTCTGTTAATGTAGGAAAAATCATATGCTTTACTGATAATCCACAGTTCAAATAATGTGCACCTTAGTACAAAATCAAAAGGGAATTTTGCATTTGTTAAAAGCCACTGTGGCCTAGCTAATTTTCTATTAATATAGATAAAATGATATGCTTTTGTTGGATGGGCGGTTTGGTCCTTAGTTGTGGTGGCTGAGTGATCTAGGTGTTGGACTGCAACCACGCAGTTTTGAGTTCGAGTCTAGTGGCTGCAAACGCTAAGATATATACCTACATGTTACTCATTATTTGTGTGTTGCGACATTATCTGTATTGTCGCTAAATAACCGTTAGTGTAAATGTTGTTGTTTAATAAAATAAGTGACGGTAAAAAATGTTGTTTTTGTCTTTACGCTTTACAGTTAATCCACAGTATGAGTCATTCGCATCCGCAAATCAAAGGGAAGCTTGTATTCGTTAAAATAAGAAATACGCGTTACAATCACAAATGAATCAATCAGCTCCCGATTAATTATTTATAATCTGAATGTCAAGATTATCATTAATGATGGTAGAAAACAACGATTATTTGTTAACAATGAAATTGTTAACAGCTATAAGGCATGAGCTGTCATAATCACTAAACAGATGGCCTAGTTGCTGTGGCGTCGGCTTGTAAGCAGGAGGACAATGGTTTAATGGATGAAGATGACGACAACTACGATGACAGATACGATGATAATGATGATGATGATGATGATGATGATGATGATGATGATGATGATGATGTTGTTGTTTTAATTTTTAATTTGTCTCTTTATTTTTACATCAAATATTTTCGGGACATTATTAGACTACTAAGTAACCGATAATCACATCGTTATAGGCGTGATACCACATTTTCTGGTATACATACACTATTTTTTGGTTAAAGGTTTGGTGCATATCAGTATTTTATACTGTTCATACTGATATCATCTGTCCTCATACATTTCTTTCAAATGAAAAACTTCGAGTTAAATTTTATTTAGGAGTTATTTTTCAATTTAATTTGGGGTGGATCTCTTAATTTTCCACATACGACAGAAATAATACAGAAATAATCAACCTATGCAGACATTAATTTGTGTGTGTAGCACTTTCCTCACTGGATACTTCTGATGTCTTGGAAGGCGAAGAATTATCCTTGGTCCTCCAAGCTATGCCTTTTACTAGTTGTTCTCTCAACTCGCTAATAAATCCCTGATGAACTTTAGGATTTGCAACAGGAAGAACGCGAAACTTCTTATGTCGAATAACACAGTATATAGAAACCACTACACTGATGAAAAGTAGTGTACCAATAGTCACTAGTACAGTAATCAGTACCCAGTCTGGCAACACACTTTTATCTGCAATAACAAATATCAGTGCAATAAGGGAAACTCTGATAAATTTTAAATGTGGAATTAAATGTTATTAATTATACTAAGTAGGATAGAAACAATTGATTATTTATAATCTCAATTCAAGTCTTTAGATTTGCAATCTGAAATCAAATCCTAATTTAATTGTAGTTTTAGTACCACCTTCTTTGTACTTAGATTTTTCCGCTCAATCTTGCGTCTAAACAACAATATTAGTGGGTTTGCCTTAAATGCTATAAACTTAATTTGTATGAAAAAGATCGTAAAGTAAAGCGACAGAGTTCGTACTTTTCGATGAGTCACAGTCGATTTAATTTGAGATCGCTGTGAATATAGCACGTTTACTAAAAGGCAGCAGAACTTCACAAGATTGACTTGTCAAATTTTTCAATTCAGAAAATTCTTTTAAAAAATTCTAGTTCTGCTGCCAACCTCACGATGCTTCCTGCTAACCAGTGTGTTGATAGCTGAAAGTGATCATATTATAAACCTTAATGATTATAAATGATTAAGCTAACTAGGAAAGAACAAATCTCTGTGAAAAGAAAAGAGTACCTGTAGTGCGATGCACTTGAGGGGGATTAGTAGACGTTTCTGGCAAAGAAACGTCATACTCTCTCAACAAAGCACCACCACCATTGTCCATATTTCTTGGGACATCATCTAGCTGTCCAAATAAACAAGTCCAGAGTTCTATGAAGGTTGCATTGCCAGAACAACTCATGGCGTCTTGATGACATGAAGTGTTTTGTATGCATTTAACAAGAGTGGAACAGTTGATTGATGTTGAAGACGTCATGAAAGAGGGAAGTGGTGGAAGCCCAAATTCCAGCAGGTTTGGTGGCATTCGTAAAGAGGACTCCAGTGTTCCAGCTGTGTCATCCATATGCTTTCTTTATTGCGTTGTCTTACACTTGCTAAATATGCAACGTTCTTATAAGTTTGCAAATTCTGTCCCTGCAGATGAAAAAGCAGTTACACAAGGTTAAACATTTCTGTTTACACAAGGTCCAACGATGCCTTTATAGTCGCTAAGCGCACATGCGCTCACTTAATTATTCTCCTTGCGGGCGATATAATAAGTTATAATGATAATGGCAACGACGGTAATGCTGGTCATGATCATGGCAAGTTATGATGATAGCAATAATGATAATGATGATGGTTAAACTTGACTCTATTAGCATACCCACCAGTCAGGTTACTCTTCTATTTTCGTAGGGAAGCCCAACCTGACTATTAAGAAGAGTAACCTGAACCGTCAATTATTGCCGACTGTAACTACCGAGAGCTCCCTGACTAGCCCAAAAACTAGGACTGATGACACTAGTACTGAATCAAATGAAACATGCAACTTGGAAATTGCAAATTTACTGCTAACTTCAGGAGAAAGTTTACCCATGCAAACAGCTACAACTGCGAGCAGACTTAAGTGAGACAAACGCGCAACCTATGAACCTATACCAAAGGTTGGGTT
Organism: Tubiluchus corallicola; assembly: GCA_030141605.1. Taxonomy (NCBI): domain Eukaryota; kingdom Metazoa; phylum Priapulida; class Priapulimorpha; order Priapulimorphida; family Tubiluchidae; genus Tubiluchus; species Tubiluchus corallicola. The sequence continues at coordinate 74,228 of JAQGDQ010000480.1, forward strand.
GGGTTCTCCAACACATTTCTATACATGAACTCAGCAGATTTGAAAAATGCCTGCTTCCTCGAGCTAAAACTTGTAGATTGATGAGCCATTTTGCTGGACCAAAAAGGTGATCTTTTCAATTGACTTTAGCTCTCACATTAGCCTTTTTCCAGACAGTCACCCATCTAATTACTCATCCATCGAGTGTATAAAAATGTTACCAGATGGAAGGTCGGCCTTCTTTTGATGGTCTTCGTCCTGACAGCCACCTAACCTGAAACGCAGAAATATATATAACCTAAATTTCAACACATTTTAATTCACTAATATATTCAGGTCACAAAGTCATACATTGGCTTTGGCTCAAAGTCTTGTTTAACCCAGCACCGGTCTTCTAGCAACAAGCACACAAATAGATTGAGATGGCAATGTTCTTTGGACTCGAATTTCCGGGAGGTATTTGAGAGTGTATTTGGTGACCTTCCCTTCTCAAACAAAACAAGTAATTGCAGATTGCAGCTGAACAAACTTCACACTCTAACTAAATTTTTTTTAATCAGGTTTTTCTTTATTCCTCGGCGGCTGCAGTAGCGAAATAACTGCAGCATTTTTTTGTGTTTATATTCCGGATTACTTGAAGTTTTAGTGGCTAATTTTGAGAGCAAGTAAATGTGTGATTTTTTGCATTTTTAATTGTTATAGTTTAAATATAAAAATTTGCTTCTAAATGAGAGTTTGAAAAAAGGTTCGTTTGCGTTTCGTGATCACTAATAATTAGAAATCACTTGCATGGTGGTGTCTTTTTTATTAATTTCTTTTTCCCGTTGACATTTTACTATAAATAGGGTTACGAAGGCAATTTTTGACCAACTCCCTAATGTTAGTAATGGGTATTATTGAGAAGCCCAAAAATGCAAATGTACCTGTATAAAAGAGAATGCGTGACCTTTCTGTCGGTAAAGATGCAAGCTGTAGGCTTTCTAAGAGAAGTCTGTTCACATATCTTTCTTTTTGAAGATCTGGAGCTATACCGGTTATGCAATAATGTTAATTTTCTGGATCTTTTAACTTTTCTTGTCTGCTGTGAAATTTCATCACTTGTATGCAACTTTATACATCCTGAGACGGATCCGCGCTGGATTCCGGATTCATTGCAGTATTATTGTACTTTTTTGCTGCATAATTTTTTTACTTTTGACATATTCACCGATTTTTGTAGTCAAATGTGTTTAATTTTATTTGCTTTACCACTGCATTCACTGATTCACTTTGTTTTCCTAATTGTTGTGCTTTTTATTTTTTCTTTATTACAAAGTATTTTTCTGGTTTTTATGCTGATGAATTTTTATACATGTCCCTTCAGCTTACATACCACTATGCAACCTCATGAAAAAACGCAAGGGCTTCTAATCCTTATATTTGAAACAGATCGTAAAGCTTCTCGTCAAGCTAGGCTTCAGGACGACTTGTGACACAACGCATTATTGAAACTTTCTTTATATTATTTACATTGTTAGATCGTAATTAAATATTTGTTAAATTGTAAATTTACATTATTTAATACTGTAACATTGACTCTATAACATGCTATGCCATGTGGAATAAACGAATCTTGAATCTTGAGATTATGAAATTTCCACACTCTAATTATACGTAGCCTCTCGTCTGCATTAAAAAATAATTTAAAAAATTGATGCGTCGATAAAATTTCATATTCCATTTGCAGATAAGAAATATACAAATCATTTGGTTGCAGCAATTAGTTGCTGCTTGAAATGTTTTTGTAAGGGAAATGACGTCAGCATTCAATAATGCAAACAGGGCAAAATAATAATGATAAATATACATCAATGCCCAATGGCAATCGTGTACACGTCTGTTCATATTTGTTTAGGAAGCCGAGTATCGATTAGAACTTGTTGTGAAATGAATATAATGTATGTGCAGTGTATAGCCCGTACTAAGCTTACACTTCATAGCAAAGAAATATATAAATGCTTGTATGAAAAAGCAGTGAGCTCACCCACCTCCTAATGCATCCATTACGAACACAAAACTAACACCTTACCATTTTTAAGCACAAGAAAACACTTTTCATCAATAAAGCTTAAAAATCGTAATGAAATTTTATATCACTTACACGCTGTCTACAAGGCTGCATAAAAACTGAAAAGTTAAACTCCGGCGATGACCATTAGGCGCAGCCATTTTAACGGTAGGTCGTTTGAAGCAAGTTTGGATAACATTGCGCAAGGTTTTAAAAAATAATCAGAACATTTGCAGCGCACTCTTCCTAACTAAGCAAAAGCCTAAATAACTTTTTTAGTTCTCAATAAGCTTATATGTTTTTGTGTGAATCAGTGTTGCACATTGGGATGGCGATGCAGCGCCATTTTTCCAGGTGGCGCGGATATTTAAGTTATTAAGAATTTTTTCAGCTCAACAAGTCTTTCAAACAGATAAGCGTAATGCTAAGTAATATAACATTGTATGGAAAGTTCTTTTGAAAATATTTTAAAAGTCCCTTTTCTTCCCTTTTAAAGCACACTGCAAGTCATACTAAAGACCCTCGAAATAGTGTGAGCAGTTTAGTGCGCTGCAATCTCGCATGCCGCAGCTAATGCTTACTGGTATTCAAGGTTGTAGCAGCACTTGAGTCTAGCCAACTATCAAGGTCACTGAGTCAGTTGAAGCGCCGTTGGATGTATGTACGTCTCCTTCCAGTGAGAGAAATGGCTGGGTGGTCATCCATCCACTTACTGGGCATGCGTATTCTTGCTTAACTTTATGGCTGAGCATACGCCAAAACACGTCAGCAGTTCCGTTCGCCAATATCTACCTTACAATGTAAGCTGTATACCTTACGATGCCGAAATTATCATTAACTAAAATTATTGTAGAACTATTATGAAACGCAAATTTTGACTCAGTGTGTGATATAACTGCGCAGTTTAAGGAAGTAATCCAACTATTGTTAATATCGAAAATTCCTCGTTACCTTAATTTTTGTTTACCTAAACAAGACTAAATATTTGTTAAATGAGAAATGCAGTAAATAAAATGATTAAATACCAAACTTTTACTGTAATACATCACCCATTAGCAAGTGTTAAGCAAATTCGATTTTCAAAAACTTCGAATGTGTTAATAAAAATTAATTTCCTGCAGAAGGTGCAAGTTCATTAAACACATAACATTGTGCATGTGTGTACAATGTTCTTCAATGTACATATGTTCATTAAGGCACAGATGTTCTTCAAGGACAGATATCACGCAATACTCACATGCGTGTGCTGAGTGAGTCGACACATACTACATAATTATATGCGTGTTCAATTGGTGTTCAATTTACACATATCAAAAGTGTGTGCAATGGACTTAGCACGACGTATTTTAAAATAAATTGGTCATTCATTTTTGGTGACTCACGTATTTGGGGACCTATGATGCAGAGAACCGGCTACACTTAACCCTCTCTAAATATCAGAAATTTTATTATCAATTTAATAAAATATCACACGGATATAGCAACAGAATTTGCTTTCATTTCAGTCATACTTAATGTAAAATAAAAAGATTGCATTTGAGTGAAAAGCTCAATATTTATAGTTAACACATTATGCAATAGAAACTGTATGAACGTACTTAGTACACCAATGTACAACACTACACTAACACCACTAATTTTACTCACGCGTATTTAGTTGCATGCGGTATTGACAAGCAGTTCGATCTGAGAAACATTTCGTGTGAACGTCCGTAACTATAGAAGCGCGCTAATGATTAATTCAGAAGCCTCGTTTTGGTGATAACGCAACGGGCGCGATAAATTGGGGCTCTAGCTAATTCAGAATATAGAGATAAATCACTCATTTTTATAAATGTAATAAAATATTTGAAATAAAACAAGGTAATTTAAGTAAATTTAATTTAATTTAATTTAATTAAAGTAAATAAATGGACATGTTAGATTGGGGCAAAAATATCCGAAAGGTCACAATACGTGCTAGCCTAAGAACTTAAACAATGTCAGGTCAGGTTAATCAATGGATAGACGGCTCCTGGCAAAACTGGTCCTGTTTCATTTATTTTACATTGTATATATACTTACACTGCGTTTGTGTGAAAAATGCACATAAAAACGGCAAATTACTATTACTTACTAATAAAAGTTTATTTATACGAGGAGACTTTGGCAGGGTAATACTGCCTCATTTCGCCAAGGCCACCTCGGCAAACAAAGAAAAAAGGGCCAGAGATAAAAAAAAGGAAAGAAAAATGGATTGTAATGGAAAGGCAATGGGTAATCGATGTGTTAAGCAATGTTACACGAACAAAGATGCGCCAAATGGGTAATAGAATTTCCAGTTATAAATGCAAAGCAATGTGCTACACTACGTCCTATATACAAATCACACACGTAGAAGTTTGAAAGATGACAGGCATTGGATGCACGCGTTAATGCAATAAAGCTTACAAAATTTTTATAAGCCTGACCACTATAAGTAATAGCCCTGTCAGTAATACACCGTGGTATATCACTAAAGTTGCTATAAATAACGTATTTTAATGAACGCACGTAATTCATTATTTAGTTTGGTCAGACTCGGAGTTAATCAGAATTTTTTAATGTTACAATGATTAATTAAAATGCTGGTAGAAAATGACACAGAGCCTTAGGTTTATTATTTTTTAGTTTTTTTGGGAGCTTCATAACCAGTAATATGTTAATGCTTCGAATTTGTAAATTCGAGCCTACTGTGAAGGCCCAATTCATCTAGTAGGCCTAACTGCTGATTAATGCTGAGCACTACGTTTTCCTACGTAAGTCCAAGCATAATTTATTGCAGATTGGATCAGACAGTTCGAAAACATGATTTGAGATCCTCGCCGCAACAAGCTATATACACTATTTACAAAATATTTGCAATAAGAATGACTATTAAAAGATTACCTGACAACAGGTTTTATCACAAGATTACATTAGATTTTTCTTACTGCGAAATTTTAATGCGTAATTGCTACTTATATATATATATACATGTAGCTATATAATAATAACAATAATCGGGTTGAATTAGTTTAAAAGGTTTGTTTATTTATAAAAGTTTATCATACATGTACTGTTATTTTATAGTTTAATAGCTTTTGCAAATATTAGCATAACAGCTCTTTGGTTTCTAAAGAAAGAATTTTGTATATATGTCCATGCTGAGTTCATTTACAATTATCATATTAAGGTGTGCACCAAAGTTCACCAACAAAAGTACTCAATAAAAAGTACTACAACATGTATACAAGTTAGAAGCCAAAGCAACGTCAACGATAGCAGCAGCAACACACAATGGATAAGTGTTTCAAATCTATAGTTCAGTTTTAATCGAATCTCCAGCTTTTAGGAATAATTGTATAACAAGCAACACGCAATAGCACAATGAATCAAATCTGTTACTTTTAATAATAATAACTGTACAACAATACTTGTGTCATCATCAGTCATCGCTGGTTTTTATGGTTTTCGTAATAACCACAATATTGTGAGTCGGTATCCTAAACATCACAAATTATCTTTGCGAAAGTGTAGAAGAACGGAAATTATAGCTGGGTGTTTTGCAGCTTAATTTGAAGAAACACGGGGCCTGGTTTTAATGATAGTTGTCGAGAAATGCGCCATATTGGCATATTTCTAAGCAAGTGTTTATTCTTATTGCTTACCCTGGTTGCTTGGAAGTTGAAACTAAAGAAACACTGGTCCTATTTCTAATGAATGATGTAGAGAAATGCGCCATTATGGCGTATCTCTAAACAAGTGTTTATTCTTATTGCTTACTCTGGTTGCTTGGAAGTTGAAACTAAAGGAACCCTGGGCCTATTTCTAATGAATGATGTAGAGAAATGCGCCATTATGGCGTATCTCTAAACAAGTGTTTATTCTTATTGCCTACCCTGGTTGCTTGGAAGTTGAAGCTAAAGAAACACTGGACCTAGTTTTAATGAATGGTGCCGAGAAATGCGCCAGTGTGGCGTATCTCTAGGCCCAGTGCTCATTCGTATTGCTTACCCTGGTTGCTTGGATCTGGTAAACAGCAAACAGGTTCAACACATTAAATGAACATACATTTATTTTTTCCTGAATAAGTCTATACATAATATTACTTGGCATTTTGCTAACTAATTGTCCAGTAACGGACAATCTATTCTATTTCTAATAGGCTTTATCTGAAGTCAGTATAATTTGTTCCCAACCTGCTAGCGCAGTGGCCTACGTTATCCCCCGGAGGTTCCTTATTGAGGATATCCTGAGGCCCACGTAACTATCTAAGGTCTATTGTTATGTTACGTAGCCTTGTAAACGTTTAATCTATAATGTAGTATCTAGTCAATACATTTGTCATATCATGTACTGGTTTTACCTTACTAGAATATAATAGGCCTTTTATTGTCAGTAGGCCAAAAATTTTATACTAATGTAACTAATCTGCTTAACTATCTCATTATAATAAATATAATGTAATTTTGCTTAATGATTGTCCACATATTTTAATCACCTGTTCTTGGTTTTTCTTCAGGTAAACAATACAACCATTATTATTATTATTATTATTATTATTACTATTATTATTATTATTATTGTTATTATTATTATTATTATTATTATTATTATTATTATTATTATTATTATTATTATTATTATTATTATTATTATCCCTAATTAATATAAGAGATAATACGATAATATAATAATAATAATAATAATAATAATAATAATAATAATAATAATAATAATAACGACAATAATAATGTATTATTCTACGGTATATTAAGTAATTGAGCCCTTTTCAGGGAGATAATTCACCATAATTCTGCTCTCATTCTGTAGTAATTTAACTTTACGTAATCTCTGGAGGCCCCTCAGCTGGTGGAGGCCCTGGGCGCAACTAATAAAACCTGTGCCTTATCCACCACCACTGCCTTGTACGGAAATTTTATCAAGAAAAGCATTTTCCATGTGCAGTAGCATTAAAATTAACGTAGGACCAGATGTGCTAGACGAAAGAGGCGAAACGAGAGAGGAACGGAGAGAATTTGATTTGATTTGATTCGATTTAATCCTTTATTTCAAACTGAAGCTCATATTATAATTGACGTATATACAACATTATATAAAAATCAATACAAACAAATCACACACTCTTACACAAAAACAAAAACTACAATAAAAATAATTTGTTACAATAATAAAGAGAATGGGGGAGAGGAAAGGAGAGGAAAAGACGTAAGATAAAATAAAGTTAGACAAGACAAATTTCATTTAAAGTCAATTTTCTGCATAAATATTGCAAACAATTAAAAGCATTTAATCTACTATACATACAAAAATCAAACAAAAAAAACAGTAAACAATACAATTAACCTGTTAACTGTTTATTAAACTTAGTTTCCATTATAATGAAAGAAAATACAAAAAAACTTCTGTTTTTAAGTACACGTAGATCTGCTCTGAAATATATTATGCTATTTAACCCATAGTTGGGGTATGGAATGGTTAGTGCCTTTCAGCACTGCACCTCTGGGGCTCCATACTGCTCCGAGATCCCCTGCTGATTAGCCTGCTCCTGTAATGGGGCAGTTACCAGCTCGCACCTCGTGGAGGTTACGCAGGAGTCTTGGGTGTGGAGAGGCTGTGTGCCAACTGTTCGTCTACATTTAGCATTAGTAGGCAATTATGCCTAACGCATCACACACCCCTGTAGTGCACGCACTACCGCGAGCCAGGCCCCCCTCCCCCCGAGGCACCTTACGGGGCTCTGACAGTCCAATAGTGGCTGTCCTGACCAGAGCCCAGATTTCCGCTCAACCCCACCCCACCTACCAACTTACGGGGCTCTGACAGTCCAATAGTGGCTGTCCTGACCAGAGCCCAGATTTCCGCCCAACCCCACCTACCAACTTACGGGGCTCTGACAGTCCAATAGTGGCTGTCCTGACCAGAGCCCAGATTTCCACTCAATCCAACCTACCAACTTACGGGGCTCTGACAGTCCAATAGTGGCTGTCCTGACCAGAGCCCAGATTTCCGCCCAACCCCACCTACCAACTTACGGGGCTCTGACAGTCCAATAGTGGCTGTCCTGACCAGAGCCCAGATGTGAGAGCATGGTACGGTAAGGTTAGTACTTAAGAATGACATTCAGCACTCAACCAGAGGGAGACCCATGCTACTCGAGCTTCCAAGACGAACCGCCCCGGTGGTTGTCCCGGAAGACTCTCCCTCACCACTACAACGCGTGGAGGTCCCAGATGACGAATGGACTGAGGGCATAGGAGCAACGCGCCCCCGGGTCCTAGACCATATGGTCCGGATCCTCCAGCGTATAGGCACCAGTTGGTCCTCACGGTCCTCACGGCGCTCGCGGTTGCACAAGAAACTAAAACATCCCATGGTAGCCCAATAAAACGCACAAAATGACTCGCTGATAATAATAATAATAATAATAATACACTGTATATCGCTCTTTCCGCATCGACAGCTAAGAAAGAAATGAGGCCGAACAAAGGCTGACATCTATCACGTCACTGCAAGAAAGAAGAACAATCGTTGCCAACACAACGATTGTTATCTTCATATGAACGACGTAATGTGTCATGACGCACTTTCAGGAGATGATGATGCAAACTAATTCCCATGGTAACGAGTATAGAATTATTCTTCTAAAATGAGCATGGAAAATAAAACGCGCCATTTGTGTACAGACTACCTGATGGTAGTCCAGTGAAGAAGTAGCTATTCAACAACCAGTAGAACAGAGGTGAACAAAATAATGTTCCTGGACGCATGAAGATTTCTAAAATTCTTTTTACTCGCGATCTGTCAACTTACAACAGGTAGATAGCGAAATCTAGGTAAAGAATTGAAGATAGTCATAAGAAATACAATTTTGGTAATTTTTCTAGTTTGTTATAGTATTTGAAATTAATCTGATAAATGTCATAAGTATGTTTATTGATGAAAAAAATAATGATTTCGTAAATGTATTTTATTAAGTAGTAAGGTAAAGCGGGGTAACATTGATACTTCGATACTTTGTAAAAAGTGATTTTTCGTTTATTAATTTAATTGCATTTTTATGTTACTAGATAGGAAACTTGCTTCATTAACAACATTGATTTTAGCACTTACTTTATTACTCCGTGTTTAATATCATAAATAATGCATATACGCATTTATATTGACATGTTTCAGACCTTCCAAAGAACTTTAGTTTAATTAATTATAAACTTTCAGATGATGCGCACGCAAAGGCTGTTTTTGCTTGACAGTCGAAATTGTTGAATTTACCTATCTAATTGCAAGGTGTCCTTTGCCAATACTCCATTGAAAATCCTTTATTAAATCCCACTTCACACTGAAAAGTGTTACAACTGTAAAATGGTCAGAATTGTCCAGAATACCATGCCAACGCCAATTCAAAATAAGTGTTGCTTCATTTCCAGTGGATTATTAGTTTAATGTTATTATAATATGCATATAATTGGATTCTCTGAAGTCTAAATAATGTTATACGCATCATGAAAAAAGCTAATTACAGAATGCTTAACATGTAATGTTGTATAATTCACTCTATCTAGTGTGTATGTGAAACTGTTTAAATCTGTACAGAAATTTTTCCCTGCAAAGAGAGAATAATAAAGACTTATCATCATCATCTTCAGATCTGGAAGATCAAGTACAAGTAAGCTAAGATCTAACTGATTAATAAAATTTGTCGTCTATTCAGTGTTACAAATAAAATTCATTATGTGGTAAAACTTTATTTATTGTTTTTTATTTATATCTTTATTTCTGCACAAAAAGTACCATATAAAGAACGTACATTACAGGGACAAAAAACGTATTTACAATTACTAGTAAAATATGCATATATTGTCACATACATATATGGTCATACGGAAAATAGTGTACTGAACACCCCTTTCACGCAAAATGTAAGTTTCTGTTGAAGCCAAGTTATGCATCTGGCCTGTATAAAAGCGGTCGTCTCCGCTCTTTTGTTGGTCCAGTTACTGTAATACACGGTGTGAGCTCTATTTCATCATGATTTTTGAATCTGCTTCATGTAATTTGTTAATAAAAGTGTCGTTTTTCTCACACATCAATCTGTTGTTTCGTGGATGGATTGCAGAACAGTTATAGTCTGCTTGGCCTTTGTATCTGCTGGTGCCGAACCAACCTGGGTAGTTTTAGACCTTGTCGGTGAGGTACCGCCTGCAGTTCAATAGTTAGATGAAGGTATAGAAAATGTATTTATAAATTCTCAATTTGCTCTTTTTGCGTTCTCCATGCCAATGAAACGGGCGTTGAGATGGTATTGTTCATTGTTGCAGGTGCAAATGTCCATTACCTCTTCTCAAGGTAGTATATGCATTAGAAGCCACAATATATTAGACAGTAGTTCAACAAGCTAGACTACTTTTTCTACTCTGACATTGTATAGGTGGAACTTGTTATGTACACACGTCTTTGTTACATTTAAAATTTGACTTATAATTATACTGCTACCTTTTACTGACATTCTGGCTTTTTCTCGACTCAATATTGGATCAACAATGTGTGAATGCATTTTTAGCTTCTTAGTGTAACGTAGTGATCTGTAGCACCACTTATTTTCTAACACTTTTATTTCAGTAGATTTGTAGCTGTAGTAATTGTAGACTACAGAAAATTTGTATGTTTGCAGAAAACATAGATACGGGAACGCAACTTTGGTTTGAGCGTATACATTACATCCATTATCATCACACATTTCTCAAAGAAGATTTAAAATAGTTTCAGAATTGTAATCACCGAGGACAGCGTGAAGGGCTGTTATCTACAAGTGAAGAAATCAGATGTCATGAACCTGTAAAAAGTTCTTACTTTTGTTTGCTCTTAAAATGTGGGACTTTATAAGCTATTAGACTGAAGGTTTTTCGTATCTAAAGGAAATTTACGAAAAGCATATTAGTATGTGAAAAGGATTATTATAATACTTCCACCACCATACGTTTTCGTATCTCCAAAAGCCAATTATTTGGCTTTTTTAAAAAAATATGTAATGCAATACGTTAGTTTTGTAATGTCAAATGTATAAATAATGCAAATGTAATAGTGAAATTTATGTAATGTAAAGCATGTTTCTGTTAATTGTGTCATGTCAAATGTATATTGTGTAAAATATGTCATGTAAAATTTAATGTAAAAATATTTTAATATGGTGTTTGTAAATATGTTCATTTATTGTATATAATTAGGCCTTAGTTTTGCACTTTAGTTTTTTTAGTCTGCACTGGACGCATTTGTCTTGAACAGTGTGGTTATTTTAACGTTACGCTGAGGCTTACTCAATTTTGTTATAATGAGTGAATAATTTTAATGACAAAGAAGAATTAATATATATATATATATGTTTGGCGAAAACAGAATCCAAACTCAGCTCTATCCTAATTATAATCATTATGTAATTGAGACAACATAGTTTATTATATTACTTAAAAGACACGACTGTTCACAGGGGTAGTAATCCCAAGGATAATTCCCGCCAGAACAATCCGAGGAGTGGGGAAGAAACTGAATTTTTTTCAAAGATGGGAAACTGTTGTTGATTCCTGCTATTGTTATTGTTGTTGTTGTTCTTGCTGTTGCTGCTGCTGCTCTTGTTGTCATTGTCGTTATAGTTGCTGATGTCACTGTTGTGTCATTGTCAATGACCTTGAAACAGAAAAAAAGTCCGGACGATTGTTTAGGCTCAATCTCGTTTTAATTTGCTGTACAAAATATACATTTTTTGCCTATAAAAGTTAACAATTGTTTCTTATATTTGAATAATTTAGCTTAGAAAGTTAATTAACGGCAACCGAACGCAGCTATTGCTTACGTCAGAAACTAACCACAGTTTCTGCAATGGTAGGCATCTCCCTTGTGCGTCAGGACGTTTGCGTAAGTGTTACTGATTAAACCCGTGATGTCACGAAAATGGGCTCTACATCATATGACGTCAGAAACTAACACTGCAGTTCATAATCATGCTTATCACTGTACTGGCTTATATTTGTCGGTTACGCGAATGTGACAAAAAGGCGCCGCTGCCAATCTTACTAGATTCACTGAGCCGCGCGGAGCTTTGAAAGTTTAACGAAATTTGAGTATCCGAGGTAATTATTATTTAATCTAAGCTTTAATTTAAAATAAGCTTTTGTAATTTTCAATATCTTAGAGCATTCTTTATTCTGAACTCATGCTCACACAATCGTCCGGTTTTCCTCTAATTAATTATTTTGGAGTTGAATAAAATAGCGCACAGTACAGACTGAAAAATATTACGTAAAAATATATTTCGAATATACACGCTATTACACTATACACTAATTTCAAAAACTATGATAGCCCCCCGTAATAAAAATAAAAAAATAAATAAAAACTAGTACATTAATATTTTTGGTATGTTATATATATATATAAGATTCGAGGCTACAGCCCGGACGAGGGCACCATTTGCGGCGATCTATATATCAAACGAGTGGTCTCGATCTAGTGTCGTCGTGCCGTCGGCCGTTTTTTGCAAACGTTATAGGGCTGAGATGTAGAGAACGGGAATGGGCCGAGGGTGGTGCTGGGTATGGATAGATAGCCCGTTCAGCGATGGGTGTCATAGGCCTATTTAGAATTCGCGAGAGGGCCACAGCGTCCCGCAAAGGGCGTTTTCCCGGACCCAACTCGCGATTTTTTCGAAATTTTGACCAAACAGCCTGCGGGAAAAACGTTCTAGCGTCGCCCGGTGGGACTCTCGGAAGGAGATATACGGCTCATCAGAAAGAGGAAGAACGGGGCTACACGATGATGTGGGCTATATGTTAGAGCAGGTTCACCGAGAGGAGTACTGGCGAGTTAATTGGATGTTCTATTTTCGACAATTTTCGCTTAGAAAACTGCTGACGCAAAGCCATTGTAGTGACGTCATCCATTGTACTCTGTCTATAATCTTATAGCTTTAATTCAGTAAAAGCTACAGGCTTTGCGTTAGTTAAACAAACAGTAGGCATGATGTTACCGGCTTTGCGTTATACATGAGGACTAGGTAGGATGTTCGCGTATTATTGATTATACGTGGTTTTTTACACAAAATCTTTTGCGGGGCCTTTGCTAGTTATTATTATTATTATAGAAGTAGAAAGATGCATTACTAACAATTACTAGCAAATATTACGTTTTCGAACTTTAAAGGAAGACAGCGTGATTCTTCATATGCTACCCCGTTTTCAAGTACGGTAAAAACTATAAATTTTCACACCAATAATGCTGCAAAAGCGTGTCTGATTATTAAGTAATAGATTAAAATCTTAATTAACAGCGAGCGAGCCTAACTAATGATGACATCACAAACTGACATAATTGCTAACATCAAAAACATTCCATGAGCGTGTTGCGCGTGTTTGCAAAAGCGAAAATTGAAGTATAGTGTTACTGCAAGAGATTCAGTGTGTTGTACTAAAACTCGGCAAGTTTTAAGATAAAAGTTCAAGTTTCAAATTTACCGCTGTCCTCACGCATGAGCTGTCGAACGTGTGCAGTTCGTCACAAACTAACACATCTGAACTGAGAAACACAGCACCTGTTTTTGTGCAACGCTTTCCGAAATGCAGGCGCTAGTGCCCGTCTAACTAGCAAATGGCGAAATGCATGTATCAACGAAGAACTAGTGGCGCGGACGCGAAATTGCACTTGTGTGGCAATAATTTTTCATGTAAGTCATTCTTTAAAAAAATAGTACGTTTTCTTTTAATATTTTAAAGAATAGATTGTTTTGACCTACAGTTTAACATTGGGTCCGGTTTTGCTTTAAGCACCAGTCTAGATTTCTCGCCTTTTTTCAAGTTAAAAAATGAACAAACAAACAAACCGCCGTTCCTGACAAAGTTTGTATGATACGATATTTTGTTTTTTCGTTCGTTCATTCGTTTCTTTATATCTTTTTTGGTTTCTTTCTTTCTTTCTTTCTTTTTCTTTATTCGTTCGTACGTTTAACAAACAACAAAGATTGAACGGCCATTTCACTTTGTTTCTAGAAAGATTTGATCAGCGTTTTCATACATTCAGACAATTTCATCTATATTGCCCGCCATAATGTCCTGATAAACGTCAATGAATTTATAGTCAGATAATGATTGGTAGCCACTGATAGCTTCCAGCATTTTCTGCAACTGTTTTTGCACTTGCTGAAAGCTTGGTCTGTCATCAGGATTTTCACGCCAACAAACTTCAATCACTTCATACACATCTTCTGAGCAGCTTGGAGGACACTCCATGCGGTATCCATTTCTGACGGCTTCAATGACCTCACCAGCTGTTTTGTATTCCGGATAGGGCGTAGCCCCGAGAGTTACAATCTCCCAGAAGAGTACACCAAATGACCACACATCTGATTCTATGGAATATTTGTTAAACTGCAAAGACTCTGGTGCCATCCAGCGGACTGGCACCCGCTTTTGCAATCTCTTCACGTTAGACCGAAATCTGACAACATCTTCTTCTTTCCCAAATTTAGTGACCTTGCACCTAAGGTCTGCGGAGACAAGAATACTCCTGGCGGCCAAATCACGACACAAGCACTTATGCTTAGCCAGATGTTCAAGTCCAGAGACAATGTCAGAAGCAAATGATACTGCCGTCCTGACAGTCAAGTTAGCACTGTTTATGTACTGGTCTGAATTCCCTGCTTCCTTCACAAGGAGCGATTTTAAGTCTCCGTTCTGCATGTAATCAACAATAACCACCAGACCTTTGTCTGCATCATTAATTTTTGTGATAACGCCCAGCAAATTTTTATGTGCAGGAATGTCTTTCAAAGTTTCAAGCTCCTTTTCGAGATATGCAGTAATGAACTGATTTCGCTTTGCCTTTATTGCGCATTTTGCTACAACTGTTTTTCTAACTCCATTTCTATCTGGTCTATCGTTGTGCAATACGGCTTTGTACACTTCGTTATAACTTCCTTCCCCGAGTTTTTCCAAATAGCGTATTTTGTTCCTTTTCACGTCAGGTTCCTCCATAGTAACTTTCGTAGGATTTTCTTTGTATGGCATTTTGTTGTTGCTTGTGACTTCATTTGGTCGAGGAGGTAGTGCAGGAACTGCAGCTATAGTTGGCGGTAGTACCGTAACATAAGGAAGGTCGTACACAACTTCCGTCCTCTGTTCCTGATTGATGGCAACCACACCTGCCATTCTTACAGGCTCAGTAGCTGATGCAGGCATGATTGTCACTTGGCTTTTGCTGTCATCTGTCTTTCCGCAGCATATTAATTTACAACACCATGCAGCAGACATAACTGAGACAATAAATTCCAGTATGCCAAATATAACGTACGTTACGTGAATCTTTCGTAATGTGCTTCCATCCGAACATTCTGTATCATTACAGATGTAAGATGGTGTTAAAGCTACTATAATACCACTTATAACTAACATTACGCAAGCAGTTATTGCAGAAAGGATAGACAACACCATGAAACTTATCCAAATGGGTGCACTAGGCTTTTTCTTTCCTACACATCCCACAATTCCAGTTACTATGAAAATGATGCCTGCCCATACGCCAATGAACGCTCCTTGATAATAAAGAACCACAGAAAGTAATATTATCTCCAAAAGCAGAACAATCGAACCAAAAACTATTTGAGTAACTGCTGTTACAAACGCCACTTTCTTAGTTGTTGCATCTTCTGCTAGTTGTCTGTCTTGCTGTTGCTGCAATGGCGCTATATTTTGTACAGCCATTTCTTGTAGCATGTAGTTCGGCATGTTAGCTACTTTAGCTGGTGCCATCGCCATTGCTATATGATAGCTGTACTGTACAATTTCAGCAAGCTAGATTCCCGTAAACAGTGCAAAAGATTCTGAGAACAAAGTTTTGCGCACAGTACATCATATGCGACTAAAACAAAACAACAAAAATGATTGTTTATATACCCACATTATCTTACACGGTATTTTCTTTTCTTTGCATAATTTAAATTTGTAATTAATGAAAACCAGTTGAACTAAAATAAAAAGCTTTGCAGTTAAAGAAAGTTCAAGAAACAATCCCTAAAAAGTATAAACTTTTCAAAATGTTTCTAAATTTTTCTCCAGTTTTAAAGAAATTAGAGAACTTAGACATAGGACCATATAGTTTCAGATAAAACTATAAACGCTAAACTAAAATGTATAAAGCATATTCTTTACCATATACCATATAACATAGGGTATATTATATCATATTATATTATATTATGTCATGTCATGTCATGTCATATAGATAACCCATTACAAAAATCGATAATTACAATATAATAGCCACAGATACCTCTAAAATTAGTATTTACCTTTGCAATTTCGCCATTTTTATAATTTTTGAACTTAGCACATATTGAAATCACCAATAAATTAAAATCGCAGTAACACACAATTTCCTGTACCTTGTAGCAAAATTTCATATTTTCAAATTATACCTGATTTGTCACTTCACTAGGATGTAATTAAACCAGGATGTCCCTTGTTCCGGGACTCCCGGATGTCCCGCTCTACCGGAACTATAGAATATTCACCCGCAAGTCATCTAAAAATATTTAGTAACACGTTATAAATAACTACTTATTAATTCATAACAATAAAGCAAGCACAGGCCACGTTGATTTGGCAACTCTAGTGTAATAAAGCCACAGGAAGTCAGAAAAAAATCATAACTAATTTATGGTGGCTTGAAAAAATTACAATTTTGGCTGAGAAAGAAGGTCAGGCAATCAAATAAAAATATTCAAGTCGGTCACAATTTATTAAGGTGTCATAAACAATTCAAGTAATAAAACAGAAAATATTTTAAATCAGTTATTGTCTGCCAATACATGACTTGTACAATGTGCGAACTGACAACGCTATTTACATGTGATGGCAATACATGTGAAAAAAAATCATGTTTTTTTCAATATCTTAGAGTTACGGTAAAGGTTAATTTTTTTTCCTGTGACTGTTTTACCTGTGTCTTTATTACCTGGATTCTACATAACTGCAGTCGTACAACTACCAATGTTTCTTGGAACTTGGTAAGTTTTCGGTAATTTGAGAAACTTATTAATAGCGTTAATGTCTGGTACATCGCAGTAACATGTAGCCTACAGTGCTTCTATGATAATTTCTTTTTTCATAGAAATGACAGCCAAACATGGACTCAGGGCCGGATTAAAGCATAAGCAAACGAAGCACGTGTTTAGGGAACCAAGTTAAGTCATTCCAATAACTACAGGCTTCTGGTGATGTAAATGACTATTTTTGCTGTTGGCATGTATCATGCCTTTTTTGTAGCTGATTTATTTAATTCAAATTTCATTTTGAAGTAAAAAATATATAACTGCCCTAAATCCTATATAGACCAATGGAATTTATTTTATATATAATGTTGTATAATTTTTGTCACATAATTCGTATGTGTCTATGGAGAAGAGAGAGGGGCAAAGAAGAGAGACGGGGCAATTGGTGCTGGGTGTACTTAGACAACACGCCGTAATCAGGCCCTGGCAATACTGAAGAATGAGAACAGGCTAGTCTCTCAGGGAGCACGCAATATTGTCTCCAGTTGGTCACGACTTTATCAGGATCTTATCAAACAATACGTTCAGAAAATATTATCACTATTTTGGTATAGTATGGGATATCGTTGTCCAATATTGGTTCCTTCTTGGTACAATATTGTACGACAAAATTTTATAACCATATTTAGATAAAATTGCAATATTTTCGTCCGATGTTGGAAACACGTTCTTTGCTCGGGTTAGTCAAAAATAATGATAGAATATGGTAGCAATGTTTTTACACAACATTAATATACCTGATTCAGACAAGATTTTATGGTATTATTGCTAAACATTGTCTCCACATTAGTACAAAATTTTCTTCAAATATTTTTGTCCCTGTATTTCTAAGACGCCCACAATATTATTACAAATGTTGACACCACAATGTTACAACATTTTTATGAAATATTTGTAAAAAATGTTGTCTCCATGTTGATACAATATTTTCCTCAAATATTTTCTGGCCACGTATTTGCAAGATACCCGCAAACTTAGGAGCTAACGAGATTTCAATAACCATTCCACAGGCAAAGAAAAACAACAACGAAATTTTCTACTAATCGTGAAATGAGATTCCATTAGGTGAAATCTGAAGTCGTTCTGCGTCCTAGCTGGGATATACAAGTACATGTAGCTATTATCAACCTAAGTGCACTTAATGTAATTATGTGAAAAAATTAATAAGCTAAAATAGTGCGTTAAAATACAATACGTACACTAATTAAAAACTAGTTGACGAGTATACGGTAAGGTCGTCAGAATTATTTATACAGTACGGCAAGTGAAGGTCATTAAATTACAATGGTAACGCACACGGTACATTATCATAGGCCATTTCACAGTGAGGACGCGTGGCAAAATTCCTTCCTCGAGGAGAAATTCCTTGCGGCATTCCTCAGGAAATGGATCACATTGTTTTCTATAGCGCATTTCACACTGACGCCTCATGACGAATTTTTCTCGTGCAATTCCTCGTGAGGAATCCGGCCGCCAGCTAGAAGCTGTGCGTCCTCCTCACGAAGAAAATTGACGCATAGTAAAATACTGCATGATCCATTTTCGTGAGGAATCTCTCGGAATTCAAAGTAAAATTTAACTACTCAATTACTTCTTTCTTGTTTGGCGAACAACAAACAACACATTTCAGCATAAATTTATAAGATTTAATCTCTCTTTTAACAGACAAACGATTTTATGTCATGCAACGGCCATAGCTATATTCTAGTGTAACTGTAAAATTTCTCCCGATTGTCTTTCAAGTGTCCCATACAAAGTAGCAACAACAGCTACGGTGCTGTGTTGATCGTTATTTAACTTGTACGCAATAACAACGGTAATTAATATTATCGTAATAATAGTAAGCACCTAGTAATACAATATTATATAATAAAAACATTACGTCGTCATGTCGTCTTCGTTATCCATGTTGACGAGTTACAGCTACAAGCCTGCAGCTAACTAGACGCACAGAGAAAACCGGAGCAGTTTCACTGTGAAATGAACTTTGTTACTGCATAAGACTATTGCAATTGTTTAGATTTGGTTAGATTAAATAAGGTTGCTGTGGGGCAAAGAATTTATAAAGATCTCTGCTGTATATACATGTATTATGCATATTTTTAATGAATAACTTTATTATTAAAATGTTAAATAAACAAAATAAAACTGTCAGCTTAATGTGGTTATTTTTCAACCCTGCTTTTGTTTTCAAAGTTTTAGCAATGAAACTTGCTAAACACATACAAAAACGTCTAAAGCTGTCCATTTCAGACGAAAAGCATTGCCAATACACATGACCTGCGCAAGTCAAATTAGAAGTAACGCAATACATTTCTCAAATATGAATTCTTCTGACACCATGTTTTAGAAAAAAACACTATTCATGTATAAAAGATTAGAAAATTTTATTTAATTCATCATTTAACTTTACAAGGTTAAAATCATAACTGCTGATGTGGTGCCCTTCAACTGTCATATTCACTAGTTTTCACAAAATTATTATCTTGCATTTGCACATAAATTTTGATTGAATGAGCACGTTTTAAAATACAAATTAAAAGGAAAACCAAAACACGGCATTGGAAGGAAAGCTGAAGTCATAACTGGAGCAGCATTGCATTTTTGCATAGAAAGGGTGACACTCACTACAAACAAACCTCGTTTTTTGCAGTACATAAGAGCTCCTTACAGAAAATATAATAGTAAAACTAATAAATTTTCAAATAATTACTAAAATACATGTCGCATTAGAAAGGTTTTATAACAATTACTAAGTATTAAGATGGATTGCAAGATAATTCTTTTCCTACAATCCATTGTTAACTAAAAGCAAAGGAAACTTCTTTCTGTGGTGCTTACAGATGTTCACTTTTGACTGGCAATGCATTCTTTGGTGCCAGAAACGATTTACCAGATTTACCAAGAAACTGCAGCATATTTGTTATATTATCGGTTCTCTAAATTATTATTCAGATAAAATTTCCACTCAGTAAAAGTTTGCTAGTCCATACTGAGTCATTCATTGTTTTCAGCTTCCACATATAATGTTGTTACAAAAGCTTAAATGTATACATAGCATATACATGCATGCATTATATAATAGTTGCCTATATTATCATTATCAGTTAATACTCAAATTATATTTTTATAAGTGACTGTTGCATATACATTTCATTTTTACAAACATAAAGATTTGATTTTCTGCCATTTTTAACTTGTTAAAATACTCAACTTTTTGTTTTCTTGACAAAATTCCGTAAAACATGATTTCTTCTATTTTCTTATTTGCACACAGGACTGATAGAAGTTGTTAATTATTTGCAAACAGTTGCCTAGCACAGCAAACTTAACTAACCAAAAAAGAATGTATATACTAAATTATGTGCGTACTAATTATACTATGACAAAGTCCTTTTTGTTATTTTTAGTAATATCGTTGATCACAATTTTCAGTCTTTTTTGTTAAAGTTGTTGATAAAAAATGTTTATATTTCTAAAACGATAAAATACCTAATTGCTAGAAAAAATGAAGATGGCAAAGAGCAAATAAATTTATCTGTGACAAATATTAACACAAGAAGGTGCAAAGATGAGAAGGCATGCAATTTTGCTCCAGTTACCACAATGCGTAAATTTTTTATAAGGATAATTTTACATTAGAAGGGTTCTAAAAACTGATTAGTTGCAAATAATTTAGCTATAATGTCACAAACAAGTTTGCATTAAATTTGTCTAAACTACAGTTTTTTTATCTATCTGTGATACAATAATGTTCTTCAGGTCATCACGTTAAAATACATATCCTTTAGCCTCATATCTACTTTTCATAATGATTGTTAATTCTCCTCTAAACCATAGCACACTGCCTGGAAATCAAAACCACCACCAAGGTCAGTTGGTCAAATTTTTTATACAAATTGGCCAAACAAGGCGAGTGCCCACTTTAAGTAAGATGCTATGGGGCATAGTGGCAGTGTTCCGACTAATGCAAAATTCAGTGATTACATCATTTTTTGAGCAACTTTACTACATGATTCATCGACCAACAATCGTAATTCCTAATGGCACAATATTAGTTAGCTGGTTGCCCCATTCTGCAAACCCTTGTTCGAATCAGCTTCGTTCTGGCTAGCAAGTATGACTGCATGCTGACCACCTCCGGACACCGACAATGCTGAGCGTGTGCTCAGCTGCTTGCCGCCCATTCGAACTGGTTCCCAACAATCCTCATCGTCACCAGTTCCAAGCTGACAATTTGTACCCATACCCCATGCATAAACAGCACCTGAAGTACAATAGTAAACAACTATAATTAGCATGCAATTTAAGTAACAGCAGTATGTATTCGTAAATTGCACGCATCAGTTACATTACATACATGTCAAACAGAAACTTCGAAATAGCATCGAAAAACCATGCTAATAAGAAATATAACTCCAAATAGCAATGTGAACAACATAGTCAACGTCTATAGGCTTAATTATAGAACTCGCCTTCAACAGAAACAGCATAAGAAACGCAAGTGCCGCACGAAACATCCTTGCACCGGTGGTCAGTTAATCCAGGTATTAACGACGGTTCATCTCTGTCTGCAAGGTCTCCTTGACCCAGACCTAGCCGTCCATATTCTCTGCGACCCAGTGAATAAACTTTACCTACAAAAATAACTAATTGCTTCAACGAGAAAAGAAGCCATGTGTATTTGTTGACTAATTATACCTAGAACTTAACAGCAACCTTGAAAGATATATGATTTGTATTGTTTATTTCTAAAGGAGCTTCACTTAGGTACATACACAATAAAAGTCATCAACTAAACTTGCTACAGATTGAGAAGCCACTTTGCAAAAAATTACCCTAGAACAGCTAATAACAATTTCAGCTGCAATTAAATTTACTGTCGAAGTATGTAATTGTATATGGCGGATAAGAAAAATATGCAAAAGATTATATTCATGTGCACAAAAACAGTATTTTGTTAAAACAAATAAGTGTTAATTTATATTCCCATACTACAATACTACACCCGCAATGTTCTTATTCAGAAGAATATAATAATCAGTAACAGATTTTCCTGATTTAAATTATGACATATTTCAAACAATACCACACACTGTTAAAAACAAAAAAAAGTTGTGATATGCAAAAGGGGGAGGAATGTAATCTATAAGGAAGCCATTTTCTACCAGCCATTTAATCGCTCTAAACTTCCCAGTAACTTTCAGAAGAAAACACAAGGCAGGAACACAATTACTTGCACGAAAATTTAAAGCGACACTCAATTAATTCAAAGTAGTGAAAAAAATTAACAAGATTTCTAACCATTGCTATCAAGTGCCAACGTGTGGTGTTGCCCACTCTTGATTTTCACCCAAGTATTGCCAGCAAACGACTTGGCCTCAAGCGGCATAAACACCGGTGATATCTCTCTTGGAACACCTGAAAATATTCCATGTCAGCATTTAATAGATAAAATTTTGTGAATGTTAGCACCCGTTTCTCAGAATCTGTTTTCAAAAAAGTATGCCAGACCACATGGGATCGTTGAGATGAAGAACCAGCACCGTTCCAAAGCAAGGTAAACACCATACTGTGGTCTCTGGTGGTACAAGCACCATTCAGAAACAATGTAAACACCATACTATGGTCTCTGGTGGAACCAGCACCATTCAGAAACAAGGTAAGCACCATATTGTGTTTTCTGGTGGAACCGGCACCATCATCCCACAAGGTGAACACCATATTGAGATTTCTGATGGAACGGGCACCATCATCCCAAAATAAGGTAAACACCATACTGTGGTTTCTGAAATGTAGTCTTTTAAATTGAAGCTATTACCTTTCCTTTTTCTCACCGGCTGGTTTAGTCAATTCTTCTAGAAGTACTCCAGCCACATTGTAAAACTTAAGAACTCTCAGAAAAAAATACGAGAACCCGGAGGAGACTCAGGCATTATGGAGAAGGTGAGGTAAACAGTCAATGACCGCCCAGTTCGATTCTCGTTCTCAATGGTTTCATTTGCCATACTGATCCTAGCTATTTACTCGCTAAGCATACATCCAAGCATGACAAAATACCTCTGTTAGTTCAGTGGATTATCTTAAACTTGTAGGGATATCCTTGGCGATGAGCCAAGCTCCAGTTGTGCCTGGATCATCAAAATAGGCCCTGAAGTTGAATTTTGGATTTTGGCTTATAACATATCAAATTATATAAAAAAGTATCCAATAACCAGTTAAAACAGCTGAAAAGCATATGAAACACTTTAAGAAGCCTAAAAATTATTAGGTAATTACTTATAATGTTTTAACTTCGAAACAACTTCACAAAAAATCAATCTACCATCTCAAAGACAGCCAATTATCCAGGCAATAATGCAGTTATGACACTGCGAAATCAATGAAATTTTAAAAGTGCACTTGCTTAACATGCATCTAGCTACACTTTGTACTTAGTAATCAGCAGCAAACATAGTTGCGTATTTTAGCCAACTTAATTGGCAAAAGTTAAAACACATATTTATACAAGAATTTACATTTTCCATGCTGAAATGACAAGATATCACGTTGAATAGCAAGCAAGTATTAATTTTTCAACCAGGTAATTTCTTTTCATGAAAATACATCAACAAAATACATAGCATATGTTTAAAATCTTCTGATTTATCTCCTTATCTTGTTCTCGGTACGACTGGATGTAACAATAGGCTATCAGATAAACAAAGAAAACAATATATTTTTTATTTTTTTGCAAATCAAACATGAAAGAACACAGTTTGTGACTATGTACTTCAACAATGACATAATATTGTCATCAAGGAATAAGAAAAGAAAATTTCTGCAATTGTTGGAAAATAAATCTACCTGTAGCAGTGAAACTGTTTAGACATACTAAAAACAATCAAATTTAAATGAAACATTTGTACAGAGAGAGAGAGGGAGAGAGGGAGACGGAGAGAGAGAGAGAGAGAGAGAGAGAGAGAGAGAGAGAGAGAGAGAGAGAGAGAGAGATTGTAAGTATCAAGCAAAAAGTGAGAAAACAGAGAGCAACATGTTCTAAAAATGGCATTTGAGCAACTCACTTTTAAAGTATTGTTTAATACGCAGGTTAGCAATCTCTCTTTGTGCATGCATGGCATTTCAAATCAATGAAACAAACACAAAATGGCAACAGGTTCTTACCAAGCTGGGTAAAGTTGTTAAGGCCAAATGTGTATATCTGACCAGTGCCTTGCACACGTGCAAATGTCACGTATGAGCCAGTCCAAATGTTGTCAAATTTCATCGCTTTGCCCTTTACTCGCTTACAGTAAACTTTACGAGGCTGAAGTATCAGATCTAGAACAACAATATAGTTAACAAAAAACAACTTGAGCAACTTAAGCAATTTAACACTTTAAATTCCATAAACATTGTCTAAGGTTTTGAATTAGTTTACAAAATTTTTAATAAAACAACCTACAGCATTTGATTGCAAAGTCTCAGCATTTTACATTCCACTGTTGTCTTTCTTAGTTAAAAGAAAAGAGTTAAAGATAAGCTTGTCACATAAACAGACACTTGGTATCGGAAGTAAATTTTTCAACTGACCTACAGTAAACTACGTACAACTCGACCCGATATAACTCGCATTCTTGTGTATCTCGAACAGATCTCACGTAAAAGATTTTCCTTTTCGTTTTACTCTTTACCAAACATAACGTAACTCAAATCGAATTCTTAAGAATCTGACTGAAATTACCTCACTTATCTCGAACAGCATCCCAAGTGAGAAATCCTATGCGAAAGTGTGCACAACACTACGATTTTAACTGGTAGTTTCAACAAAAGTGCTAGGACTTCCTGTACTACCTTATCAGAATGCTGCACACAACATGGCTTAACGAGCATAGTTTAATGTAAATCACCATATCGTTTTTGTTGAATTCTATTTAACCATACTACTCAGACTTCAATAGAGGCAGACCAATCATTTTATTTTTGATTATTCATAAAAATTGCTATTTGATATTCGATTAAAGGCAGTTTGTCATTTTCACAGGCTGTAGTGTATTGTCCAATGCTAATGACTGACTCTCGAATAACTCGAACAAATTTTTCGGTCCCTAAGTGTTCAAGTTATACTTAGTTTACTGTATCTTCACTGCTAACATGCTCTAGCTGCATACCAAAACCTCTTCGCCCGCCACGCTTTGAAAATCGTTCAGCAATGCGCCCAAGCTGGCCTTGTTCTGCACATCCGCATGTAAATATGTCTCCATCTTTTGTAAGGCAGACGAGATGGTCACTACCCGACGATATCTTCATTATGTGCTCTTCCGGAATCAATTGCAACGGTGTCTTCTGCTGATTCATCGATGATCCTAACCCTATCATCCCACTAGAATCCTACAGTGTGCATAGAAAAGAATCCATTACAGAGTTCTGATAGTCACACTATGAAAAATAATTGTTGGCCCTAAGAAGTACGTATAAAAGAGTCTGTCATATACTGTGAAGAAAACATTGTTACAACAATAACACACCGAATAAGAATGTCTCACTGTATAATTTAGTTACGAGGCTGTGTCATCTATATTCAGTAAAGTATCTATATATACCTATAACCCCATCACGTGAATGTAGGACATTTGCGAGACTCAATGACAAACAAATATCAGACAAAATTAAGCAGGTTAGATTGCCTGGACTTATTACCTGTCTATAACTTATTTTTGCAATTAAACAACACCATTTATGCTTCACTTCCTAACTTTGGATATCTGTTAATTATTTTGCTCAGTCTATGCTATTTATCGGCAAACATATTTCGTTTAACTTATTACACATAGTGCTAAGTATCCTGGTATGCATACGGCAATTTAAGTGATCTGAATCCTTACAGATCAGCTTGATGCAGGAAATCCTACCTAAATTACTGATGTGTCCAACAAAACAGGAATGTAATAAAAGGCCATTAAATGAAGCCAAGTTATCACAAGAAATAATATAATTACAAAGGAAGGTATTTCAATGACATCTCAGTCAGAAATCAAGAATGCTTGACCTTTACAAGTAAGTGATTTATGAGTTTTATTGCTACTTAATTTTTTTATTAACACAAAGTTATAGCAATTTGCATTGTAAAGCTAATGCACTGACTACACAATCACAATAACAGGTTTTAACACTTTTTTACTGGACAGAGTAACAGTTCTTAAAACTGCAAACACGGGTTTCCATTTTTTCATTTCTTATGTTATGGATGTTTCTGCCAACATAAATGTCAAGGAAAATAATGATGATTAAAACAGGAAAGTGCAACTACCACATAAAAACACCAACAATAAATCATCAGCATCATAAGTGAATAAAAAGGCGAGCATTACGTTCTCAGCTTGTCAGGTAGAAAAACATGAGCTTAAGTACTGCACATTTACATTACAAAGACTATTCAGAAGCTATTGACAATACAAAAATAGCTTTCCTGACATAAGTAAAGTCAAAAGCTTGTCGTTAAACTGACAGTTTCATCGTTATATGAAAAAAGAGGTAGTAAAACTTCAACATCATTAAAATAGTCAGGACTTACTGCAACTAACTCTCTTAGTAGATATTACTTTTAACATATAATCCATGTTAGCTGGACATACAATAACTCACTCTGAAAGTACCCCATGCAAATACTCGACCATCACTAGTTAACACAGCTGTGTGCGAATCACCACACACCTGTGTGCGACAATACAAAAATAGGTATTGACATAAGTAAAGTCAAAAGCTTGTCGTTAAACTGAAAGTTTCATCGTTATATGAAAAAAGAGGTAGTAAAACTTCAACATCATTAAAATAGTCAGGACTTACTGCAACTAACTCTCTTAGTAGATATTACTTTTAACATATAATCCATGTTAGCTGGACATACAATAACTCACTCTGAAAGTACCCCATGCAAATACTCGACCATCACTAGTTAACACAGCTGTGTGCGAATCACCAGCGCTGACTTGCACCACTTTTCCCGGTACTGCCACCAATCCAGGTTCAAACTCGCTGCCTTCTCGGGATGTATCCCGTCCCAAAGCTCCCTCGTCATTGCAGCCGAAAGTGTACACCTAAATAAGATATAAACAGTTACAGGATAGACACACCCATTTAATTCATTTTACACTGATTTGAAAATAATTGTGTTTCCTTTGAGATGTCTGTTTACAAGGAAGTAGTTTTTCTGTTTATCTTGATCCATTTTCTTGCTCTCTTATAATACCTACATGACCAATCAATATGCAAAATGTCTGAAACCAATAACAAAATTGGAAAGGTACTCAGTACTGTGCAGACCTTTGCCAAGACCCGTGGGAATGCCTTAAGATCGGAAGCTGCATGGTATAGTTCAACTAAACCATGCAGTACCTGAGCTTAAGACGTCACCAACTGTTCAAACGTTGTCACATTAAAGTGAAGTCACATAGAAGTTTCTTTACATGCCTATAGTTAATCAGCCAAAGTTGATTTTTCCTCATAATTTTTACTCGATCATTACCATTGAAAGCATTCTGCTTGTCCCATGCCTCACCTTCCACACAGTTTCATGAGAAGCTGTTTTTTCTGTAAGCACATTAACAAACAAGCAAACTGATGGCGATGAAAACATAGAGGAGGTATCTGAGGTAATCAATTACAACACAGGGCAACTAAAAGGAACAAGTATAGTAAACATACATTTAGGTTAACTGCTGGATTATTACTGATGTTATAAACCCACAATTAATGAATTCTGAAACCAAATTTGAAAGACAGGGGATGTGAAAAAGTTGGAATTGAATGTTGTTTATAATGACTTTTGTTTATAATGCAGGTGCCTTAAACACTAGGGATGCGGTGGCCTTAGAGGCCTGCAATGCAATATAAGCAGAAGAGGTTCAAATCCATTCTGCATCCAAACTTTTTCAAATTTCCTGTTTCTCAAGTTTGGACTTAAAATTTAATTAATCACGGATTCGTAACATCACTAATAATAATCTTGACATTAAGATTATAATAATTAATTATAGCACGCAATGTCTTTCATAATACCTTGCCAGTTCCGGACACACAGACTGTGTGCATGCCACCGGCTTCTATAATCATGATATCACTTGGAAGGGCCGTGACATGAGCTGGTCTGCTTCGCTCCATTATATCCTCACCTAAAATTGAAATTATGCGCTTCACATAACCTGCGCAAGCTCAAATAAAAACTGCTGTGCACTAACTAAGAATAAAAGTGCTTGACATGTGAACTGACTTAAGTATTTTGCTTGTGAAGTCATGTACAGTGCACAGAGTTATATGTGTATACAGTTTGGCAGCCTGTTGTGGCAGGACCAAAACCAAGCACACTGTAGAGAACACCATCGCATGCTTAAAATAAGTTACTGGTCATCCATTACGTGTGTACAGTTTGGCAGCCTGTTGTGGCAGGACCAAAACCCAGCACACTGTAGAGAAGACCATCGAATGCTTAAAATAAGTTACTGGTCATCCATTACGTGTCAGCTTAAATTAATAAATGACTAATAAATTTTGCTAAGCATCAGATATCAGAAACATCAAAAACTTTAGCTGGCACAGGTATATAATATCACCAAACAATGTTTATTACCCAAACCGAGCTGTCCGACATCTCCTTGGCCAACCACAAGAACGTCTCCTGCTTGAGTAACTGAACGGCCAGCCTCGTTTAACAATGGTTCTTCATCGACTGTAAAATATTAAAATAAAGCCATAGAAAGAATTAAAAATTGTCACTATAACAGGTAGGATTTAGCAAAACTGATCACCATTCACACGTTCCAATAGGGATGGCACAATGGAGTACCCAGACAACAAATCTATATCCCTGACATACTCAAGCAAGCAGCGGCCAAACAGCCAAACCCCCCAAGACACTGCAACTTTGCAGTTAAAATGATATTTTAACCAAGATTGTAGCAATAAACAAAATTTTTCAAGAACATTGTATAATGCACTTAGCTTTGCATAGATGCATTCAAACATTCTCTGTAATTTTTATATTTTAATTAAAATTTTACGAAGATGGCAGTACCAGACAGTGACGAATAGGACGAACAGAAATAATGGTTATAATAAACACCAGCTTTCACTAACTATAGAAAATTGCTCTAACTGTATTATTTCTGCATTTGTTTAAAAAATCCTATAAGCATAGTAGAAACTCTAGACATAAAAATAACAAATTTTACC
Source organism: Tubiluchus corallicola (assembly GCA_030141605.1). Lineage (NCBI taxonomy): Eukaryota > Metazoa > Priapulida > Priapulimorpha > Priapulimorphida > Tubiluchidae > Tubiluchus > Tubiluchus corallicola. Next base: position 103,576 of record JAQGDQ010000480.1, read on the forward strand.
AATTTGAAGCTTTCTTATTTTCTGTGGACTAGAAGCTATACTGTTGTCTCCATTGAGTGTCCGGGATCTCTTATTATGAGCTGCACTTCCGCTTGACACGTTTGCCGATCTCTCCGTTTCATTGTCCCGTGCTTCGCCTGGAACCACTCTTGCGCTTTTACGAGCACGAGAAGAAGCCACAGATTTCTAAAGACGCAAAAGATAATGTCATAAGCAAAGCCATGAATTAAATGAACATATTTAACATTTAACTATTTGATGAGCTTGTATCAGCAATTTACTGGTCCAGTTACATAATATATCACTCACAATATAATTGCAAATACTGTAACTACACACTGCCGATAATTTTTCTGCTAGGAAAAATTATAATCATTAAAGATACAATCCTCATACCAAGAATTGAACTTACTTCCCTCTACTAAAAACACGTGTAATGGTTAGCCTGCTCTTAACTCTTCTGATTCAACTACATTCCCATATTTCTTGGCTTTAATGTATCCATAACGCTCAGACTCACCAACTTAAGTTTTGTTCTTCTTCATGTGTCTGTCACACACACAAGTGCTTTTAATTTTATGCAGTGTTAAATGTTATTTTTCATCATTCTCTTGCATTCCCACTTTTTTTATTCCTTTTATTTCTTCAAACTTAGTCATTACACTATACTTCTCATTTAACTCCTTAATTTCTTCTGTCATTTCTCATTTTTCTCAGTTTATGTTTGACTTCATGTAGGCACTTTTTGTTTTGCTAAGCCAATTAAAATTTATTGATGACTTTTCTGTCTACCTCACTCTTTTTCATACAGTCCACACTTTCGCATTGTAAATTATAACACAGATCTTAATTTAGACCTACTCTACAATATTGTTAATTTTAGCTCCATAATTTCCTTTAGCTTACGATAATCTTCCCCAATTTAAAACATCCATGATTACACATTAACATGTGATTCTAAGAGCAATTTTCATGTGCTATTTTACTTGGCGATATTTTATATCAATATGCATAGATCATACACTATACATGTGACTGTAACTGAAGACAATTCAAGACATGAGCAGAAAACAATATGCATTATATGCTTCCAATCAGCAGTCAAGCTATAACAGTAAATCATTAAAATGAAGTAATTCAATCCTACACAGTGAGCGAAGTTGCAATACTTAGCAGTTATGTCAAACAAATATTTTAAGCGGGCAAAAATAACAAGTGGTTCTCATCACATTCATTAATATAGTGCAACAAAACTGAAACCCCCATGGTAGCAAAATATACCGATTAAAAACATTGTTTTTTCAAGCGATGTGGGAAATTTGGCATCAGAGCTGCTAAGTTGTGAACAGCTTTCACTATGCAATGCGCATGTGTGGTCCATCATTAAATTTTGCAGTTGATGATGCTCATTACTTATCCACTATGATGTTTACCATCACATTGTTCTGCCCCTTGCTGCTCAACAATTGCTGAGCTACTAATTTCATTTGTATTAATAAAAGACTGAAACAACAGGTATTCATGACTAAAGGAAACACGACAAAGGTGTGTCGTGTTGAGTTCAATGGGGCACATGTATGCTTAGTTTGTTTACATTACAATTTGCAAGCCTATATGTGGGATATAAGAGAGGATAGCGCAGGCTTCAGAAATCACTCCTTATGTATCGAAGAAAGTTATATTTACACCACCAAAACTCCATACAAATTGCAAAATATGCTAGTTTTGCCACATCATGTTTATCACTTAATAAGTAACAAATAATTTATTAATGCGAATAATTCAAAAGACATACTTCGGCTGGTGTACGAGAACAAACATTGAGTAGCACCTTGCCTTGAATTTTCTCATCATGCATACCTCAGCGCCATGTACTGCCTCACCAGTCCAGTACACATCACAAGGTGGTACCCGGCGAAGCGGTTTACCCCTCTGCGGTACATGGGGAGGTGGTACACGGGCGCAAACGGGTAGTGGTATAGTAAGTCAACCTTACCATCACACAAAAAAGGGAAATATTAGTCATTACCTTTTTCAGTTTAACCATCTTTGACAGCTGCAGCAAATCTAAAACAAAAAAGGAGTGCTTATGGTTAAAAGATAAAATCTTTAAGCTGAAAATATTATAAATTGAGGGTTGTATTACACTGAAGAATGCAGTCTAATTAAATCACTTACCTACTTAAGTTTCGACTTTTTAGCTCAGTAGGCCAAAGTATTACTAACAATCGAATTTAGCGCTTTACGAATTAACTGTGCTGATTCTTGTTTGAACAGAATAACATAAATCAATTAAATTGACCACTAAATCATCAACAAACTTTAAGCATCATCGAAATTTCCATCTATTCTAACCGTTTCCTGATATTTTCGCGGTGCTAAAAAAATGTCAGTAGAAGAAATCTTTGTGAAAATGTTGCTGCGAAGTTACATTAGCATTAATCATTTCCTGAGGTTTTCCTCCTTGCACAAGCTTAATTAGTGAAGCAAAACTGAGCATCATTATCATTTTTCGAGATTTTTGCTGTCTTAACTTATTGTTGAATTTTCATTTTCAAAGCTATGCGAGAATTGGTAAATAAAAAAAGTTTTTAGCCGTCGTTCGTCAATTCACGATTTAGAATTGTAGCCATTTTATCTGTGCGCAAGCTATTACGGAGGCGATGTTAATTAGTATGAAGTAAGAATGTCACTAATTTCATACTAACACCGTAGTGGTGTAATCGCGTTCCTATGCTCGTAGTGGACACCAAGTAGTAAAGACAAAAGTATTTTCTTAAAATTTACAACTGGTTTTTAAGAGGCGGTGTTTGTCTGACTGCACGTAGTTACTGTCGATCAACAGATTATGGCATTATGGACTGCTACTAAATCTAATTATTTCACATATGCACTTTTCTTGACTCGAGATCCTATTTATATCTGCATTGTTAAAAGCTGTAAAGAAGCTAACCATGACAATGTCGAAACTGCTGAATCCCGAAGAACAACTCCAGAAAACACCTGAATTATCACAGCCTTCAACGACAATTCATGATAGCACTGTGCGCCTCAAAAATGATAAAGTTGGTAGACTTCAGCGAATTCGCAGACGCATCTCCGCCAGCTTGGGAAGGTTAACTGTGATAAAAGATGAACCAACACAGGAACTGCTTGCATCTGAGGGTTCCTTGTATGACAGTCAAGCTAGATCAACTCATCAACACATTAATCCTGGTTTAGAGAGTCGATCTCTTACTTGTCTTGTGAACCTTCAAGAAAATGAAATTGGAAATGATTTTTTGACTCATTCGGAAGTACAGCACAGTCCACTTGAGACGCATGTTTATCAGGCTAAGGCATCTCACTTTATGCCATCTTTAAAACGATATTGGTCAGTAAATGAAGATATTACACAGGCTCCAACAGGAGATGCTGGTCTTTTTAAATCGCGGTTGCATCGTCCATTTTCAGAATGTACTTTTGAAGGTACTCTAAAGCGCTATTCTTCAGTTGACTCACCATTTGGAAAAGTAGAATCATACAAAAAATTGGAGCGACTTGGGGAAGGTTCATATGCAACTGTGTACAAGGGTATGAGCAGTATGAACAAGCAAATTGTAGCTCTAAAAGAGATTAGACTTCAGGAGGAAGAGGGAGCACCATTTACTGCTATACGAGAAGCTTCACTTCTGAAAGGGTTAAAACATGCAAACATTGTGACTCTCATCGATATTTTGCATACGAAAGAAACGCTTACCTTTGTGTTTGAATATGTGAGTACAGATCTCAGCCAATATTTAGAAAAATATCCAGGAGGTTTGAATCCGCATAATGTGAAGCTGTTTCTGTATCAGTTGCTAAGAGGTCTCGATTTTTGTCATCAGCGGAGGATATTACATAGAGATATCAAGCCACAAAATCTATTAATCAGCAATATAGGAGAATTGAAATTAGCAGATTTTGGATTGGCTCGTGCCAAGTCAGTGCCCAGTCGAACTTATTCACATGAAGTTGTGACATTGTGGTATCGCCCACCGGATGTTTTACTGGGATCTACAAAATATTCAACTTCATTAGATATGTGGGGAGTCGGTTGTATCTTCATGGAAATGTTATCGGGTCAAGCAATTTTTCCTGGCATGAAGGATATATATGATCAATTGAACAAGATATTTAGAGTTTTGGGAACACCTACCGAAGACAGCTGGGAAGGTGTGAGTTCCTACCCCAATTACAACATAGATAAATTCAATCGCCATCATAGTAGGCGACTAATATTAGTTTATCCGAAATTGCTTGATGTACCTTATGCTGAAAATTTGGCTTCTTCATTTTTACAACTAGACCCGAAGAAAAGAATAAGTGCTAAAGATGCAAAGTTATACCCTTATTTTTCTGATCTGCCTGTTAAAGTTCATGATTTGCCGCCAGCCGCATCAGTTTTCGTACTTCCTGGAGTCAAGCTTGTTCCAGAAGGTTCTCACAAAGTAACTACTCGGTCTGCTACAAAGGTTCTTCTGTGAATGTTTTAAACATTTTGTATATGACATGGTATCATTTGAGATAGTTTGCATGGTATCAGAAAAGTAAATACTTACGATTGCAAGCAATTAGGTAAAGATGAATATCCACCTAGCTTTTCTCACTGTGATGTTTTTAGTAATTATTGAGAGTAGAAGTGAAATCATTTCAACAATAATATCCTATCATCCTAGCAGAAAAACTGTGTGAAATGAAAGAAAGTTTTAGTAAATTTTGGAGTTTGCAATTAAGAAACAGAATGTAGTGGTAACACACTCGAGCTTCATATATAAAAAAAAGTACATACCAAATAGAAAAGCGGGTTAATAAAGAACAAAGAATGTTCATGGTAAATGGCATCATAAGCAATGGTTTTTGAGCATTATTTTTCAAATTTGTCACTATGAGTTTTGACTTTGCGTTATTGTTTACCTTTTCAATCTTTTGTGAAGTGCTGCTCTTGCTAGATTGGCAATTGTTAATGCAATCTTATTGACAATGTTTCATTTCTACTATCAGTTATTACTATTGCGAATATATTGTTATTTATTTGTTGTATGTTATGTAATTTATAATATTTATCAATACATAAATTATAAGTTCTTTTATTATATAAGCAATAAAAAATATGCAAGGAGAGACTATAATGTGTAAGCTCTAACAGCACTTGAACATTTGTAAGGTCGTAAACATTTGTTTTAATATTTAGAGCCAAGAATGGAAAAAGTTATAATATAAGACTTTATTGTACATATATAATGTATTATTCTGTATCTGATCTCTTACTATTATTGTGTGCATTAAAAATGAATATCTTATGCCACTTAAACAAAAGTAGTCATCACGAGGTAATTGTATTATATGCATGAAGATAGTTGCAGAAAAACTGACTTATATGAACCAAATAAATTCTTGAAAATCAAACATGGTGAAGTAGTTTTAATCGTACATTTGAAAATTGTTATTGTGGTTCTCAGCCTTCACTGGTCATATATTTTTGAACTTCAGCCATTATAAGGCAACCGTCAAATATTAAGATAGCAGAATTGAAGATTTTTCTGATCTGATGGCAGGCTAACATTCATGCTTATAACACCTTGACATTTTATTGCGAATACAACACTCTTAGAAGAATAAATCTTTTGCCATTTTCCAGTTATGAAATTCAGCAAAGAAACACAAGCACCGTGACTATTGTATTGCTCTACCACTTTACGCAATTTAAATTTTTCAAAATTTTTAAAAGTTATGTGAGTGAATATAATCGTTGAGTGAGTTAATTAATAATCAAGCATAATTATTATAATAGACTGTGACAACTTAACCTGATTGTTAGTTATGGTATCATTCAAATAATTTACTTAGGCTCTAACTGTTTGAAGTCTCCATAAACAAGTCGTTTTGCAGCAATTGTGCCATAACTATTAAGAGCTTTATAAATGTTGGACTACAAGCCTATAATCGTAATTAAGTGCTAAAAAGATAATTAAGAAAAAGTTCAAACAGTAATTTCTGAGGAAATGAACATCACCTTCAAGTAATCAAATTTTCACAGTTGGAATGGAAAATGGAATTAAACAAAATAAGAATTAAAAAGAAAGCAACAAATAATCACTTTTAAATTAAAATTACGCTAAATATAAGCTACATAGCTAAAGACTTGATCCAAGATAGACCAGCTTCTGCTACTTCAGTAATAACTTTGGCAGATGGTGATTCCAACACTGAGAGCATTGTACATGTAGTACATTGTACAAGTAATAAATAATACTAACTCTTCCCAATGACAATGCGTGAAAAAGAATGCGAGCTAATTATGTAAAAAGTAGGTCTTTTCCAATTAAAAGATCTGAAATGTGAAATCTGTGTGCAATTAAATAACAATGGTCACTTTGCAGTTTGCATTATATGTTGCAAAAAGGGAAGGACTCGGGAAATCTGACAGCTTGATAATGTTGTTTTCAACGATGTTCATAAACTCTAACGTGTCGTGTAACACTTATGTGAATTGTTGAAGAAGTAGTTGAGAAGAATGGGACCAAGTCTGCATGTTCGGTGCACTAAATAGTACGGAGACTTTATCACGCATGCGTCGCAGCCGGCGTGACATAGAGTGAGTGAGAAATGGCGATTTTATAAAAAAAACATAAAGGATAGTCAAATTAAACTATAATGGGCGATCGGTATAATATACACAGCCAGTTAGAACACCTGCAATCAAAATATATAGGAACCGGGCACGCAGATACCACCAAATGGGAGTGGCTGGTGAATCAACATAGGTTTGACTCTCACTTTGTGTGTTGAATGTACAGTAGTCCACTGGCACTAGGCTCTATAATACTATAATAGTTGTATGTACGTGTTCAGTAAGCCAGTGGTGCTACAGTAATCTTAGTTATTTAGTAAGAGTTATCTCCTTTTTAACTAAAATAGTCACCGACAGAGCACTTGTCTTTGTAATTGACCGCAAACATATGATATATATATTATTGGTCTATCGCTTCGCCTTCGCTGTAACGTAAGCACACTCAGCAGCATTCGGGACAACAGGTCACCAGGACAACAACTGTCTAAGCTAAACTAAACCAAACAACATGACAGTCACAATTAATGTCTAATCAGCAGATAAACCGATTACACTGTTTCAATTTTTTTTTTACAACAGCAGCTATTTTTACACGAAATTAACACTTCAAGTAGCCAATAAAATGACTTTTCAATTTAAACAGAATGTAGAGACAACAATGTCTGTATGTGAACGTAATTGTGGTTTTCAAATTTCAACCACTTTGGAAGAAACAACTGATGTGGCAACTATGGGCAAAAAACTGAATTTAGATTTGGTCTAAAGATGAAGGTCGTAAGGTAGTAATTGGACCATGGCTCTACAATCCATGGTTGCATTTTTGTGGAGACAAGCAAGTCATTGTTGTGATAATTATCTTTATGAATTCATCTGAATGCATATTATTGTGTTAACCTGATGTCATACAGTTATTGATGTAATTGTGTGTTGTGTGGAAATAAATATATAATCTCTAATAAAATTTCTATGAGTGCTACGTAAATTACCTCTATACATCAAATTTATCTGCAAATTTTACGCTCTGTACATTTACAAGTTCTTATTAAAGACTGATTTTAGCCAGAAAATGTAGTGCACTTGCACATGTAATTTAGTAGTTTAGGACTCTGTATATTTTTTGTTCTTGCTGGGATGTGATAAAAGCTTTTAGCTTACCTTTTCTTTCATATTGGTTTTGTATGGCTGTTAGATACAATCATTACAAATATGCAGTAACAGAGCAACTAACTGGTGCACTTTTTGTGCCAAATATCGTAGTATGCATCAGTGCCAGGGGCATTTTTGTGTTTTTCAATCTACCTGAGCTACTCCAATCATATATCTGTTTAGGGTTAATATATAAGTTGTTTATGCACTGGTGTCTTTATTGTCCTAAGTAATCACGTGATTTACACCTGTTTTATTTTATAAATTTTGGTTTTAATCTTTGTGCACAGCAAAATGAACCAGCAATTTGTGGTCTGTAGACATTTTTACTGTAGTTAAAACTTTATCAAAACATGCAAGGCTATTTTAGCAAGTATTTTCCATAAAAAGCTGATTTCCTTTTTCAGAGACAGCAATTCGAGTTATATGGGGCATTATGATCTCCTTAACTATTTTGCCATAGCGGAGAATGAAAGCAAGGCTCGGGTAAAATTCAACTTGATGGAAAAGATGTTGCAACCATGTGGACCACCCCCTGAAAAGCACGAAGATTAGGTTTGTACTCTCATTAAGCACAGTCATGCCTCATCTCTGTCCACATCTCTGGCAAAAAATGTCTATATTTTCACAGACATTGTTATAATGCAAATTCACTTAATGTCACCTTTTTTGCAGTCCAAAAGCAGGTGGTATAAAAAGAGGTTTGACTGTTCCGTCATTACTGAACTGACTGACAGAAGTTCTGAATATCGGAAATTTGTCTCAGTTTTTCTTCAGAAATGACTCATATAATATAACCTAGTAATAATAACATGTAATCAGTCAGTAACTTATACCAGCTTTACAGACACTGTTTCTGCTTTTATTAAATAAATTTTGCCATTGAAAATGGTGCTATACCTGATCTTTTATAAGATTTTTTTAGGTAAAGTAAGATATTGGTGCTGGTTTCTATGGCAACAGGCTGCAGGCAAAATTCCTTTGCATAAAGTTTGTACCTAGGCACCTGGAGGCTTGTAAATTGCAAATAGATAGCGAAGCAACAATAAGAAGCGAAAACATAAATAATTGTACTGTTTAAGTTACCAGAGCACTTTGAGAACAAAATAATGTGATATGTACTGTTCAAATGTTTCAAATTAGATAAGAAAGTTGTTGATAAATTAAAAAATAGTTTTGAGCAAAATAAAAAAATATTGCTAAAATGAAACGTTAGGTGAGAAAAAGGTGTCAGGTGTGTGGGATCGTTAAACAAGGACTTTATTTAAACAAGGCTGTATTTTCATATAAATTGTTCTGTGTATTTACAAATCTTTTTGTTTTTCCAGGCACTTTCATTAGCTAAAAAACAATTTTAAGACATGCCACTTGTGATTATAACAGGTTTTCCTAGTAGTGGAAAATCATCTACTGCAAAAGTTCTCTGCGATTTTCTCAACCAAAACCATCCAGGCGTTCCTGTACATGTTGTCGACGAATGTCTGATACCAGATAAAAATAGCTTGTATCTAGATTCAACAAAAGAAAAAGAACAAAGAAGTGCATTAAAATCTGATGTTAGTCGAAAACTTAACAGGACTGGTGTCGTCATTTTGGATTCATTGAATTACATAAAGGGTTATCGTTACGAACTGTACTGTGTTGCTAAAGCAGCTCAGACACCACACTGTGTCGTACACTGCGACATTACTGAGAAAAGCGCTTTGAAGTGGAACTTCGACCGCCCGCCTTCAGACCAATACACTCCCGAGGTAATTGAAGGCCTCGTCAAGCGATACGAAGCACCAGATTCTCGGAATCGGTGGGATGCACCATTGTTTACAGTTCTTGACGATGGATGTGTTCCCTGCGAAGACATTTACAATGCAATTTTCCATCGCAAAGCTCCGCCACCAAACATGTCAACACAATCACCGCTGCTGACTTCCACAAATTTTGTTTACGAGTTGGATAAAGCAACTCAACAGGTCATATCAGCCCTCATGGAAGCCCAGAAAACATTTATTCCGGGAGATAAAGTTCTCGTACCAGATAGCGATGAAAAAGTGGAATTGGCAAGGAAAGTAACTTTGGCAGAACTACGCCGTGTAAAGCGACAGTTCATTTCATACACGAAGACTCATCCCATCGATGCAAATAGAATCGCATCGGCATTTGTACAGTTTCTGAACAACACATTGTGATTTCTCGTGAAAAATATTTCCCGTGTCTAGACCTTTCGATAGTTTGGATAAAAATTTGTCAGATTGGTTATGATATGTATCTTTCATGTCTCTGTTTGAGTGTGTAAATTCAGTACTTCTGCTCAAGTACACGTTGTATTGTTTTTTCTACATTATTTTATGCATAGAATCTTCTGCACAAAATAACTTTCCCCATTTTTAATTTAGTAGATAATGAAATGAAACGTGATGTACTTTCATCGTCAGATATGCAGATCACATGACTATATATATTGATAAAATTATTTTATAAATTTAAAATTAAAATTCAGTCAAATCTCGTTATCACGCCATCCCCCCCCCCCAATAAATTCACTTCACTTAACATCCAATTTTTATCAAAACAAAATAAGTATTTGTATAGGTATGTGTACGTGTATTAATGCACTTCGTTATAATGCCAAACTAACTGTAACGCCACGTTTTTGCAGTCCCAAGGTAGGAGGTACAAAGAAGTTTGACTATACAACAAATAATATCAATGTATACAGTTAAACAGTTAAAAAGCTAAATGTCAAAGTTTTGCTCAAGAACGCTGCTACATTTTGCTTGCATTCATATTTACACCTGTAAACCTGAATTTATTCAATTTGTTTGTTTGTCTTCATATGTTGCCAGACAGAGAATATTATACACTAAGTTGAATTTAGCTGATATTAAAATGTCGCATTGCAGTGTAATAGCAACATACTTTCAAAAGAAAAAACAACTTTCATTTTCATTCTATTAAGTTTACATATATATTAAGTTGCGTCAACCTTACAAATTGATTATACATGACAAAAAATATCCAAGGTAAATAGAATTCAATGTGCGAGGCAAATGCACTGTTACTATTGCAGGAAATGTTTGATTTTACTTTTATAATATTTACCCATTTAAGGGTACCCTGGCCCTCATTTTTTTCAACTAAACTAGTTACCAGGCCCTTATTCAAAAGTGCTTAATCAAGCAGAGGCGCTTACTCCTTAAATCCCTTCACTCCTTATGCGCACCGGAGAGCGTAGCAGTATCCATGCATGCAGGAGCAAATTTGGAGCTACATCATTCACTTGATACCAGGGGTGCCCAATTAAGAAATCCCAAGGGCCACAGTAAGAATAGCCCAAGCTGCTGATGCCACCAGCCAAAGTGCAGAGGCTATACCTTCATTCCTACAACTGAAGAGTTATGTTTTATGAATACCCAAAATAGGTATTTTAGGCAAATTTCTGTGGGCTTTAAAATAGCAAATGTTTCTTGCCTTTAATGAGAAAATCATTGTAGGTACAGCAGAGTAAAAAGCAGACTATTGATACGGATAACTGAAATGCCTTATTTTCAAAATAAACTTCTCTTGTACAGCACAACGAGTATCATATAAGAGTGGACCATCTCAAATTTTCGGGCTGCTAACTGAGCACCACTGGTATACACAGTGTTACAAGCAAGTATATTATGGCATTTATTAAATCTGATTTGATTTTATTAAATCTGAGTTAATTTGATTGCAGAATGAATAAGCTTTACAGTAAAGCCTTGTACAAGAGTTGCGACTAATGCATTTTTCGATACGTTGATCTACACCAGGGGGGTTATTTAAACATGAAGCTTACTATCTTTTCAGTCTATTTCCCTGTGCGCTTATTCACATGGGCCTTTAATTAAGCACGGATGCTAAAATGAGTAAAATGATTATTTTCAAGCAATGTCTTTTGGAAAAATATTCACAGAGCTTCTATTACTATACAGTCTAAACCATGAATACACAAACCGACGTATAATTTTATTTACATTTAAAATTATTGTGTACTACCCATCAGAACTTAGCAATTGCTTTAATTTGTCTATAAAACCATCAAGTTTTTCCATAGGAACAACAACTACGGTGCGATATGCACGATACTCTGCATCATCTTCTGTCCACTTTCCACCAACCGCAGTGGCCGTGTCACTGTCCTTGCCGACGGGAAATGTAAAATTAAACCTTGATTCCTGTAATGAAATATTGACATGATTAAGTGAGTCTTGCTAAATAATATCAAAGGAAAGCAGTAGCGAATTTTCCTTAAAGTAAACCAGTGACATTTTGGGTGAACCAAATTGTTTTTTAGTGCACACTGGGATACCAGGGACATGTTACTAGTTAGTGGGAACATTTTAAATTACTAATTTCCAGTTGCATTTGTCTTTCAAACATGTGCGCTATATGCTAAAGTAATGTAACTACGCATGGAAAGTTTTTTGAGACGTACTTTAAAATTCTCTTGTCTTCCCTTTTAACGAAAGTTAACTATATGACACAAATTTCTTGCAAAATCATCACCTAGCATTCCACATCTGGAACATTTGTCTTCTGGCTGTCTTCTAGCATGCACTTCTAGCTGGCAAAACTTTACTACCTGATCTTACTGTTTATAATCGTGAAATATATTCGTTTGCCAAACTCGCGTTAGTGAGTTTTCCAGTTGTAAGACAAACTGCTTCATTCAAATTGATATCAGCCACACAAGTAAGAGGGTAACGCAAACAATTCTGCAGACCTCTAAAATTTGTATTCTGATAGCTAAAATATTATTAGTATTAGTACATTGTTCACTTGTTGTCCTGTGACTCTACAAGAGGTATTATCCTGAGTGCAAAAACAAATAGCTTTAATTGCTCCTCTTGCTTTGCTGGAAATATCTCAGAATCAAGGTGATCGTGTTGCCATGGTGATGAAATAAATCAAACAAATTACAAACCTTTACAAGCTCTTCTTCCTCGGGATTTGAGAAAATGCATGACATTTCCTGATTTCTTCGTTTTTTCGTCTTGTCGATCGCTCTGTAAGACTTCACGATCGTTAACAGATCGTCAAATTTATATTTCATACCTTTCTTGCCCGCTTTGTCCATATCTTCCCTGCAAACGTAATTTTTATAAAATATAATAACAGCAGTGGAGCAACAAGAATGTCTGACTTTTAACTGGATCCTGCAATTAACGTCAAGTGATTTCTGGTAAATTTAATCAACCATAAACTGGTAGTGTACTACTAACTGTATTTTTTTTGGAACAACGTGTTTTTTATTTTTTGCACATAAAATATTCTCTTATCTGATTCGTTTAAATCCATTAGCTAGCCAACCACTAGAAAGCTCATACATTCTTTTATAAATTTACTGCAAATTTACTAAAAATGCAAATCTTTGCTGCAATTACATGATGATGGAAAAAAATAACATTGCATTAACATTTTTATGTGATGGTTTGTCCCAAATTTAGTAAAAGAAACACAGCGACAGCTGAAAGTGGAGCAACAGACCAAAATACTTGGCATCAATTGAGTCTTCGCATGTGCATTCTGTGTTATACAAGTACAATTAGCAAGCAAAATAAAACAATACTTGGCTGCATAAATGTCAAAGTCTGAAAATCTAGCGGTATTTGTAAAAAAAATGTGACAAAGACACTCTCTGACATTTACTCAGCTAAAATATTCACAATAAAGTATTCAGGACGTTTCGACTCCCCTTGAGTCTTTTTATCTACAACGGACAAAAGTGAAAAATACTTTAATTCTTGAAAATTAAAAATTTCAAAAAACTATATCATTAAAAAGCAAGTTATATATGTAAAATATATTTATACATTTAACATCATAGTGTCCATTAAAATTATTGAATTTAAGCTACATAACATTGCAACATAAAACATTTTGAGGTATGACACTTTTTTGCACTGTTTGAGAGGCATAATCCTCCAGTCAATGGTAACGTTAATGCAACGTAGATGATTGTAGCAGGATCAGAACCTATTTACAATCAAAGATAATTTTCTACAATGAAACACTGAACTAGTCTTAGCCGTATTTTGATGTTTATATGCTTTCAAGAAGGTAATTAGCGTCAGGCAAAATGGTACATATGAAACCACTTAAAAGTAATTTTCCCACCACCCACCTAGTTACTGACAAGGATTAGTCTTGCTTAACTAAGGTCGCTATTCACTAGACACACATGTAGTGATTCAAATATTAAAAATGCTCCTAGTAGCAGTAGTACAAGAGCACCCTAGTGGCAGACTCGGTAGTTAAGACTCAGTGCAAGAATAGACTGCACCAAGTGCATTGTCATAGATACATCCATTTTTGTTACTTTTGCTATAAGGTTTAGTACAAAAAAAAAACAACTTACATAAGGCTACTGTACATAGGGACTGCAATTTGAGCAGGAATATTGACAAATCGCTCAGAAATGAGTAATCCCAGTTGTCTGCTGGCATCTTGTAAAATTCTAGCAAATTCGTCTAGTTGTAATCTTTGATGTTGTTTACACTGGTCTAATAGCCATTGCTTTACCTCATACAAACACTCTTCCTAGATGATAATAAAATAAGACACACTGAAAGATCCAGGTTAAGAACTAGATTTACCTAAATTAGTTACAACTTAGAATAACTAGTTAGTTAGAATCTCAAATACTATTAGTTAATGATAGAATGAATACAAAATTATAGAATAATACGGTTTGCGTAAGTATTTTGCAGAAGCGCGGCAAAAAACAATGGCTAAGTTCAATAGCGATTTGCTCAAGGTTACGTATGTCAGTGCGTAGCGTGCACCTCAACTTCAATGTGGATTATCTCAGTTTAGAAATAACATAGAGCGATGAGCTTGGTATCAAAATGATCCTCATGAAATGTAGATTCAGGATGCGTGAATAACTAGAAAAGCCTAACTGCCGACTTATGGACGATTTTGCTATGCAAACGCACATATTATATTGTCATAGCATAAAGTTCAAACAAAGTTATAGTTAATTAATACACAAATACTTTACATTATAACATAGGGTTGTAGAATATCATATAAAAAGTTTATTTTATGTTTGGAGTTCTTATCTGTTTTCTAATTAGATTGCTGAATATTAAATACTGGTCGGGCAGCTTTTTTTATTGCACTGACCTAAAAACAAGTGGAGAAAAATGCACAACAGCAAGAGCCTACCAACCTGCAATTTTAACACAACAATCTCAATTATTCAAATATGTATGAAAGTATGTGTTAAACAGTGCTTAAATACCTTCTTTTCTGTCATATTGATGACAGACATTACACCAAACACGTTGTCACTGTCATCATCATCATCTTCCATGTCGCTGTCAGCTCCAGTGGAATTTTCAGCTTGCTAAGAGGAACAAAAATTCAGTCACATAAATTTCTCACTAAGAGAATACTTGTACTTCACAATTCGGTTCGCTTTTGTTTAAACAAATATTTTTTGTGAATTATTATTCAGCAGTTTCACAGATGCCGCTCTCTTTTCGTAATACCAGGAAATAGGCTCAAATACTGCTAAACCGAAATAATAGTAAACCGAATCAACATTTTTATTAAATAATGTTACACTCTAACTTCAAGTCCACTTTTTTCCTCAGACTCAGTACTTTAGTTATTTGTTTGTTTGAATGTTTGATCCTTGACATAAACTGTCTTTCCCATATTTGGATGTACATGGGCCTAAACAATGTAGGCCCTGCATTGTTTAACTTTCGGTTGCTAACCAGACATCATAATCACTTAGCAATTTTCCTTACCGTAGCTAGATCTTACTCTCAAAAATGTCTATAAGATGTAATAATTATACTTTCGGGACACAATACTAATCTAAAAATTTTCAACAATCCATCTTGTGAAATTTTCATCTCAGAAGAAATTAACTATATTGGAAATGAAACATGATCACGGTAAACAATAAATGACATTTTCGTACCTTTATCACACAGCCAACATAATTCTGACTCAGGATTAAATTTGCTAATGCTGATGTGTTGATGTGAGCCTTCTGAAATAGCTGACAAAATTTAAATTCATAAAACATTATGAAAAGCTGCTAAAACATGGTAAGAACAAGCATGCAAAATAACATCAGCAAGCAATTTTAATTTTAATTACAAAAAACAATGTCAACTAAATCACCAAAGCAGCGATTGACTCCAGCCTAAGTGCTGAGCAGCTTGCTGCTTTACCAACTAGCGACTATTCACGGCATAGATCCGCCACTATAGTCAGGGCTGGATCATGATGAAGAGAGGTCCTAGCCTACTCAACTCATGAAACCACAACCCAACACTCAGATGGGGTGTGCTCACCCCTACTCTCAAGAATGAGAGAAAGATAGAAGTACTTTTTAAACAAAATTGAGTGATGCAAAGGGTAAAGAAAGGTGTAAAAATAAAATAAAGCTAATCACAATTCTACCTCTAAAGGATGCAAGATGATATTGCTATATGCTGTAGTGAATGCAAAACCGCGTAATTGTTAAAAATGAACAGTAAAAAACTTTCTGCAATAACACACTTTGTATAGCAATTGCAGCCTCGACCAAAATCCATTTTTCCATAGAAAATAACACTTTTCATCTTTACCTGCTGAAGCAGACATTTGATGCCATGAAAATCTGAATCATCTGGCACTCTGGCTTCAAAATCAACACAGACTTCCTGAAATGGTGCAAAACAAATTGTGTTATTATATTGGATAACAGTTGGAACAAATTAACTAAATATGTACAATAGATGCTACTACGTTAATTGTGCTTGGATTCTTCAACAAATCCTGATTACCACAAGACAATGGAGAAAAATACTTTACTCCAAAATCTAAATAATCATGTAACCAAAGGTCACTGGCTCGAGTTTTTTAAAGTGTGTGCTCGTACAGATATAAAAAACATTTTCCTTAAACATAGAGTAATATCATCATGGAACAACATTAATGAGTGTTACTAGTGATAATGACATGGATATCTAAAGAATGCTTGAAGCTGAGTCAGGAACACTTTCAAGCCTGATGAACAAGTAATCAAGCATATGCTTACAGCTAATGTTTTTCGTCTTGAAATTTTATATTGATCGTGTGCATGCTATCTTATTGCATACAGTCTGATGCGAAGTCTATGAAACTTGTAAACTTGTCAAGACCATTAGGTACAGCCATTTTTGACAGTAAGTCATTTAACAAGTTTAGATAACATTGTGTAAAGTGTGTAAAAATAATAAGCTAGAGCATTCAAATCATTGAAACATTCCTCGCAAACTAAGAAAAAGTTTAAATTACTTTATATTGTCAATAAGATCTTTAGTGTGTTTTTGATAAGCTTCAATTATTGTGAAATTGCTACATTTAAATATTTTAGTGTTTAAACAATTGTATTCATATTTTATGTAGAGCTAAATAAAGTAATCGTTAATCGTGATACAGTAACATTTTGCTAGATGACCAGAACATTTTTTTCGAATTACATAAGTCTTTCAAACACGTAAGCACAATGCTAAGCAATATAGCTTTTTATGGAGTTTCTTGATACCGATACTGTACTTTAAAATTCTGTTTTCTTCCCCTTTATTAGCTTTAATGATTCTCACCGATTTATATTAAAGTCTTAGCTTATCTCGCAATTTATTACCTGTCCAACTGCTTCGTCTTCACTTGTTCCCATTGTATCACTGCTGCCTGACTCATTTTCATTATCATCTATAGTTTCACGATTAGACTCTTTCTCGCCAAAAACACGCTTCTTTAAGGAAGCAGACATCTTGCAACCGTTTATTTAGATTTCCTGTAGAGGGCAGCATGTGCGTGGAGTGTTTTTATTTTGTACTTTCGTTTTTTCTGACTTTTTCGGCCCTGTTGCAAGAGTTCCAAACTGATTTTGTCGGGCGGAAGTTATTGCATTGACATTTTTTAATCTTAAGTTTATGCGGTTATAGTGGAGAGACTAGCAAATCATATGTGGAATCTTAAATGCTTTGGGCATTATGTTTTAATTTGCTGGTGTGTTGACTATTTATTGCATTAGTTGTATATAATAATAATATAATTAAATTATCAGTTTATTATTCATTACAGAATGCAGACTGCAGTATAATGTATTATCTATTAAATTTATCGTAGCATTAATTACAGTTGAATACCACATTGAAACGAGAAGTGCATCTAATAAAGTTCTATGCACAATCAGTGCTCATCACAACTAGATTGATGACAAGCCATGACATCATATTCCTTCAACTGATAGATGATTGCAGGTGAACTTGGTAAGGTTACTGAAGTAATAAATTAATAACTCAGTTCCATATAAAATATCCCTGACATGGGGCTATACTGATGTTTTGCATAAATGTGAGGTGATAATATTTCACTGTTGCACAATTATAAGTATATTTTCATAAGTATACCCTCTGTAAACCCACATTGAAATTTTCCAGCTTGAGCGCTAATGTTGCACGTTATGACCAATATTGTAACAGTGTTTGAAACTGTATGCAGGCAGACTCAAGTCTATTGTAAGATTGTGCAGTAAAATTCTTCAGTGCGTAATTGAAAGCTGAAACTTTTTGCAGGTAAATCTACAACGTCATTCACTGAGTTGTTATCATTTGCTAGCTTATAGGGTCTAAAACATTGCAGATCCCATCTCTTGATGCCATACTGCTAGGCACTCCTATCTTCCATTACTGGTCGCAATGCACCATCCCTCAAATCTAGAGTTGTTTTCAAAAGCTATTTTTGGAGTATGTCCAGAATAATTGGACAGTACGTTTTTGTGATTTCAAAAGCTTTGCTTAATGCTATAGAATGAGGAGATTCCCTTGGCTGTCTTAGTACATGCCCAATCCAGTGCAGTCTTCTTGGATTTGTTTACTCCAAGGATTCTTCTTCACCACATAACTATAAACTATGAATTTTTTATCACACATCAAAAAATACAATATCAAACACATCAATAAATTTAAAATGAAATAAATTGAATAGTACGAGGTGAGTGTACGACCATACGGTCATTAACACACTCACCTTACTTAAATGAAAAAATGATTATAATTATGCATGCTTCTGTAGATAACTTAATAATGTAAATAAGGATGAAGTAAATGATGCAATAATAGCAATGGTATAAGAACAATAAACCTGAAAGTTGAGAAAGGAAAACATAATATCTAATTACAACCTTGGGTGAGCCTTGTGAAAAAATTTTTAAATAGTCACGAATTTGAATTATCTGATTATCTGTCAATGCACTACTTACTTGAATTACAATACACCATATTACTTACTTGTTTATGCAATTATATATATATACACATATATGTACCCAAATTTAAGTGGGGGAGAAGAGATTAAATTATATATTATACTTGTAGTAATAACTATAATTGTATAGAACATTTAAATATAATTGATGGTAGTAATGTAGCCATCATAACCATTAAAGGTGTGCTGTGGGGAGGGGGGCAAATTATAAGAATATAAGTGATTCATTAGCAACATTAATGCTACAATAATACATTCAAAAGTTTTTGTATCATGAGGAAAATAATGTTGATTATATGTGGGCGAGGAGAGGTTATATCATGAGTCTTTATAACCAAATTATTTTATAAATATAGCTATAAGGAACAACCGCAATACCATAATATGCATATAATATTATGTGTAAAGAAAGGAGAGGGGTATTCATTGGCAAAGTATGATTCTTAATCGAAATTAAAACTAAAATAATATATTTGATTATACTATATGAATGATAATGATACTTTTCTCACATAAATTAATTGGTCAACTAATCAAGCAAATACTCTGCTGGTTATAAGCTAAGAGCATTCAAGGCTTATTTTCTAAGTGGAAACAAATACAGATATAGGCTTTGAAGAATGAATAATTTCATTTTAATTGATTTATACCTTTTATTAATGAAGTAACAAAAGTCTTAAAGATATCTATTAGTAAAAGAAAAGCAATAGTGCAAAAAGACACACGTGCACAAAAAAGGAAAAAAAACCTCTGATCTTCTACGCCAATGAATTTTTACTAATTAAAAATATCTTATATTGCTTGGTAGCTATTTTTAGAGAAGGAGAGGAAATGATTGTCTTGGGCACACAATTCCACAAAATAACTCAATTGTGCTGTAAGGTATTTAAGCCATACGCTGTGTTAAATCATGTTTGAAAATAGTGTCCTCTACTGGAAGACCTAGTATAGTGAGAGTGAACGTCTTTGAATAAGGTAAAGTAGTTAGTATATAGTTCAGGCAACTGCCGGTTATTAAACTTATGTATGAGTTTAAATAATTCAAGATTATAAATATCTTCTATTTTCAAAAAACTAAGGTGTATGTACGATGGTGCTGCATGGTCTCTGTAATTGGCGAAACTCTTGTATTTAACTATTTTATTCTGAACTGTTAATAGTGGTTGTAATAAGTATTTTTTGTTTGCCACCAAGACAACACACAGTATTGGAGGTATGGATAGACTAATGCATGATAGATCATTTTCAAAATAGGCAAATTAATAAAATGTCTTAACTTTGCAAAAATACCAGCTGTTTTGTTTAATTTTGTTGCTGTAGAGGAAATGTGTGTAGACCACTTCATATTGTTATCAATATGCAACCCAAGGTATTTTATACTACTACCTTGTGTTAGAGTTATGTCGCCAATTTTGAGTTCAAAAGTGGAAGAGTCTTGTTGTGGAAGGTTCCTACTGATTAACATATACTTAGTTTTAGTGAATTAACAGATAATAATTAACAGATATTTCATTTGCTTTCATCCAGTCATCAATCTTTTTTAGTTCGTTGTTAGTGCGATGTTGAATAGTTAAATAGTTAGTAGATGTGAGGAAGAGACTTGTGTTATCAGCGAAAAGATGAGTGTTAAAATCAGTAGCAAGAGGAAGGTCATTGATATAGATAAGGAAAAGCACCGGCCCAAGAGTGAATCCTTGAGGTACACCACAATTAATGTCTAGCAAATCAGAGCATGTATTATTAATAATGGTGAACTGTTGTCGGTTAGTTAAGTAAGATTTAAGGAGATCCAAGACAGGGCCTCTGATTCCATAATAATGTAATTTATGTAGTAGAATATCATGTTGAACTGTGTCAAAAGCTTTAGATAAATCTAAGAATATTGCACAAGTGAATAGTTTTTTGTCTAAATTTAGAAGCATATTTTCAACAAATTCAGAAGTACCTAATGAAATAGAGTAAGTTTTGAGGAAGCCAAATTGAAAATTTTGTTAGTATATTACATGAAGTGAGAAAATTGTTAATGCGATTACAAATAATATTTTCAAAAATTTTGGAAACTGGCAACAGGAGAGAAATTGGATGATAATTTGATAGGTTGTTTGGCAAATCATTTTTATAAGGTGGTTTTACTGTAGTTACTTTTAGACATTTAGGAAACGTTCCCTCAGAAACTGCCATATTAAATAATCGAGAAAGTACTGGGACAATTAAATCAGTTGCTAATTTGTAGAATTTAACCGGGACACTTTCTGGGCCAGATGACTTATTTTCGTTAAGTTTATTAAGAGACAACAATGTTTCTAATTCAGAGATGGGATAAAAGAAAATAGATTTGTCATTTGGAGCATTTAAGAATGATTGGTAGGTCTTCGAAGTAGATGGGATTTTATTGGCCAGTCAGATTGGCCAATCAATTATTATAATGCAGATCATCTTTGGATATTCCGTCAGATCTTTTGATACAGGTCTAAAAGTTTCTGTAGAGACACCTTTGCATAGCACCAATTTCCTTCTGTTGTTTAACTTTTATGGTCGATATATACCATACATTTTTAACTAAAGTTGAAAAGATCCAAACTTTAATTATAAGAGAAACCCTATTGTTTTCAAACACCTTTGTGAGATCTGAATAAGCGGACAATACTAGAATTTTCCGTTGTTGTATGTCACCTTCTGTGTCTCATGAGCTACCGAAATATTTACATTTTGTCGAATTACCGAATTACCTCGAATTATTTGATTTACGAATCATCACCTTCTCGCTGAATGTGATATATTTCTTTAAATACCCCAAAGTTATATTTAATAACAAACGAAACATTCAAGGTCATTGATTACCCGACTGCAATTTCTCATCTACCTGGTATTGCAAGTTATCAAAATATAGGAACTCTGCTCTGGAAAAATCTCAAGGTCAGTGATCAGTCCTCTAGAATCTGACACAACAGGTCTATAACTGGTTACTGAAGCTTGGTCATCTGACTTTTTACTGTTTGACATTTCACATTTTAAGCTCATTGACTGCCCAAAGCCCTACTGAAACCTATAGTATCCCCATCTACTTTAGATCAGTGGTTCGTAACCTTTTTTACTGCTGGTACCACCTGAAAGCGAACACAGTCGTCTGGAACCCCTTGTAGAAATTTACAAAAAGTATGTATATAGGAACATAATAGGTTTTTTAAACACAGTCTTTCACTCGTTCTGCTTGCCAAAATAAAAACTATTATTACAACAACATTTTATTACTGAAAACATTTTATTAGTGACAACATAAATACTGAACGTATGCAGTGTAGCACAGCGTAGTGTCAATGGCTAACTAAATAACATTAGACTGCACCCGCCTACCACTTTCCTGGCTAGACAGTGAAGTGAAGGCGGTGGAAAATCAATAGATGAGGTGATGCATTCGGGAGGGGATAGTGGCTGCTATACTGCGTGCACTGCATACCCACACTATTTCTGCCGTATAAGTCCGGTTTAACGTCATAAATTATTTAATACAAAGTGCGCCACGATTTCTATGGAAATAGCAGTTCAGGCGGTTCACAATGTCAAACCTATTTGCCTATTTAGTAAAAGTATATTTTAACAGTGTTTTAACGATTGGGGTTATGGTTCAACTACTTTATCCTCTTCGTTTAGCTTTGAGACCTAAATTGTTTTGAGTCGCTCTCAGGGCAAAATTTTTGATAAACCAGATCTGCGTTTGATACCCCCTGGGATCCCCATGTTAAGAACCACTGACTTAGATTATAAGCTACCCAAGTTTGGTTTGATTGCCCAACTATCTAATGTTTTTGAAA
The DNA here is from genome assembly GCA_030141605.1 of Tubiluchus corallicola. NCBI lineage: Eukaryota > Metazoa > Priapulida > Priapulimorpha > Priapulimorphida > Tubiluchidae > Tubiluchus > Tubiluchus corallicola. Next base: position 126,406 of record JAQGDQ010000480.1, read on the forward strand.
AGGCCTTAAATCACTCCTTTAAAATCTGCCTCCACCTAGTGCCAACAGCTGCTTAAATTTCTTAAGTTCAGTTGCCCAATGGTCATCACCTTTTTGAGTTGTAACTCTTGCAGTTTTGTATTCATTGACTCAATCAGTTTGCGTAATCTTGAGTAAATTCTAGGAATTACGTTTCTGCCATGCTGTCCTAACTTTCGAACAATTTGGTTTGTCTTCATAAAATTTCTTGCCAAAAAAATTATAAATCTGTGTAAATTTATGACTTTCGGTTTGGGAATATAGATTTGAGCGCCCCCTATATTTCTTTGGATTTCTTTATTTAGATAGTTAAGCAGCACTGGGCCTGGCTAGTAACTGAATGGATATCACCAAAAAATTTCTGAGCACTTGTCATTTCTACCAGCTGCTCAGTTTTATTTCTTTCATTAGAAGAGAATCGATATTTATCCAAATGAAGACAAACCACCTCTGACGCTTCAGTGTCACGTTTGAGATTATTTTTAATAATGAGAGAAGTCCCTGCCTGGCCACAGTTGTATACTGTTGCATTGAAGAATATAAATTGAAGAATTTGAATGATTGCTAACTTTGCTGTTAGTGATAAATTTAGATTTCTTATATATATTAACGCTGAAGTTAATGCAAAATTCTCTGTAAACTTTCAATGCTGCTATCAATTCATATAACATTTTCACTTGTTTTTGTAATTTTTTATCTCCTAGCTGGTATCTACTTATATGTAATTGTTATTTATCTAGTAGTTTATATTGCTGAGCATGCAAAGCGAATCATTTAAGCATATGTACCATAGCTTAGGCTTATATGCTATTTATTATATGCACTCAGCAGACTTGCAATGTATAATTAATAGCACCTTATTACCTCTGTACTAGATTTGTATTGATGATTTCTGCTCTTTCGGTTTTCTAAGTTAATGTAATGCGTTACAGTATTTCTTGTGCATGAGTTCTTATACTTTGCGAACAGGCATTGTACCCTTCATTTTAAATTTTATATATGTTATAAGTACCATTTACTTAGTTTGGACATGGAAATGAGATTAACTTTTTTTCTAGAAAACCAGTAGCAGTCCATTTGTTGCTTTGACAGTAGGTTGCTTCTCTAAATGTTGGCACGCCGTCCGACTGCAAAGCAGAAGCATGCAAACTCACTGTGGCGGACTCCTTTTCACGTCCGATTTTGACTCTGGAAACCTAGCGAGAGTTGAGCTGGTACGGCAGATTTCAGAGGTAATGAATAAAAATGAAGTTATCTCTCAGACTGAAGTTGTACACCTCACTGATATACTAAGTGAATAGTGATTAGAAAATGTGTACTTCCCTTGAAGTACCGTATGATATACATAAGGAATGAGAAAGCATTCAAAGTAATGCCATAATAATGTAATTTATTCATTTATTACAGAATAGAATTTGAATTACTAATTAAGTCCAAATTAATACGATCCTTGTCAGTTTTACAACTGTAATTTAGTGATTTGTTAAGGAAATCCTCATATAAGATTTTATTATCAATTATCGATTAATGTCACTGTTTATATTGTTTTCATGACCGTGAACTTCCTTAGTGAATGGGCTACCCATATCTTAGTGTTTCAGACAGACTTAACAAGATCTAAGCCTGTAATTCTATTAAACCGTTAAACTCAAGTTATCAGACTGATTTGTGAATAGTGACGTACGTTAATCTGATTCTGGCTGCTGACCGACTGACCACACCACCGCGTCACTGCTATTACATATAGCAGTACTTCAAAATAAGAACTTACATAACTGATCCTGAAACACATCTTTATGTCATGTTGAGTTTGGAAAGCTGTTTTAAAAATGAGAAGAGTCCTAGGGAATACTGTTTCTGAGCATTGCCATTTGTTTAGCTTGTCTGTCGTGCAAAGTCAATATCTAAGCTCACACATACATAAAAAAATCACTCATAAAGCTTGGCTGTTTATCTTGTAAAGGGATATATATATATATCCATATATACAGATATATCCATATATATCCAAATACATATATATATGTAAAGTCAAGCTTTACTCACTCCTCAAGCATCTCATTTATAAGGTCCTGCCTTTGAGTGCTGAATTCTAGTTTAAAGGTTGCAGAAGTGCTTCAATACAGCAATGTAAAGTAATGAAACTTTTACCATTTCACCAAAATAATGAAAAGTTATCACTTTAAGCCCCTTTCATTTATTGTCAAACCATTTCAATATCAAAAAATGAGTGACTATAAAATGCCTCTTTGTATTACAGAAAAGAATCTTTGTGGCCTTGTTGTTAGAGTTTTAGCACAATTAAGTATTTGAAATTTAGCTTTTGTATATTATTTTTGCTGTTTTAGTAGTTTTCTTCCAATAAAATAAATTGAAAATTTTCAAGGATGATGACAAGCCAACAGGAGAATTCAAACCAGATTATGACTTCAAGTTGTGGACAAAACCAGACTGTGAAGGAACAGAGAGCGAGAATGGAAACAGGTTTCGGCATTTGTCACTGCAGTTGTCTCATTCTTCATATTGTTATTTATCTGACATTTTTTATAGTAACAGTCATAATGATTAATTATTGTGAGCATTATGAAAGAATTGCAAAGTGATTAACCATTCAATTTATCTCAGCAGCTTACAAACTTCTGTTGATGAAATTTGGAACTTGAATTTTGATGTGTAAAGTTTTGGAGCATTTCCATATTAATGGGTTAGGTCTGTAGTTCACCATTAACTTTTGTTATTTTGGATAAAACATGTTGGAGAAATGAGGAGCTTTTAACGTTTACGGTTGGACTCTTGATACTGAAATTGAGGTCAACCAAAGTGGTGGCATCATTAATGTTATACACTTACTGTTGCAGGTCTTGGTTTTATTTTGGTGTAAAAAAATGGACTCCGGGAAAAGTTATCAGGTTGACTGTCATGAACCTGAATAAGCAGATCAAGTTGTACAAACAGGGAATGCTTCCACTGGTCAGAACAGTGCCGGGAAGATCTAAGTGGGAGCGTGTACGTGACCGCATTGAATATGAGGTAAACATGTAAAACACAATTTTGCACAAACCCTTAAATTTTTTTGGTTCAACAGATCAAAAATTAGTAGACCTTTTTTCAGATGTATCTGTCTGTTGAATTTCCACAGTTGATGATGTCTGAGCTGTAATTGCGCCATAAGAAATTTGGTTGCCATATTGACCATAATTCCCTAGCAGTGACTGAAAAACTTTTAAGATTGATACTCTTCTGGCTTCAAAATCTCCTCCAAAACTACTAAGGTAGTGAAGACGGAACACTGTACTGTGGCACCTCGGACAGTTATGTAAAATTTGTCTGAGCCAAAATTTGGAATTTCTATCTGCCTGTTTGTTTGTCTGTCTATCTGTTTGTCTGTCTATCCGAGTCGTTGAACCACCATCAGCTGGCTAGCTTATCTGCTGTAGCAATGACTCCGATTTTTGCGCCAGTGAACAGTTTTACTTTTCACTCATTTTTGGCTGTAAATTTAACTTTATAATAATAACAATAATATGCACTGTAAATGTCTATTGTAACAAAATTCTGACTGACTAAAGAAACCCACTTCATGACATTATGTTGCTTACAACACTTACAATACAGTTTATTATTGATTTTTGTTTTTTCATGTTTTGTTCAGTCCACCCTTTTTAATTATTAACTTTTTTAAAATGTAACAGAAAGTTTTTTTACTGCATAATTTATTCGCCTATCCATCATCACCAGTTCAGACTACCTCCCACAACTTTTGCATACTTGTCAAGCTATGCAACAGTAGTTCTGTTATTGTACATAAACTTAACGGGAAAACCTGTGAGCACCCGTCTTGAGTAAACTGCAGTTTTGGGGTTTATTGCAACAGCATGGGTCTTGCTGTGGTGAATATTGAATATGCACATGTTTTATTTTCACTCCTGCAAGTTGAGAAACTGTATTAATATTGCACACTTACATGTCTTAGGCAATCAATATTTGCCCTGTCCAATAGTTCGTGCAGTAACCCTCATCTTGAAATGATATCTTAGATTAGATTAGATTATTTTTATTTATCTCCTTTGTACATTTGTGGCTATCAAATACATATGAGCAAAAAGTTATTAGTTCAGCGAAAGGGTGGCCAGTAACCAAATGGGTTATTAAGTCAGCCAACCTTCTAATTACGTAAAGTTAATATAGTCTCTAGGTTCTAGCGAAAATTAAGCAGCAGTTAACGTGGAAGTAATTTAAGCTAGTGCAACCTATAAAGCTAAATTGCAAAAACATAACTCAAAAATGAAGGTAGAAAATAGCATACAACACCTTACAAACTTAAACGAACAGTTTAAACCAAAAACAAATTAAATACTGTCAAACTGTATAAACAAAAACAGATGAGAAGTAGTGAATGTAAAATTGAAATGTGACAGCAAATAAAGATGAAAATAACTATACACCAGGAAGGCGAGCAAAGTGACAATGCAACAAGCAATGAAAACAGACAATAATTTATGCATGGCATGATAAATTTAATAAAATAAAAATATTTTAGCATATTTAGTGCAAATTGTGGCATCAAATCTATTACGTCATCTATTCGCCGTGTTTTTAGGAAATCGTTCATCTAGTATTCGTTATTTCAGCTCGCCGGTTGTCAGTTTCGACTCAGCTTCACCTACCGATTTCCGGATGTTACGAAAGAAGCAACTACATACTTTGCCTTCTCTTATCCACATTCATACGAAGAGTGCCAACAGTTACTGTCCAGCTTGGACAAGAAATTCGAATATTGTAGTAACCTCCAGCCAGGCAGGTATGATTTACCACAGTGGTGGTAAAAAAACTGGTTCAGAAATTAGGGACAAAACGTTTACAGTTTAACTTTGACTTTCAAGTGATTGGAAGAATCAAATTAATAGTTACAGAGTCACTAATAACACTTTAATAATTTTTTTAAAGGTATGGCATATTGATATTATGTGATGTACTATAGCATTATGCTAAGTAAAGAGTGGTTTGCAATAATACCAACCAATCTCTCTCTCTCTCTCTCTCTCTCTCTCTCTCTCTCTCTCTCTCTCTCTCTCTCTCTCTCTCTCTCTCTCTCTCTCTCTCTCTCTCTCTCTCAAAATTGGGTGGAGCTTTCTGAGTTTGGTAGCTTTGTAGTCTAGGTGACAAATTTCTTAGTAACTACAACCTCGAGTTCAAGAATTATGGCTGCCAACACCAGGGTATATATTTTATTCTGCTAAATGAGTGGCAATCTCTACTGTTGTAAGTGACTAGACAGTCATTCTTGCACAACACCATCTATTAAGTGAGTGGCAATAATTGTTGTCTGTGATCCATCATTGGGATTTTGGAATGTTAGTTTTTTTAACAAGAATCTAGAGGTTGTGAACAATGGGGCTGTTGGTCTGTCCTTATAAAACACTAGCTACCACTAACTGCCTGATTCGAAAAGCAACATTTATATATTGATGGTATCTTAAGATCTGCAGCATCCAATTTCTTTTTTGTTTTTTTTAATTCGACTTTTTTATTTATATTTTTTCATTGACTAATGAAAATTTCATAACTGCTTAGTCTGTTATACTTATTTACAACTTCATTTCTGAACTATTTTTAATTCAGTTTATTTGTTTTTATTCTTAGCTAATGAAGAATGTTTGCAAACACTTTTGGTAATAGTGGTTGCACAATACTGTTTCAAATGTGTACTGCACCTCATTTAAGCCAGTAATTAAACTTGCCTTTTTAGTGCATCAAGTTGCATATACTACAAGAACGAAGTCGTCTGCAAGACATTGGATGGATTGAATGTCAACTTGCTGACAATAACGTCATGTCGGGGAATGAAGTCTCAGCAGGAGAAGCCCTTGACACATCTTTTTCCTAATAAAACTGCTCGTCCTCATGTATTTCAGGGAAAACGGGTAAGTCGAACTAATGCTTATCTAGCATTGGTTGAACATACCAGTTTCCTAGCTACAAGTGAAAGTATCATAACAGAATTATGTCATAACAGCCCTTCCCTTGACAATAATCAATCTATTATATATTCTTTGTATGTGTAAACATTATATAAACTTATGTAATAGAATTATCTAACTCTACGAAATTTTGTAACTTTTCTATTAGCCGACTAGTCAAGGTGTGCTTGTCTTGGCAATCAAAATTAAGCAATATCGAGTCTGGTCTGTAAATGGATGAATGACTGACTGGAAAAAGATTTTTGAGCAGCTTCATCGGCCATCTACCAATACATTCTATACATTTGTAAACAATAATTCTTTGCCAGACATTAATAAAAATGCTGAGGGGAAAACTTGAAATTATTTGATCGGCTAGCCCCGGTCTTACAATTGTAATGAAGTTTCCATTAATAGCTAGTCGATTATTCTATACTATGTTATTCTGTACTATATTAATCATACTATTGATATCAGTGACATAGCTAATAGTTGAGAAAGGAGAGCAACTGCTCCCCTGAACACATTTTTCAAAATTTGCACTTTTTAAACAATAAGTGTTTAAAACTGTTTTAACTCTAGTTCGCTTGTGCGATAAAAGTCTAATCTTTTTTATTTTTTCTAATTACATGGCCTTGGAAGAAATATTCCTCTATGCTTCGTTTTGTCTTTATTTTAAGTCTAAAATAAAATAATTAAATAACATGCGTTTTTTATGTTTTGAGATTTGTGAGCTTATTATACAAGTTTTTTTTGTGTGTTAATTTTAAATAGCAAAATAACAATCATGTACATCCTTTAAAACGGCATCTTCGTCGTGTTTTGATTTTAAACACAAAATTAAAATACGTAAACAGTGCGTTAAAAATTGTTTGGTATGTGTAGCAGAGCCTTTTTTATGTGCTTTCTCCCCTTAACTTTAGAACCTGGCTATGCCCGTGACTTATTTATTGCTATCTTACTACCTTCCATTGTGGCAAGTTTCCAAGTTTGAAACAATATTCAAAAACTTGCAATTACATGTGATTGTTTCATGCAGCTTCTTCAGCGAGGAGTATGGTCATGCTAGCTAATCAGTGGCTTCTGATCTTACCTTTACTTCTGTTTTGTAATAAACATGTCATATAAATGTTTGTAGCAGACTTAGCTTTTTTTTTTGTTAATCTTACTTATCGTGCACGAGGCGCCATCTGTGACGAGAATGTAAAGCTTTTGGTTTTGGCCAGTTTTTCTGTTTGTTACCTGCCTGTCACCTGTCTGTTATTACACACCTGTGCTCTGAACAGTCAGGTTAATCCACTTATGGGAGCTGTTGGACATTTATGTTATATTGGACATACTGATTATGTTAATAAAGCATTCAGTGGTATTAACCTCTGTTTACAGTGTTTTCTGTGACTACAATGTTTATTTTAAGATGCTTTACCACTGCAGCAACTGTGATTTCAACACTACTGATATTATTTCTTAATTAATTTTTTTATGATTATCTACAGGTATATTTCTTAACGAGTCGTGTTCATCCGGGCGAAGTTCCATCTAGTCATGTGTTCAACGGCTTCCTTGATTTTATCACGAAGGAAGATGACACTCGAGCAGCTGTGTTGCGTGACCACTTCGTATTCAAGATGATCCCGATGTTGAACCCGGATGGTGTACAACGCGGTCACTATCGGACCGATTCTCAGGGCGTAAATCTGAACAGGGTGTACATTGACCCCGATCCTTTACTGCATTCCCCAGTTTTTGCGGTGAAAAGTTTGCTTATTTATTACCACCAATTATATAGTATTAATAGCGATAAAAAAGTAACCAAAGAAAATACGATTTTACATGTAAATAAACAATGTGAGAAAGACATAACGGAAACGGCTGCCACCTCAAAATTAAAAGTGTCAAATAAAAAGAATAGTGGCAGGAAGAATAGTCACAGTGTCGGTGTAGCAGGTAACAGTGAAAATCTTATCTGTGATACTAATGTTAAACCTGTGAAAAAATCAAATTCAAAAATCCTGGTGAGAGGAGATGCCGAAAGACAACCATTTATTAAAGACAATTTGGCTTCAAATTGCAAAGGGCCTGGATTTCGAAGAACGGACTCTGATCTCTCTCGTTCTAGCGTAGCAACAGAATTCTCTGAGGACGATTTTCCCTGCTTATACAGTTCTAGCGGTAGTGACAAGAGAGACCTGGAAGTGCTGTCCCGTGTTTTCCCTCGGGAGCGGAGGGTTCGTAACTGTACGGATCCGCATTTCTCGAATGCCTTTTCACCCCCAAAAAAACTTTGTGCACGGCAGTTTTTGGACAACTCCTGTGAAGAGACAAAGGACGTTGACAGCAGGGTGTCATTGACAACTTCTGAACTGATCCACCGGATGGAGGGGTTAACCACCGAGGATAATCTACGTCACCGGTTGTTGGAAAAGGTTCATTGGGATGAAGAGGAATTACATAAGATTGGGCCATTTGACAGCGGTGTGGCATTTTACGTTGACCTACATGGGCATGCATCAAAACGAGGCTGCTTCATCTATGGTAACCATTTTGACGAGGAAGAATACCAAGTTAGTAAACCAAGTTATTGTTCAGTAATTGTGTAATTTTGCAGTACCAGTTCATAATTAAGATCATTTACTGTGGAAAATATGTTTTTAACGTGATTTTAATGTGGATTTTTCAACATATAAATGTAATTCTCTTCAGGACAAATGGCTAAGGCAATAGTCATCAGAAATTTCACTAAGTCTGTGTGAGCCATTGTCGAAATGAACAGAATATGAAGTTACTTTGACTAGTCACTGCATTAGGTGCCAGTACTGCTATACTACTTTTGTAGCCTTTTCAATTCGTAATGGTTAGCTTATTGGCACTCCTGTGCCTATTTGCGTTATGTCAAAACACCGTTGACAGTATTTGATACCTCTATCAGTAATGTTTTTCTTACATTGAAAGCTGTGTTTCCAGCAAAATTTGCCCGACAATATCTTGTAAAAAAGTGGAAATGTTGCAAAATCAAGATACTGAGTGGTAATAAAATGTTGATGTTTGGCACATCATTAGCCAAGTTTTTGAAAAGTGTTATTCTGTTAAATTTATTTTCAAATACTTTAATTTCATCAGGGTTAAGTGAGATGTGACTGTGTGTCTTCTAACTACATTAGCAAGATAGGTAATTAAGTTATGAGCACTCCTCGTTAAGCAATGCTGGTTCTGGCTAGAAAATTGGTTGGTGACCACTTGAACTTCAATACTGGCCTTAATTATTTATGTACTTCCTTGAACGAGAATGCGTATGTATCCAGTCTTAACTAAGACATCTGTCCTAGTTCATCTTAGAGGATTATTCTTGATAATTAGCTGGGCTCCAGTACTGCCACACCGATTTACTAAAACTGCACCACGTCACTGAGAGCTAGATTCCAGCTTACAGGATCCCAAATTGCATAAAATTTTATACTTAATATTTCACAGGTAGAAGCCATGCTCTTCTCAAAACTGATCTCGCTCAATACAGCACACTTCGATTTCGCAGGATGCAACTTTACGACCAAAAATATGTACACGAAGGACAAACGGGACGGGATGTCAAAAGCCGGCAGCGGACGGGTAGCCATGTATAACACTCTCGGCATTATACACAGGTATGCATTTTCTTCTTGCAGTTGAATAATTTACTTATTTTATGGCAAAAATTTTGAAATTTAAAAAACTACTGGACTACTATGATGCTTTGTAATGGAAAGTGAGCTGAAATTATGTTTGTGCTGTTAAATATGTGAGAGAAATATACGTAGCATGTTGAAGAAAGTGTAAAATGGGAAGTTTATAACCACAACAGGCAATAGCAATTTACACTAGAATTAGCACAGAGCTCTTGTCAAAGCTGAACAATTTTAAACATGTCAGTCTGACTCATTGATGAAAAAAGTGACGAAAATAATGTGATTATATAATATACAATTTATTAAAACTATGAGTTGCTTATGTTAAGATATATGAGCTCATTTTATCAATGATGAAGTTAAAGCTTGCTTAAAAATAAAATCATTAGTACCTTATATTAGTATGATTACTATTTGCCTACTTATATGCCTACTATTTGCCTTTTATCATAATTATTTTGATTCTCTACTGTATTCCCCATAGAATAGTCTGCAGTTTTCCTAAAAAATCAACTTCTCATTTTGTGTTACTGGGGTCTTTGTTAAATATTGCTAAAATGAATGAATTTAGATCTTGTATCTTAGGCTATATTACACATCCTTAACACATAAATAAAGGCTCATGTAGCACACTAAGTTTTCACCAATTAGATTTCGCATTCTCAGGGTCTATCTACGCTACAGCCTTTCAGTTTTTGCTACAATAGTTTTACTTTTTTTCCTGGGCTAAATTTCTAGCAAACATTTCATTATAGTGCCAGTAGCCAGATTTGTGTCCTTTCTAGTCGTCTTGGTCATGTTACTGTTTTTCAGAATATTGTCAATTCACTGTTTATCATTTGTGAGCATGTTCAACAAATTTGTCAATTCGTTGTGTTCATTTATTAGTTTGGATGATTAAAGTTGTTTATTTGTGAGTTTGTTTGATAAATTTGTTCATTTGTGAGCTTGTTTGATAAATTTGTTCATTTGTGAGCTTGTTTGATTCATTGTGTTCATTTGTGAATTTATATGATAAATTTGTTCATTTGGCTGTTCTCAGACTGGGTTCATTTTGGTATTTGTATGTTTGTTTGAGAGAAGTGAATGTTTGCATATTTCTAAGTGATGCAAAAGTTCTTACTGAATTTTAACACATTTGTGGATGTCTTTTAAATCACTTGCCTGTCATTTTTTTCAGCTACACCCTGGAGTGCAACTACAATACAGGAATAATTGTGAATGTGATTCCTCCTTCCATAAATGACCGTGCTTCACCTCCACCTCTGATAGGCCTCCCTCCGCGATACAACCCGCTCATATGGGGTGATGTGAGTCGACTTAATGCGTAGTTAAACACTAAGATGAAATGCTATTATTATTATTTTTACTATGCTGCTGCTGTATAGTCTCACAGTTAAACTACCACACCTTGCAGCATGGTTCGATACCATGCTTGGCCAATTATTGTAATGCTCTAGAAAAACCTTTTTTGGTCCTATAGTGCTTTTAAGTCTTGCTTGATATCCGAATGCCACTCTTAGATATTAGATCAGTAAAGGTTTGTAGAAGTGCTTGACCTTTATAAAATTGAAATTTAATGTCGTACTATCAAATAAAAAATAGCTCATGTTTTGGAGTGCTAGCGGACTTATATGGAGAAAAATGCATAAGTTTTACATTTAAACAACCGTCTGCTTTGAAAAAAATTTCCACCCTCCCTATTGATATCTCTTGAGGCAAGATAGAAACTATTTTTTGTGGTTGACCTTAGGAATTCTTAATGCACATGACATTATTGCCTTAACTGTTTATTTTAGGTGGGGAAGGCCCTTGCAATTGCTGCATTAGACATGGTAGATCAAAACCCATGGTCACGTCTCTATAGATCCGAATACGGATCTTTAAACGGAGTGCGAGACTGGATTCAGCGGCAAGTAAAAGCGGAAAACATCATCACAAAAAACAACAACCTTCCAAAGCGTTCACCACGGCGGGATTCGTTACCGGCTAATATGTAAGAGGCTCTCAATCACAGCATGCACTAGTCTTCTCTCCACTCACAGGTTTCTCTTTTATGCACTTGCTAGAACTTCTACTTTAACCAATTTTGCACTGTAGTTATTTTTATTTGCTTAATTTCTTTACATAATAGGGCTTCTGTGAGGGATGTCACAAGAGGCTTCCGGGGATCGGGGTTGGGACTTCGATTTGATTAGCTTCGGAACAGCATTATGTTACTTGTGCTTTGATCCGCTTTTTCACATAAGCAGGCAATTCAATTTCATTTCATTTTTATTGGTGATTTTGTAATAATTTATTGTAAAATTTTTTAACATTCTTATTTCAATTCCAAAGCAAATTAAGTTTAAACTACCATCTGCTCTGACAGTTTTGTCTGCGGGTGCTGCTACATGCACTTGAACATGCACACCACTTTAGGTAAAACTCTGAAGTAAACTTTTTGAAATCTGTATTGAGATGAGATTTGACTTTAAAAATTATCATTAAATCAGATTTGGATTCAAAAAGCTAAAATTCGTGACATTACTAAAGCCTTTTTCGATATAGAAAGCCACATGTCTGCTTACATTGATAACTGTTAAATTCTGGAAAGCACCAGTTGCATATTTACAGGGCATGACGACCATGTAATTTCCACATAGTGTAGGAACTTTTCAGTTCTGCGAAGCAGAAGACAAAAAATACGAGAAACAAGTAAAATTAATACATACTGTGGTTTATTAGATATTTTGGTTACCAAATTGCCATTACTTTGATAAGTAGATAGTATCATAACTCGTGGTGGTATGGTTTTTAAATAAATGTAGTCAAAAGTTACGAATTTCTTTAGTTCAGACTGATATGCGATTGCCATGGAATAGTAGTTGGTTAGTAAGTGTACTGGACTACCAATAGTTTTTTATCTTTGAGAAAAGTCAGGGGTTAGGGCTGTGGTTATTTTTATGTCGTTCATCAAGCATGATGGGATTATTTTTTTGCGCATGTCGCAATTTCTTCTAATATTTATTTACAACTTCAGTCATACTTCAATGCAGTCTTCTTACTCGATTTTTTTGTGCTCGGTCTATTATTGCTGCCGATGTACTCCTTGCTTACATAGTCCAGAAAATATACCCTTAAAAGGCAGTGAAAAGTATTCACAATTCAGATTTTCTGTGATTATTGCTCCTTGCATTTTTTTCAGTTGCATATAAAATACAAAACTTATTTTTATTACAGCATTATTAATATTTTTATGTTTGATTCATTGCAGTCTTGTTGTTTTCACTTTTTAGTTTATCCAACCAAAATAATGGCAACCACGTAGATTCTAAGAATGCCACTCACTCGAACAAGCAACCGTCCACTACTGCTCCACATACTCAGCTGAAACCTGATTCATCTAATAAGAATAACACTTATCCTAGAAAAGACAAAGTGCAATGTCGGTCAAGGCTGACCGTAACTAAATCAGCCTCGGCAACAGTTAAAGGTTTGTAGCTTTTTTACAAGCTAGCCTGATAAACTTGAATAGTGAGCAGATGTAGAACAGGTGCTTTTGAATGCAGTTTTTTCTCTTGGCAGATAACGATATCACATATAACGATATCAAGTTTTTGGCTGATTTCGAGGACCTGCCTACCTTGCGTTATGGTATTATCATACCCCCACCACCTACCTACCCTTATATTGACATCGATATTACACTGATGTAGCCTTCTGTACATTTTATTCTTTCTCCTCCCAAGCCAGCAACATTGCTTTTAGTGTTTATTGTCAGTGGATTCTACTGGCAGTGAAAGTTATCACAAACAAACACAGCGAACCAAGATTTCGCAGAGAAATTGACAAAAATGGCAGCCTGTTTGGATCAGCACAAAACAGCTGCACCCTTGTACGTGTGAAAAAAGTGTGAAGTCAGATAACAATATCATGACTAAATCACGTACCTACCTTGCGTTATAATGGCGTTATCACATCTCCTGCCACTGACGTACTCTAAACTTGATATCGATATATGTGGATGGCCCCTTATCTGTTGGAATGCTTTATCATAAAAATATTTCTTTGTTGAGACCAAATTTGCTTTGAGAAGAGCTTCAGCAGATACTTCTAATCACAAGCATGTGTTCGTATTTTCACTTTCTATCTGAATTGCTTTGCTTTAAATGGGCACTAGAGTTTTTTGGCTGATCTACAAAAAACGTTATTTAAAAGGAACAAAACATTTTTTAGTCAGTATTTCAAATGCTTCTACCATTTTAAGTTCACAGTCTCCATACTTACTTTCTTCATGGGGGATAGCATATAGTTGGTTCACATGTCTTTTAGAATTGACTATTGAATTATATGAAAATGAATCTTAGCTTGTCAAACTATCAGGTAATGAAAACAACTGCAAAGATGGAATCATCTAATAAACTAATTCACGATTGTTTTTTCCTAAATAAATGCAATCTTTCAAATGTTTTTTTAGATGTCAGCCATGTTCAGGATCGCCATGGCGGCAGAAGCTCATCCACATTAGGATGTCATTCTCGTCTTGAACTACCTCAACTTGTCAGTGGGCGTAGAAAGTCATCACCTGCCTTGTTAGGAAATGTTTCGACTGTAGATATGACCATGTTTGCTGGTGGAATGAAAACTCCGCTAGCTAAACCACTTCGTGTATGTTATTTTCCTTACTCATTTACAAGCTGTAATACTTAACTATTATCCCTGTTTGACTGTAACATGGATTATTCAATAATGTCATGTTTATTCTGCATAAACATAAATTGAATAGGTTTTGCATAACTTACTTGCAACACACTACTTAAGTATGACCACTACATTTTTGTTCTAGTTCAACTATTGTTCAGAGTTTAACTGATGCTAGCAAAATATTTTGCTGCTGACTGGACCATGATAACCTCTTGTTTTCCTATTTTTGTGCTTTGCTCTGTCATTTGCAGTCCTATGACTTTCCACTTACATATTTCTTTGCTTCTATTGTCATGAGCATTTCTTTGCTTTTTGTTTTTCATTTTGTTGTATGCATGTTTGATTTCACTTTAACTCCACAACTATTTAATTTTAGTCAAAGATATTTTCAATCTATCGTTGATCAAATTTAGATAGCTCAAATCGCAAAGTAAAATGGTAACAGTGTATTCGCCATTCTATTCGTGAGTCAAATAGTTACGTAGTACCATCCCAGTATCACTTTCTTCTAATGAATGATGGTTCGACTGGATGGCCATTATGATCTTTTGCCATCCTATTTCCAATTATTATGATAATTTAATACGTTTATTTGTTTTGCTTACATCACGAATGTGTAAATAAATGCATGTTTGAATTGAAACTGGAAAAAAATTGAATAAGTAATATATAAATTTCCGATTTTGCAAAGATGCCGTTAACATCTGATGTGTAAATTGTCATTCCAAAAGTTATTTTCGACTTTATGTTTGAAAGCTAAGAATGTGTTTATAAATCAAAATTGCTTGAGTTCATTTAAGTGTGACTAAGTTTGCACAAGATTTATTTGGGTTTGCACAAAACTGTGTTAAGTTTGTAAGTTGTGGAAAATTATATAAGCTCATAATATGCTGTTGCTGTGCAGCATAAGGTAAACTAAAATTCGCTTATTCATTTATAAAGCACGTGGTTCGTAATTTCCGTTTTTCTGCTGCTTTCTTTTATGTCGCATAAAATTTCTCCTGTAGAAGCAAGCTTGATTGTGTGTTATTCATACGTGAAAACGTTTTACCTAAAACAAAACTAAAAAGATTCAGTTATGAAACCCTCCTGAAATTGTTCCACTAGCGTTAATGTTGACTGAGTTTGGGAACTTGTTATAAAGTTAGAAGAGTATCGTAATGTGTTCTTAACCCACCATTACAATTTCCATTTGCAATTTTTGTAAACGTTGTTTTTTTTTGTTTTCAGAAACTGCATGTAACATATTGAATGAAAATTTGTAAAGCTTTTGTGGGAAGGAAATGTGTACTGCATTATTTAGGAACCAGCAGATAGCTAAATTGTACAACGTCTGTTTACTAATTGGACAATACTGTTATTAACTCATGTACCATTACATTTCTTGTTGCAAATATAAATGATAGCATTTACTGCATGTGTTTCATACATGTATTTGCCATTGACATTGGTTTTGGGCTGTCTTTTCGTAACAAATTTTCACTTTCTTTTTCAGGGAACAAGAAAAAAGTCTGAAGAGAAAACCGCTGTACCTTTGCGACGGCAGGCTGCAGTTAAAGGACCGCTGTCCGATCCTGTGGTTGTAAAGACAGCAAATGTTAGATTAACAAGGTACAATGAGTCACAAATTATGAAAATTCCTATATCCAGTTTCCCGCTATTAATAGTACTTTACTAATTCAAGTCTTTTTGTGACACCCTCAGTGTTAAACCACTTCCTTTTCTATTGTATGCATTGTGCAATTGCTAACATTCAAATTTTTCTTTCTAAATTGCTTTTGGTGCTACTGTCAAACCTCTTTATATTGCTTACTTTGGGACAGCAGTAAAAGTTGGTATTAAGTGAGTTTAGCATTATAACAAGGTACATTATACATATCTATGCAAATATAAACAAAAATAAAGGCGTTCAGCAGTGTTGGCATTATAAAGAAGGGGGTGTTATAGCGAGGTATTTTATTCACTTTTAATAGATTCTTAATAAATTTATCTAGGTTGCCATCTTCCAGCGAGCGTCAATCATCTGTCGACATCAGCAGTAGCCTAGCATCGGCAAGCAAGATAATCAACAAGTCAAAACGAGTGAAGCGGAACAGCCTGAGCCGCACTGGAAAAATAAGAACGTGAGAAGAACAAACAGCTTTCTGACAAGACTGTGCATGGCTTGGTTACATAACCGGGCAGGCATGGGTATGTTTAGTACCAGGGTGTTCAATCTAAAGTCAAAATAACACATGTTACGGTTATATAACCATGCATTATTATGCTTAGTACCAGTATGTTCAATTTAATGTCAAGATTGTGCCTGTTTCATTTACATAACTGAGCATTGTTATGCTTAGTATCAGGGCGTTCAATTTAAAATCAAAATTGTACAAGTTTCAGTTACATAACCGAGTATTGTGATGGTTAGTAACCCAGTTCTGTTTTCGATAGTAAATGTAACGTACCGTAATCCTTACATTATTGACTCAGTAACTGGTGCAGCATCACTAAATAATGCTTACTAATGCCTGATATGTGTTTCATCCTTCTTAGCCACTATCTAAAACCTGCCATTAATCACTAAAATTCATTTGACAAAAAACTGCACTAGTTATCAATGGGAAACAGCTCAACATTTTACTAAATTGCACTTGCTTTAACCAAAAAAATGAGTCTGCACATACTAAATGCTAATATCATTTTTCCTCGAAATCATAAAATCAAACCATAAGTCCAAAACTGAAAGTGTTGTAAGTTCTTGGAAATCTGTTCAAAATAGTCAATCGCTATTTTACTTGCATTGTACTCCCTGATGAAGCCTTATATTATGCCACTCTTTCTTCACTAATTTCCCTAAAAACTGTTAGTACAGTTTGGTGTTTTTGTGACTGTAAATTTATTGAAATTTGGTGAAAATGAAAGACTAGCACATCTGCTTGTTGCCAAGTTTCAGACAACATCGAAAAACTTAGGTTTTTATATTTTGTCACTGTAAATATTGTAAAGACAGTGTTTTTCTTTTTTGGCCTAATGTTCATTTGCTCATGACAAGATTTATAAGTCATCTTTTATGTACTTACCTGTGAAATGTATGTCTCATTTTCTGCCTTAATCTAATTTAACAAAATCTGTATGCTTCAAAATTCAGTTCTACTTATTTCTAAAACTCGATAGTCCGTTGCATTCAGTGGGTGCATTGTTAGGGCATTTCTGCTGAACCATTGTCTTCCATGCTTTCAAACCGTTATGACATCCTTTAAGCAACATTATGTCAACAAGGCACGTCTTCCGTTTCGTTCAAAATAGTTTGTCCCGTGACCACGTGAACGCACAAACCGTTCTGAAAATAGTTTGGCAAAAATGTTTAGTTATAATGTTGTGAAACCGCTTGCCATGTGACAATGGTATTAGATTATTTTATTCTTTTATTCATAAAGAAACATGATGTCACATGTCTAACGTTTTCAAGGCACTGATTTCTGATAGTTTCAAATTTATTGCCAGATACATAGTCCTTGATAGCCAAGATTTTGACAATTTACAGAAGTTGCTTGTAGAACTACTAAGGTTTTCTTTTGTGTTTGTCGTTTAACTGTTTTAAGTTAACTTTTACAGCAAAGATTATAGTCATCATATGTGTTGTTGTGGTTAGCATATATGTATAGATATTATTATTATTATTATAGTACCTGTGATTTTCTAAGTCTACATTTAGCATGTCCTACATATGTTAAAATTGTTGTTTTTAGCAATCATGTTGATGTATGTATGCAAATTACTATTATCATATTACTGATTGCTGATATAAAAATAGTGACATACTTATGTGCATTTGATGTATATATGTATATACATATATACTTGTACACATACAGGTTATATATACATAAACATTCAACATAATTATATAGTAATGTGATATGTCCATAAAGTTATTTGTGGACTGAGATCAGATGTTAGTTGTTGTGTTTGTTAGAAGAAAATATTGAAATATTGTAGTTATTTATGCATACATCGATACTAACCTATAATTTGGATGTGGACCATTCTTTATTCTCACACCAGAAAACTTACTACTGTTATTATTATAGTGATATGCTACTCTACTTATAATTATCACACGTCCACTGTGAAGTAGGCGATGCATCTTAATGTAAATATTCAAACCAAATAAGTTTAAAATTTTATTTTAGATGACAAATATATTGTACTATTAGTCTGTTTTAAAATGAGTATATCTGGAATGTTTGTATCATATAAGTTTACATACGAGCATAAATTTTTGGCATTTTTTCTTTATATTAGCACCAAATATACAGTATGTGATAAAAATTAAAGATTTTAATATTAGATTAGATTAGATCAGATGTATTATATACAATACCAATGTCTAATTGTACATACAGAACAATATATAACATACAAAGTTTATAAATCATCAGCACATAATGACACATCAAGTCAATTAAAATGATTGCATTTTATTTATTTTACCTTAGTGTAGGCAACTACATACACACTCAATGGTCAAAGGCCAATTTTTTCATCATGTACTCATTAGTGTAAATGGCACATCTAATTTGTCTATAATCTGCCTGAAAAATGAATGTTTCATGGAATGGAATGAGGAAGAAAAAGCAAAATGTACATGCAAGTTTATTTTAGAGAAACTACATGACCAAGTATTTTACGAAGTTAAAGTTTGCTAGTTAGTTACTTAGATATAAAAAAATTGAGGGTTTTTATTATTCATCATATTAAAAGTTCATTTAAATCATATTACTCCTAACCTAAAACCTTTACTGATAAAAACTTATTACACGACGAATGGCATCAGATTCCTGTAAAGTAGTAATACACTCAATGGATTATTCTAGCTAGCCTAGATGCTTGCATAACCTAGCTTACATTACAGACTAAAAAATCTATACACACAAATAAACATTTCTCAAAACGGCAAATTTTATGCATGTGCGGCCTGCAGAGGGCGCGCGAACGTTAACGTACTGTTACGTTTGTATTTTTCAGTATCGCATTAGCAGTACGTCCGCGGGACAGTTAATTGGTTGAGTAGAAACTAGAGAGTCAGATAAAAGAATCAAAAATATGCGTGGAAAAACTGACGCAGGTACTGCTTATCCGTGCAAGTC
Source organism: Tubiluchus corallicola (assembly GCA_030141605.1). Lineage (NCBI taxonomy): Eukaryota > Metazoa > Priapulida > Priapulimorpha > Priapulimorphida > Tubiluchidae > Tubiluchus > Tubiluchus corallicola. The sequence goes on from JAQGDQ010000480.1 coordinate 145,867, forward strand.
TTAGTAGGGAAGGTTGCTTTGCTGATTCGGCTAGGTAATAATTAACGTAAAGTATACCTTAGTTGCGCTCTTGTTTCATATTTCGCAAAGGATCGTGGTCTTGCACACCTGCCCAAGTTTTTCCCGTTGCGAACCGTGCGGCGCTAGTGTAGAGCTCACCTGTTGTGCGGCGGGGTTAGTTTGTGCGAGTGTGTTGCTGCATTTTAATGCGGATTTTAGTTATTAATCGCCGTATTGTTGTGAAATAAAATGTGCCGCACGTGGTTAACGTGCTTACTAGGATTACTGTTGTTGATTGTTAAAGAAAACTGCGCTCAACAAGATGGATTAAACGGGAACGGAGGTGAGTTTTTAAACGCCGTGTCTAGTATTTTAGTTCTATACTTTACTAACCGAACACGACGTAGCATTATCGCTTACTGCCACGTTTTTCGCAGAAAGTCCGAGTACGTACTACATGTACACGCTGTGAAGTATATTATGCATACTTAAGTGTACGAACTAGATGTTGATTGCACGTAAAATTGGTGTATTTTTAAATCAACTTCATAGTTAATAGTAAACTGATAGTATTTTTTATGAAATTCGATATTCATAAACTGATAGTATTTTTATGAAATTCGATATTCATATTTTTTTCTTCGTTTTGCCAATAAAAAATAAGAGGTTTTTGCTTTTATCAGAATATAAATAATTGTAGGCTGTATGAAATGCACCTTTTTCAGAAGAACCGTATGTAAGCCTAGGTCTAAAGCAACTGCATTTTCCTTATCTGAATTATGAATGGGTTCAACTTAGATTGGAAAAAGTAATTTTTAATCAGGGTCGCAAACTTGCTAGGCTTTTCTGTGCATTTCTTTTCTTTTCTGCTTAGAACTTTCGTGATTTAATTGATTAACGCATAACCTCTTAAACTTAGGACAAAAAACGTCTGAACATTGCTCAGTAATTATGATGATTAAGGCAAAAATGGCACAGCACATAAATTAATTTATATTTTCTTTGAACAGCTCTTTTGCCACCTATCTGAGTGTATTTTTTCTTGTATTTCTTTCTTTGAACAGCTCTTTTGCTATCCTTCTTAGAGTATTTTTTCTTGTACGTATTTTTGTTCCGATCTGATTACACAAATATATTTTTGACAATTGAATTTTATTAGAGCATCAGTTATTGATAGTTTTTGATACATTCAGGCTGCTTTGCAGTCATGGTTTTCATAGTGTATTATTCTGTATCTATGTAACTACGGTATTGAAAAAGTAATTTAAGCTAGCTGCTGGTACTAAATTAGTTAAGTTGAGCATTAGTTTGCAGTAATAATTCGGAGGCCTAAATTTCTTGTAAAACAAAGAATTTCGGATATGTATGAAGGATTTGTAGATGGGAAAAGGGAATTTCTTGCACCGATTAGTTTAAGTTGTTAGTCTTCGCATTAATGTTTGGTCCTGGCAAATGCTCATTCTGTACTTGGTGCTTTTTACTACTGTACTAGTATTTTTTATCAACTTCAATGGTTTTCCGCCTTTTAGCATCCATAACCACCTAGATGTTCATTCAACGCACTAGACCTATTTAGTTTATTGGTCGCAGGGCTGTTCGCTGGAATTCTTCTGATCGTCCCTTGCCAATCTATCACTGAATGAACTTGCTATATGCACATGTAAATCAATACACTGTCTGTGGAAATGCTGCAGTCCAATATACCAAATTTGCAGCCATTTCTTAGTGTTGCTGGTAGGACGATTGATCGATCGTTGGATGGATGGCACTCGAAAAAGCTGCCCAGAAATTGGCAAGTTTACCAGCCTAGAACAGAGCACTTTGAAACTGAATTCCACTGATGTGTTATTTTGCGAGTGCTTGCCCATTAGAAGTAATATGTTTAAGCACGATTCTGTAGTTCCAAAATTACATGCTCGTTCCTAGATTTAGCAGTAATTATTAATAATAACTGGACATTCCGTTTCGACTATATGCAGAGTCTAAATTTCAGAAAGCTTCCTAATGAGTTGTCATTATGTAGAGAGCCTATTGTGTGAATGTGGAACTGACGTTCAAACCCCAGACCACCTATTGTATAGATACTCTTTTATAAATGCAGAGCTGCTCTGCACTCACTGTTGATGGAACAACTCGGAGGAAGAAGTTTGATAAACATATTAGTAAAAATGACAGAAACATAATTAAACCTTTTACTACCGTAATACGAGACCGATTTGTTATGCATACTTGTATAACCTAATGTATATAAAGTAATATGCATTATAATTATTTTAAGATTTCTAAATATAATTATAATACTAAAATATAAAACATGAACTATAAAATATGAGAGCTGAACTATATACGTACATAAAAATTAAAAGATTGTGCTTATGTGTTTTGCTATAATTGGAAAATGCTATCATGTCACTTAATTAACTGAGATAACAGTTATTAATCAAGTTAAACTGCACGCCTGCAAATAGAGGCACTTCTGTAAATATTTATTTATTTTTAATAGAAGTTTTATCCTCCTCATCATCACCATCTTAATGAGTAGGCCTACTTCAGTGAATTTCTATTTAATGTTACATTACATGAAACATCTAGCTACCTCTCTGCCTTCATTAAAAGTTTTAAAACTACAGTAGGAAATTGAGAAATTATTGTTGACCGTAATATGCACGTTTTACATGCACTACCACAATAATTCTTTACATTTTTTGTTACAGTGAGTTCTCCAAACGTTATCTTTTAAGAATTCTTATAAATGTAATTTCATGATCTTTTGTGTAAAATCGTTTTATTCAATGAATAATTTAATAGCAATCGTCTGCACGCTTTTCGGACGATGCTCCTCAAGATCATCATCCTTTTGAATATTGCTTACTGACAGTTTTCGTAACTAAAGCAACGATAAAAGACAAGCTAAGTGGCCTATTATCAGTCTTAAAGCTGACAATGCTAAACTTTATCTTCATTTATCTTCAATTCACCCTCCGCAAGTGTTAATGAAATGATAATATTAAAGGAAGATCACACCAAGTTAATGAAAAAAATGAAGCGTTTACAAACTTAATCCGATTGAGAGGGTTAAAAGCTTAAAAAACCCAGAATCTCAGAACCGTACGTTTACTATGAAGCTTTAGGCAGTTATAAACCATGTAAAGCTCTTGTACAAACAGTTATGCCTCGTAAAAAGGCTGCAGTGGGTAAACATCCCTGACAAAATTACCCACAATTTATCCCTGATTGTTTACTCTTTCTTCACTCACACGGGCTGGTTAGATGCCAGACAGGTAATAGATTGTTTAATTAAATGAACTAGCATAGAGGATATGATCCTACAACTAATTTTTAGTCTTCCAAGAAGACCGGGTGCCTTTCGTTTCTTCCAGCGGTCAGAACGCCCAAAAGTCGGAAATGACGCCAGTCACACGTGAGCCATGTTATCTATTATTTTAGACATGAGTAAACCACTTTGGAAAAGACATAATGAACTGATAAACACCTCGTGGATTTGGATCTAAATTCATTCAATCTTCTCTTCGTAAGTGACGTAAGTTCCCTAGATATATACGTGGATGCCTTTGTGTATTAAGTCTCAGGCAAGTCTCATATAACTAATACGTTTAATTAGAAGTTAACTAGCTAAAAGATGCCAAATTTTCCAGTGGTCCGTTGCTACGACATATTATACGTCCCTCAGTAAACAGAGTTGCTGCATAGAACAGACTGCAGCCTGTGGTATTTACAACTATTATATTGTTCTGTAAAGTTGATTACCCTTACTGCTTGCCTGTGGGTTAATTAACAGAACAAAGGGATTATCAGCTGGCCGTGTTGTCACGTGACTCATTAGCTATCAGTATTAAGTATTATTCTAGTTCATATAGGATTGCATCTTTGTATGTACTGTATAATTATATATGTTCACTGTACATACGTACACTATTGTACAGGAAAAGTTTTTTTTGATTCGGAATTTGGAAATCTCAGTTTCAGCCGGAATAAAGTCTTTTAGTAACAGTCTTTGGCGATACCGAAGTTTTTGAACCTATTTCTATAAAAATATAGTTTACTAACTGCTAATAAAATATTAGTCTTATCATGCATATAATACACGTTGCTCTGTCTTGTCCGAAATGCTTGTTTGAAGCAGAGATGTCTTTCATAACGGCATTAGAATTGGGTCTGTTCGTGGTAACCAAACTTTTCCTCAGCTGTTAAGATAACTAAATAACTACTTTGTAAGCGGAAAGCTGCGGTTCGAGTCGTGATTGAGGAATATCTTTTACACTCTGGCCTAGGCCTAGAAGCTATTACACACACTGCAGTTAGATCAATGCTCATCTTTTAGCATGGGACATTGTAGTAAACAACCAGAATTAATTTGGTGACTGAAACGGCGATTGAACTTAACGATCACTTATTCATTTACTGATCAACCTCACTGTTCCTTAACCTCGGCATCTGAACAGCAAAAACACATATCATGACAACTTGGTTACTCGCGGGCGCTAGACCACGTATAATATGTAGGCCCAAAGTTGTTTTTCTTACACAGGTATTAGACAAATATACTGTAGTTGATTAATACAAAATAGACGATGTGAAAATCAATAAGAGAATTGAATGCAATTATGAAAGATGGAAGAGTTGGATTGTCAGCACAATTCAAACCCTGAAAACGCAAATTCTTTTGCAGCACTCAAATGGCAAATTGTAATTTGTGTAATCACTAATTTCTAAACTGTGTCGGTGTCACTTTACGTATTTTCGACTGTGTTGCTCCATTTGAACTCGCACTTAATACCTTCAACTGAGCTGCCGCTAATCCGGACCTTTGGACAATGGTCATTGTGGTCACTTTTGCAAATTACAAAGTGCTCATTCAGGCAAGCATTGCCTATTTGTAACTTGACAAGAACCACTATTATTATGAAGATTCTGCTGGGCAGCCCTCCAGCTGCTCTGTTGTATCTCTCTCTTTCCCGCAACTCCCCTTTTTTCCACTCTACCTCCCATCCTTTTTCTTCGGCTTTCTCTCTCTCTCTCTCTCTTTCTCTCTCTCTCTCTCTCCCCTCTCTCCTCTCTCTCTCTCTCTCTCTCTCTCTCTCTCTCTCTCTCCCTCCCTCCCTCCCTCTCTCTCTCTCTCAAGCATTTCCAGTGTGATTATAATTCCTTACTCTGCTTTCATTGATTAAACAGTGTAGTATGTGAACAAATGTGCTATAAACGTTGAACCTAATTTACGTACTTGCTTTCTCAAATTACAATATAGGGTTTAGTGATTACTCAAGTCAGTCAGGTGTGTTCCCCTAGGTGGGAAATACATATTTATTTACTATTTAGAAGCATACATATTTACTAGTAAGAAACGCTAAAAGCAGTACAGGTACTGGTTTTACAAATGCAAGAAGTTTATAAATGTCAAACTGACACACTGGATTTGAAGGCCCAGGTCGGCGTGGTCTTTCTGGTTCAGACGTTCATTATTTCGCAGGTCCAAGTTTTTACTGCGAAAGTATAGTAGACTATGCATGCGCAAGGATTTGGAATTCTAGCAAGGGGTGGCTAAAATTTTAGCTCGATGTTAACTTTGTCGTAAAAAAGGATTTCTGTAAGCATAACCTTTCTTTTGATGTCGTACTTTGGAATATGGAAACTTGGAATTATAGTAAAATCGTTCATTTGTTCGTCTATTTCGATTAGACATATGTTAGGTGTGCCCTGTTTGAGAATGGCAAAAACTTCCCTTGTGACTGAATTTAATGATACATAAGCAAGTTGATTTTAAACTAGCAAATCTTGCTTGCTAACTGCGATTTTTTTTGTTTTCAGCTTTTACTAATGGCTGTCTTTATGCTCTTGGTTTAATAGGCAGTATCTAATCTCACATTAATTTGTAGGTCTTTATAACGCTTGTATTACATGTCCTCTAAAACTTTGGTTTACAAAAATTTTAATTGTACATTCATTTTGCTTATTAGTTGAGTAAAATATATCAAAAACGAGAACAGAGTAAAATGTAAATCGCTCTAAATTGAGTTCCGAACTGTAAACTACGAGCATGAACAGTGGTGAAAAAACTCGCATCTGCCAGGCTTTGAACCCAGAGCCCTGCATTTATTTACCCTCCGTTATTTTTATCAGACGTTAAGTAGTAGTATGTCAGATATTTATAGGGTCACACTTAATAATATTACATAATTATGTGTTTAATTATGTTTCAAATTCTTGTTTTATTTATATAAAGCGTAAATTGCACTTTGATAAGGTTTGCTGAAGTGTTAAAGTAGTTTGTAATACTGGGTATCTACAGAACAATTAGCATAAGTTATTTCGTGGGCTATAATAGAATGTGAAACCCTTTTACCAAGAGTAGTATGGATTATTTTGCTTTACAGTATAATTATAATACTAGAAGGCTCTAGACAGCATTCTGTATGTATTCTCCTGCCAATAACTGACATTCTCTGTAGTAAGTTACCGTATTCATCTTTTATTGGTTTTATGTTGATTGATTAATCAATAGTTGGTATATTTAGACAGACACTTCTGCCTTGCCAGCCATTAAATTGATCAATTGTGAAAATTGGTGGCGATTAGGGAGCTAGAAGACTATAATATTGAGATGTTCCAATTTTAGATGTTCATAGTTTATGGGTCAATTTATGTGGTCATAGTTAGACCAAAAAAGGTGCCTCGACGAAATTGGTCAAGATTTGATGACTTACTTCAAAGAATTTTTGCTCTTTTAAATTAAACAAGAGTGCGGCATTTGACAAGGACCTCCCGTCCGGGTGAAATTCTAGTTCATTGATGATACAGCGTCTTGAACTACAAACTGACTGCGTTTTTCTACTTGGCCTTACACCACCTCATCTGTCTTGTTTGATTCACCAAGATAAAAATTGTCTCCGCATCTATGAAATTTTACCGCGTTCAAAAAATATAACCCGGGTTCTATAGGGGGCGCTAGTAATTGTAAGACATTTCTCGTATCTACAATGCCCCTCGGGATTCCCGGCCTTCTTTCCACGTCTATAAGTCGAACAATCTAATTCGACTTGGTCTGTTGTTGGATCTATTATTTGCACACGAATTTTATATAATTATGAATGATATGAATTTATATGGAAACTTAGTTCCCCAAAAGTCACGTGGTTCTGGTGTCACGTCAAGGAAATTTTAATGTTCTTCGTAAAATCTTTTTTATCTGTAGTGCGTCTAGACTTCCGATAGTTAGGGAAAGTTGCGCGGTTATAAAAGGAAAAGGATACTATATATATATATGTATATGTATACATACATACGTGTGTGTGTGCGTGCGTGCGTGCGTGCGTGCGTGTGTAACATCTTATATAAATGTACTAACAGGATCACTAAACTATGGTATATAATGTAGCAAACAGGTGACATTTCATCACATGTAGTTGGCACTCATCTATTGTTAAGTTGTTGGTATATTATACAAACAGTTTTGATAGGGTTAATTTTTAATAGTACTGGGTTTTGCATATTGAAATACTTGTGTTCTTTTCTCAGTAACCCGCACCTGATAAGCGCTGAAATTAATTGTACTCGTTAATGCAATAGAAAACATGTTTAGTATGATAACAATATAAATATTATAATGCATATAGTACATAATACAATTTATTTTATCTGTAATAAAACTATATGTCACAATATCATTTTATGTAACATTTTTGTTATTATGATTTTTTCCCTTGTTACGACAGTATATAAGTATGTAATACCTTTCTTGAAGTAATGAATTTTTGGGTATGATTTTGAGGGAACTGAATTTCATGGAAGACTTACCACACTTCTCCAGTGAATTGAACGTTTGTTGCCAATGCATATAGGAGATAAATAAATTTGTGTGTTGGGTAATGCCAATGCGATATTTATGCAGGAAAATCTGAAAAATGAAACATTTTCTTTTCCCGCGAGTTCATCTCACCCGCTGGCGTGTTTTAGTAGGCTGCAGCAATTTGCCAAAATGTTGATAAACAGTGCCGTTGAGAAATTTGCTTCATAATTTCCTAATGTAAATTCGCACAGTGTGCAATTTGGTTAAATCGGTTGTAAAACTGCACGTTTCGAGCATAGCTACGTTGTTGATAATGTTACCACATGTGAGAGATGTCCTGCCGGGCCGCAAGGGCTCATTACCCAACTCCTGTTACCATGGGGCAGATAACTTAATGTGAAACAGAACTTGCAGTGGCTTCAGCAATGGGCTTCTCTTCCTGGTATAAAATTTATTGCTTGATAAGGCTGCTTTCCTTGGCTAAATTGGTCTGTAATCTAAGTCTGTGGGCATGCGTTTAGTACGTGAGTTTTTGCAGACGATTGCTCGCTTGTACAACTGTCAACCTATCAACTATTCAACGCTGTAGAAGCAAAAAAAGCTATTAATACAGGTTCAGAAAGATAGTTGCCAGTGTTGTAGAGATACAGGTAGTTCTATTTCTTATGTGGGTTGTATTTTGTTGGTATGGTAGCAATTTTCTAACAACGAATTTCACAAATAAGAGAGAGACGGTGAAGCAAGTGAACTTGCATAATTATAGTTCGAAAGAGTGTAGCCAAGTAATATAGCTAATACTCGCGGATTTGGACCTGAATTTATTCACAGTCTTGTTTTAATATAAAGCTGTTGAACTGCTTCGCGATTAAACCTTTGCATGGAATTGTCTTAGACAACAAACTGTATTATTTTGTTTAATTTCTGCGAAGTTTTTTTTACGTTTAAACTCTAGTCATGCATTTTGAGTTTGATAAAAATTGGGTCTTTTTCTGTGGAAGAAATTTAGCAGAATTATGGCAGCCTGTCGCGTTACAACTCTGTGCCATGCCATTTGACAAAGTTCAGTCTTTTTTGGCGGAACAAATTTTTTAACAACTAGTTGGGAAGCTTGTCGTCGATTTTATGAGCTGTAACGCACGGGGCGGTCCATCCGTTTGGCGTAACTCAACCCTTTTCCTACCAGCAGCTTGTCTTTGTAACTTTGCATTGAAACGCTTGTAACAGTTGGCGCACTTTCTCGATGGCTTTTAAAACGACTTGAATGTTGTTTGGGTTTCGTCTACCTGCTGAGAAGGATCTTTGCTCTGATTGACCCCGCCGGGCCTGCTGTAAATATTCTTAACGAGATATGTAACGCTGGTGTATTGCGCAGACGAATTACTTTGATAGTTGATTCCTACCACTGGGTGAGCGAGGAATGAAAATAGGCTGTAATAGCCTTCTATTATCCAGGGTGGAATTGCTTGCAAATTCAAGCACATAACAACGCTTTGTAAAACACAATGTAGTACATGCACTTGAAACCCTGAAAAACGTGGCATGAAAGTGCTGCAAATTTTGAATGGTTGAATGTATTTTTGCGTAACAGTCTGAAATGGCTTTATGCACTGACTCACTTGCACCTGCACTGTGGAGAGACTTGTATCAGTCATAACTGTTTTGTATATATAAGTCCATTATGGGGCAATTAAACTGGCTGAGTGGTTATGTTTTAATGACTGTGCCTGGTTAGTAAGTGGATAGGCGACCACGAGCAATAGCCATCTGCTAATTTCCTCGTTGATAATGTTGCAAAGATATTCTCATGGCAGAGTATTTCAATTTACATTATTGTTCTTCTTAGTTAGCTAGATTACAGTCCCGCCACATCGTCTACAATTGGATTGAGCTCTGCATTCCGGTTTGTGGCGTGCCAAACTATAAAAAACTGGTGAAACAGCCAAATTAAAATCGTGAAATGGGCTAATTAGATGTGTTTGCAAGATTCATAAAGATTCAGCGCCTTGGTCAATCAAAATAGTTAATTTCCTTAAAGATGAACAAAACCCAGTTTTAAATTAAATTATGTAGGTCAAAATAATTTTATGTGTAAAGGCTCCCTAATCGCCACCAATTTTCACAATTGATCAATTTAATGGCTGGCAAGGCAGAAGTGTCTGTCTAAATATACCAACTATTGATTAATCAATCAACATAAAACCAATAAAAGATGAATACGGTAACTTACTACAGAGAATGTCAGTTATTGGCAGGAGAATATATACAAAAAACTTGAAACTTGAAAAAGAACTTAATTGTTTTCAAAGAGTGACCTACGTGAAAGAATTATTACCACAGAAGTTTAATTTTACGTTCGCAAATTGTTGCCTGCATTTCGCTATTCGCTAGTTAGATGGACGCAGCGCCTTCACCTCGAAAACTCGCTGCACAAAAAACTAGCGCTGTACTGTTTAATTCAATTTTGGCATATTACATACATTTATGATGAAATCGCGTGTAAGATTCGAAGTTAAGTTTTTAAACATAAATTTTTCCAGTTTTTGTGTACTGCAGTCGATGTTGTACCGTTACTGTACTTCAGTTTTCGCTTTCGCAAACACGTGCAATATGCTCATTAGATGTTTGTACTGTTAAATTATGTTCACTTCTGACGTTATCGCTTGCTGCCCTCGCCGACCGTTATTTAAGTTTTTAAACTTTTGTTTAATTATCTGAAACATTTTGGAATAATTATAAGTGTTAAAATGTATACTGTTTACCATATTTAAAAAAAATAGGATATGAAAAATCATCCTGTTTTCCTTTAATAGTTTTAAACCCATTTTCTGTTTCTTAGCCCGCAACTTGACTGAAACTGTTTCTTAGCGCGCAGCTTGACTGAAACTAAGTTACAAATGCAACTATGAACTGACTGGTTCATACTATAATTTATTTGCACAGCTTCTATAATATCATTAATATCAGGCGCCTTGAGGCTGTAGTTGTAACACGTTAATGTTAAAGTCTTTGTGTCTGTTACAGACAGCCTGTAGGGAGACAAATTATTCACCTTACCTGGTTTACCTTTCCAATACAACATTGTATCCAAACATGTTTGCAGACGTCAAGTCAACACTGTGTGAATTTCAACCAACCCTTTTGTTAATTTGGTGTTTTTCTAACCCGGTTTATATGAAAACTAAATTGACTCTGTGGTTGCTGAAATGGAATTCAAAGGGTTACTGTCGAAGGTGCTCCAGCGGGCTGTTGTTGTTACTGTTCAGTTGAATTTCATTATTCTTGTTTGCACATTTAACTTGAAGAGGAGACACGCTGACGTGTGGACTTTGTACGTCATAAAGGCAGAGACGGGAAAGTCTAACAAATTAATAAGTGATATTGTAAGCGGGCGGCAGATTGCAAGATTTGATTTCCGTTCCCGCTTTTGTGGAACCTGGTGTTTGCTCTAATGCTCGAGAGCAATCTTGAGCATTTTTGTTAAAAAAAATTGTGAAAATAAAAACGATTTGAAATCGTCGGTTCTTAATCAAAAAGGAAAACAAATTCTATTCTAGCAGCTCCTATAATTTTAGCCGTAGCAGGCCGTAGTATATTCTAATATCAACTACGTTCAAGCTGGGAAGTTTTGCAACCTCATCTAAACAATTTGTTATAGTTGTGTGCTGCCTCTTACTGCAGGAGCCTATCGTAAACGAGCACTGTACTCATTCAGGCTTATCCTGTTTAAAGATTTTGCATGATCATGATGATGATGACGACGACGACGATGATGATGATGATGATATATAGTCCATGAGTATGATTATAGTTGATGATTACATTACATTATCACCAACGTCTTCTAGATGAACAATTGTAAGCATAGTAAGGAATGTTATACTGTACAAAAGACATGGCTTCTAAGTAAGCAGGTTAATCGGTAGCTGCAGATGGTTGCAAACCCGACTTTTTCTTTGCTTTTCATCTACTGCAAGTTCGCTCGACCGACCAAGTCCTCAACTGCTGACATGCTGATGAGGAATGGTCTGCCAGGGGCAAGACTGCAACATTAAACTGAAGCCCATCAAATGGCGTTAATCGCGTTTCCAAAGCATACTGAGATTTTCCCTAAAACAGGCAAGTTAAAAAACAACCTGTTTATCTAATCATTGTAATGTACTTACGTAAGTTATGATTTACTTAAGTTATTTTACCCCTTGTCATTTGCTAGTCCTCCATATGCACGTCAGGTTTATAAAATAACATTTACTTTTACTTTACTTACATTGACTCCCTCAAAGGTTCAAGGCTACTATTTTTGTTTTAGTGTGTAAACCATTGTAGATTGTACTTTATCTAACATAGAATTGATTTATCAGGCTTCTTTCATCAGATCAAAGAAGAAACAGCAGCGTTGTTGGTTGGTTGCTTTGCATGGTTGAACCCACCGACTAGTCTTGATTCCGCCCCGCTCTGCCACGTGTAAGAAACATGAGTCCCGGACACTCGGACGCGAAGTTCGACCGACAGATAATAAGTAATTAGCTAATGAAAGCCATCCCGTGAAAGCTGTCAGTTCTACTGCGGAAACGAGCCACACTTCCCGGTTTGCGTGGCCGGCACAAGGCTAATGGCCTGTTCACACCACGCAAAACCCGGGTTAAGCCAATACTTGAGATGTGCGCGTGTTACTAATCACACAGTTTATCTTACGATCTGTGACAAGATTAGTCGGGATTAGGATAAGCTCAGGATCACAGTTAGGATGCTGTTTGCAAAAATGGGCTTATGTACATTTCTAAGTTTAATTAATAAGGTCATGCAGGTTATAAAAATGGTCGAGTTTTCAGGAATGAAAACTATTGACTACTTGGAGTAAAGTTCATAACAAAAGCAAATTGAACTACAGTATTAGAATGCAATCATGATAAATACAACATAACTACTTATCAATAAACATTTTTATGACAAATTATTATTTTTCTTTATAACTTAATTATTGCCTTTATCTAAATTAATATTATTCTTGGACTTGATCTGATGATGAAAACGATGATGAATGATGGTGATTTTTATGTTGCTTCTCATGCGACAATGACGACGACGACACTGGTCGATGTTGTTGTTGCTGCTGCTGATGATGATGATAGTGATGATGAAGATGAAGATGTTGATAACAGAGATGACGACTATGACGATAATGCAATTCGTATTAAATTCTTTTCTGACAACTCTCTTATATTTCTTCTATGTCTGTCCCTATGAAGGATTCTTGTATAACGTTCCATTTCATAACTCTCTCAACTTTACTGAATGGCACCGGTTTTTGTGGGGTAAGTGTTGAGGTCGAAACACACTGCTGTGATCAGAGACTTGATTGATACCCCTTTCCCACTTCAATACTTCAACGTGGAACTCGTATTTGTGGAAATATTATTGAAAGACACAAATGAACAGAAAACCGAATATATCACTATATAAAGTAAAGCAAAGCTAAAGAAGAGCAAATACACAAACAAACATAAAATGTAATCTAACCGCACCCCGAATTTGAACTAGGATCTAAGGAATATAATAGCTGCCTCTGGTTCCAAAGCCATGACCACTAAACAATTTTTTGTAACCAAATTAAAAATGTCTGTACTCAGTATATATTGGCAGTTTTTTAGTAGTATGTTTCGACCTTTAGCATTTAACGGACATTAATAAAAATCCTTAGGCCGCGTTTCCACTGCGCCCGCACAGACACAGACTTTTTTCTGTATGACTCCCACGGAAAAAAATTGATACAATGGCCCGCCTTTGAATACCATTGTTTTACGTGTCTGTCGTTTCCACGGCGTCCGCACGGAAAGACACGTATACGCACGGATCCGCACTTTAGTTGTTCAGCCTTTTTTGTGCGGACGGACAAGCTCATTTTTTATAATGGAGGACGAACAAGCCGCACGCGCTTTTGAGATCAGACCTGCTTTGTATGTCAAAAGTAACCCCAAATACACCCACAGTGATTTTACAAGACAGCTGTTGGCAGAAGTTGCCTTTCAGCTTAATACTGAAGGTAGAATATATGTAGTTTTGTTATTAAATTAACGTTTCTGTAAATTTAGGCTTGATTTTGCGATGCTATGGTGATGGCATTTTTTTTAAATTTGTAGTATATACATGTATCTAGAATCTCTATTGCCACAATATTTCGACTTTGCCCTAAAAATTGCATTGCTTTGTTGTCCTGTTACGGGGAGAAAATAATAAGCTTCAAAACATTGTTAGTTTTATAACAAAAGCCACCTTTTATTTGAAGTGAATTCTTCCCTACTATTTAAATTCCCTTAGAAAACACGCTGCAACATACGTACGTGTAAAATCATAATCAACTGCAAAATATTAGTAATAACGAGAAAAGCTACAGTAGATAATTTTAAGGCTTACGGAATGAGTGCGGTCCCAATGGAAACAACTTTTGCGGACGTAAAACGTGCGGACAGAAAAGTCTGTGTCTGTGCGGACGCAGTGGAAGCGCGGCCTTATTGTACATGCATTTCTTATGTAGTTAGAGTTTTTCAAATTAGAATTATTTACGTGTCATGTGCTTGTTTAATATTATCTTACCTTTTCTACACTACGATGTTTAAGATGAAGTAAGTCCTACCTAGGTTAGCTGAACTACATGTTCAATTAATTGGTACATTTATGATTACTGTTTATTAGTAAAACTTAGCTGTTGTTTTGTGCTTGACTCTGATTTTTTTACATTTTCCGCTTTTCACAGATTCTTCTTAATTTCGTCTGTGCATCGATAACAACCCTAGAATTTTCGGTGGTTGTAGCTTAGAAAATAGTCTCAAGATAGTTTCAGATAAATTTTTGGTCGATGTCAAAATAGTTTTATATTCTTTTTGTATCTTTAGTTACTATTTTATCTATATGAGATAAAATGATGAAATATAAATATCTCACTTGCATCAATCTCATTTCAATTCAGAACTCTTATTTAACTATCGTAGCTCATTGTGTTTTCTTTTCACAGAAAAGGGTTTATTTCCCATTGTTTTCAACTTGGCTGCTAATGCTAAAATAGAAGTGAATTCCACATGTGGAGAACTCGAACCAGAAACCTACTGTAAACTAGTGGAACATGTGGTCGATGCTCCAAAAGACAGGTGAGAGAATTCCGTAAAAATATTTCGGTATTATGAGTCTGTGTACATAACAACATTCTCTTACGAATGTCTAGTCATTAGCGTTAGTTTTTACATCTAGGTTACATTTCATTAAAAATACATTTTTGTGCCATATTTGTACTACCCTGCAAACTCGGGCTTTTGTTTTCTTTTTGCTCTTCCTTCGTGCAGCACCGTTTATAAGTTGGTAATATGAACTCAATTTTCTTCCAGCCAGAATCTCGTCTGTGGTTCATGATTTTGACTCAAATTTATCTTGTGTTGTGGGAACATTTGACGAAATATTCAATTAGAGTACCTAACAGAATTATGAAAGTCCAAAAGTAAAGTATTTATTTTCCGGGATCGTTTTTGAAAATGGAAAGCTACAAAGTGGTTTAGCATGCACGTGAAATGGTAAACGTTCAAAAACAAAATGGTCTATTCTATTCTATAAAACCTTTTAACGCACGGACTTGTTTGGGTCTTGCTGGATATTGTTGTGGTGTGTTTGCCGGCCTTTCTTGGGTCTCGTAAAATGTAAAACACTTCTTAAAGCCGATTTTGTATTTATGATGGACTTATCTAACCACTGATTGTTGTAGTTATGTTAGCTATGTTCTTGTGTTTCAGGCAACCTCAGTGCTCTATCTGCGACCTAAACAGCGCCGATGAGACGTTACGCCATCTTCCCGAATATGCCATTGACGGTAGCCATAGATGGTGGCAAAGTCCCTCCTTGGCCAATGGACGTAACTTCAACTTTGTCACAATCACTCTGGACTTGGGTCAGGTAATGAGTTGATAGAATAATTCCCTATTGATCATTGAAAATAGATTGAATTTTCACTGGATATTGTTGTGGTGTGTTTTGCCCGCCTTTCTTGAGGTTCAGAAGTAGTAAAAAACTTCTTAAAGTGGATTTTGTTGTTATGTTAAGCTTATTTAACCTCTATTTGCTGTAGCTATTTTTACATACTATTTTATGAACAATAGATGATTACATCCACTGGAGGAAGAGTGAAATTTACACATGGAAGGAATTAGTGGTTGACTGTTTAATAAGACAACGTGTTTTGTTAGAAAATGTAATAATAATTTATGAATCATAGAGGGCTTGAGTTTGAGAATTAGTATTTGATACATATTGGTTTTACTGTAGCACCTATACACTATAAGCCTGTGCTTCAGTGACGTTGAGTTAGTTGCGCATTCAAAACTCTTTAAAGTACATTCCCTCGTACATTAAGAATTCATTCATATCATTTTTAGTGCAATAAAAGTAATTAATTAGTGTTCCATGGTGCAGTGAATAGGATTTGTCGAGCAGATTTGTTTGGCTGAAGCTTTAATTAAAGCCTCCATTGTTAATGAAGGTAAACTTGTCAACATCGCAAAGCTCTAGTGTAAACACACAACTCTGCAAGTGTAAACAGTCTTGCGCCTGCTGACTGCATGCTCCGAGTTGCATAATGTGAACAGGGTTTTATTTGTTCACTGATCAGCACATGTTAGGATGATGTATGACGTCACATTGCGTTATATGCTTACATTAACAACATTAAGTACAACTTGTCTATAGGTAGGTCTAACAAAAAAAATTGTCGTTTCTTTAGCAATATTGTAAAAAAAGTTCAGTTAGGAAAACAATTCGATTTAAATTTTTTTTGGCGTGCATAAATTCAAGCATTGGTACATATTACCAGAGCCTGATTATGACTTTTACGGATCCTAAGCAAATTAAAATTATGGAGCCCTTCAGACGAAACCACCCTCTAATTTGCTCGCACTCGTCTCATTTTTTTTAAATGATATACTTTAGCAATATTTGCATAGCTGGGCCCCATATTTCAAATGAAGGTCTTCAAAGAGTGGCTCTTATCTCAAGTAAAGGGCCTCCAACAAAAACCTTTAAAAGTTGTCGCAAATAAAAGGCCTCAAACAGAGATTCTTTATCTCAAACTATGTTTATTCTTTATCTGAAAATTGGATTTTCAGACTTCCTGGCCTGTTTTAAAGTCAGCAATGCAAAGTATGCCCCCTCCCAGCTTGAGGGGTCCTAGGCTGCAGCCTATACTAGCCTATAGGATAATCCAGCCCTGCATATTACATTGACATGCATTTACCTTAATCAAAAACAATATAGTGCTACAATATCAAAAACAATATAGTGCTACAATATACATGCACGTAATTATAGAGAAGAACTGAGAACCGCATGGCAATAAGGTTACCCATCTACTTTACCTAATAATACGAAATCGATGGTAAAAATGGAATTATGTTACTTCATGCAGGAAAATCAGAAGAGGAGATGTGTAGAAAGAGAAAAATATTGCACTGTAAACAACAACGAAAATCCATAAGGGAAATTTGGAGGTAGCAAAAATTCTGCAAACAAGAAACCAAAATACTGCATGGATAGAAATCATTAGCAACAAACTAGTAACTAGTAAATTCGTGCAATTTTTTTTTAATTATGGTTATTCATACAGTAGAACAATGTTGGTTAGCTAGCTTAAATCGGTATAGATCCGCCATGGGAAATAAACATGGCAACACATGTCCACGGCCTTACTGAAGCCAAGTGTTTGTTTAATGGATGGCTATTTGTTGATTGTATTATGAGTGACCATTACACTGGCCGCTGGTCAGTTGGTTATCATTATGTAAATGTGTGGGGCCCTTACAGTTGAAAACTAAGCAGTTAAGTCAACTGGCATTTTGCAGCAGGTATTGTGCAGAAGCGTTGTTGATGTGTTACTTGACTGGTCTCTGAGGCTATAACTTATATAAAAAAGCCAAGATTTTAAACTCACTATTGAACCCGTGCTCTTGTCGATCATGCAAATATTTGCTGACACTGTTGCAATCGAAGCTTTCAAATATGTATCTTTACATGTACAGAATAATCGTCTGTTATTTTCCTCTTGGATCATTCTTAACTTCACTTCTTGTGGTCAAGTTTCATTTACATTTTATGGTACAATTGTTAGCGGTAAGAAATGTAGAATTTTCTGTTAAAGTGATGTTCACCTTAAATTCGTTTATTCTACACATAAATACCCTGAATACTTCGGTATATAAATTAAAAGGGCATTAAAAAAGCTACATCACTTTTAAATTTTATGCCTATTTATGCTTAGTCATGTTACTGTGATTAAGGCCATGTTACATATAGGTCTAATACTGCCTATATGCCTATTAACTTGATAGCCTTAATACTATTTATATAAACTAATTAATAACAATGTAAACTGAATAATGTATTAATAAACTAAATTATGTATCAATAATTATGTAAACTAAGTAATAACTAATTCGAGTGTATTTCAAATTTAGCAAAATTCTCTGGGTGTCTAAAGAAGAATAAAGTTTTCAGGTTTTAAATGTCAACTTTTAAAGCACGAAATGGGCGGTGCAGTCACAGATTCGGCTCTATCCTTAGTCATTATAAAGAAAATATTCAGTGCGACGTGCGAATAGTGTTTATTTTTCAGACAAAAGCTTCATGAGAGGGAGAGAGAGAGAGTTTCCTTGGCGGGTTTTTCTTCGCTGGTTCAATATTTTTATTCGTACAGTGTCTACAAAACTAAATATTATTCTGCTACACGAAGACCGTTTTGAAAACGGTAAGATTGGCCTCTGTATGGTACCGCCACAGCCTATGGCACTTATTTGAACCTTTTGACTGTAGACTGTCAATCTGGCTCGGCCTGATTCCGGGCAATTTGGGTGGAAGATACTCTCAGCAGTATCTTCATCAGTTCCTAAATACTGTCATTTGGTCTCCAGAATCCGTTTTGCCACCTACTGCTTATATTTTTATCGTGGATGCAGAACATATTCTTTTAAAACCAGTTTTTTTCCTCGGAAATCTTATCTGCGGAATTCGGTATGACGAACTTGGTTGCCTATTAACTACAACCTGGTGGGCACTTCTTGGCTTCAAGAAGAATAAGCTGCAAATTGCTAAAACTGGATTCTAATTAATCATGTAACTAATTATTAATTAATTATTAAGGAAAAGGTGAGACAGTAAGCCAGACAATGTATCTTATTCATATTCTGACTGGCATACGTTCCACTTTGTCCGTTAAGGAAGCTAATATCCAGAGGCAGCTTGACAGATGAAGCTCTCCAGGAGTAGTTTTCCAGTGGTTACTCATCCAATTACCACCTTGGGTCTGCCTAACTTCAGTCGCTATTCGCCCCAGCTATTACCGTGCCATTTCCGTTACCGTTGTCGAATACTAGCATCGCTCGCCGCTTTTCAGCCGTAGAAAGCATTTTTTGAGGTGGAATTCCAAGCACTGAACTGCTGAATACGTTTCTCAAAAGAAAATCCCAGTATTTGTCCCTCGCATTCATACATTTCAGCGCTTCTGTACACACTCGTAGGTGCTTAGTTCAATATTTGTTTGAGAGTATTGGACGTAGGTTTACCTCCTTAGGGTGTAACGCACCTTTCCATAACAAATCTTTTGATGTGGGCCGCCTCTGAGTTCTCTTTTGAGCGGTGAGCTTGTTTGCGTTTTAGTTCATCTGCCCATCTTAGTGGTTTTTAGCTATTGTCTGGTGGCTAGTGTAGAAGCGCATGTTAAACTAGAACAGCTTGACATTCCAGTTTCAAAATCATGTTAAGTTTTTGCAGAGAGCACGGGTGAACGGTAACTCCGGTAATTAGGACTCCTATGGATGCATTACCTTTTAGCCTAAGTGAAGATCCGAACAGACATACAATTCAGAGACATGTATCTTTAAAGTACAAAAACACTCTTCGTAAATAAAGCTTAAAAAATCGTCGTGTTTTTTTATATAACGTACGTGCTGTCTTACTGCATACAGGGCTTGCGCTAGCAGCAACGCTGTTTGAAACTAATATATTTAAGCTCCCGCGATGACTATTAAGCGCAGCCATTCAACGGTAAGTCGTTTGAAACAAATTTAGATTACACTGCGTGAAGTTTGAAAAAAATAATAGATCATTCGTAGCACACTCTTCGCTGACTAAGCATAAATTTAAATTACTTTATATTGTCAATAAGATCAACATTGTTTTTGGTGAATCAGCGGTGAACCCTGGGATGGCAATGTAGTGCCATTTTACCATATGGCGCAAACATTTAAATTGCTGTAAAATTCTTAATGTTTACTTGAAAATAAGTTTCTTAAGTAAGCGTAATGCTAAGTGCCAACTTTCCATGGAAAGTCTTTAAAATATCCTTTCTTCTTCTTCTTTAACAATGAGGAAATAAAATGACAGACCATAAATGGGTGTGATGAGTGTAAAATAGGCCTATGTAACTTACCATCGATTACATGAAATTACAAAGCTTTGGAGAATTAAAGCATAACGCTGAAATAAACCAATTAGATTCTTTAGACAATTTGACACTCGGCAGTGACAAGGTCTACCCAGTATAGCTGATTGTGGTAGGACAGGAATCTATCTTAGTATCAGTAATATTTTTCTTAGATAAACTACTAAGCTAATTTATAAGCTTTGTCCCTCAACAAGGATGCATAAACGTTGTCCCTCAGTGAGGCAAATGTCAAATGAAATAGCACAAAAGCAGTTTTCTGGCAGTCATCCATCCATTTACAGGCCTGACTTAATGTTGTGCTACTTTAGTTACAAACAGATACAATGCTCACTCAGCTACTCTTCTTGTCCTTAACACTGTGTATTGTGATTGTAACGCAACCAATTTATAAACTATTCAAAGTAAACAAAATATTCAGACAAAACGATATTAAATCGTCCACGACGGACCCTTTTAACTAGGATCACGGGTAAATATTGTTTGATATTTGCAGGTATTTCAGGTGGCATACATAATAATAAAAGCTGCTATTTCTCCCAGGCCGGGAAACTGGATTCTGGAGCGTTCGGTGGACGGGATAGATTACAAACCATGGCAGTATTATGCAATGACTGATTCAGACTGCTGGAATACTTATGGTAGGTCACTCTATAATTTTGTAAATGTTCACAGTTTACCAGGCTAAGTATCACTTGCGGTTAAGTTACAAATGCTTATTTGAGATTTTTCGTATTACGATTTTAGCAACTGGTCCTATAGTCACTGAAATGCGTGCCACTAGTTTCGGTCGCTCAAGATTGAGACGAGTCTTAACCAGTTTTGGCACAAATACGGCCTGATTTTTATTGCTACAGCACGTGAAAATAGATTAGGTGCATTTTCCGATAGCGGGGGGGGGGGTAATACTAAATCGAAAGACAATATTATTACATACAACAAGGAATCCACGAGACTTCGTAATGCACAGATAATTTGTGACATTTTGTAGCAGTTTTTCTGAGGTAACGAGCTAGTTATAAAAAAACTTGAGGTCTTACTGTTGTCATTCAGCGAATTTTAGGGAACAACCTCTAACAATACCAGAAAAGCAGTAAACATATAACTAATACATTTCTGAGGGCTAAGTTTGAATGTAGACATTCTATAACGTAATTATAATATTATTATAACTGTGATGCTTTGTGTGGTGTGTGTCCTCAGTCATCAGTGAATCAACAAAATGAAGGGCTTACTCAGTATTATACAGTGTTGCTTAAAGCTTAACTTTGCATGTAGATTGTAAAAGACAGCGTTTTGGTGGCCTTTGACCTTGGGTCACTCACAATATCTTGTATTTAATATCAAAACTGATCAGAATTTGCTTTACGATTTAAAAACCTTTTCAAATTAAGCAACTGAGGGCCCCTGACCTATTTTCTGTTAGAAATGTCCAGCGCTTGACTCCACCCGCATTGTGAATTTTTTTACAGGTTTACAACCCACGGTTGGATTACCTCGCTACAGAAGTGATGATGAGGTCATTTGTACTTCTCGTTATTCACATTTAGAGCCATTGGAGAAAGGAGAGGTGGGTCTCCTTCTCTCTTTCTCTCTCTCTCTTTCTTTCTCTCTCTCTCTCTCTCTCTCGCTCTCTCGCTCTCTCTCTCCCTCCTTTCCTCACTTCTTTCTCTTTCTATCTGTGTTTTTCTCCCCGTTTCTTTGTTCCTCAATCTCTCGCTCTCATACACTCT
The DNA here is from genome assembly GCA_030141605.1 of Tubiluchus corallicola. NCBI lineage: Eukaryota > Metazoa > Priapulida > Priapulimorpha > Priapulimorphida > Tubiluchidae > Tubiluchus > Tubiluchus corallicola. The sequence goes on from JAQGDQ010000480.1 coordinate 167,870, forward strand.
CATTGACTCTTTCTCTTCCTTTCAACGACCTTCTCTTAACTTTCAACTTCTTTTTAAGTTTTCCCTCTTTTTTGATCTTATTGTATTTTTCTGTCTTCTGTTAGCCTACCCATTCCTTGTCCACCATGTACAACTTTCCTAAAAAGATACGATCCATATCTTATTTATTAGGTCTACTTGGTGTGCATGGTGCTTATCAAACGCTATCTAAACATGTCATATAAATGGTAACTTTCGCTGTAGAAATAGCAGCCGACCAATCGAGTTTGTTTATTGATTTTTCGTCTGCTTGTTTACTTGTTTATGAAGCGGGCCACCGACTTCTTGTTGCTGGTGGTGTAAATAAAACTAAAACTACGGGGTAAAACTTTCAAACATCCCACTACGTAACACAGTTATTTAGAATTGGCAGCTTTTACAGTATTTTTTCAATAATAACGGTGTTATTTGCCACATTTTCTTCACAGAAGATTTAGAATATTTTCCTACAAATGATTTTCCTCGTTAGGCTTACTCATTTTCTCATTATGGTGGGGTTTTTATAATTGTAGTGCATGCAAGTAATTTACATGCAAGGTCTCGAGTAAATTACTAGGGGTGAGCATCGAACATTTGAGTTCGAACCTAAAAATTATAGATTCGAGTAATTCAGCACTTCAGTCACATACGTTCTTTATCATTAGAACGATTGAAACGTCATGGAAATAGCACAATTTTTTTGTGATTTCTGTGCACAATTTTAAACAAATTGTTAGTAGTTTTACTGCAGAACAAAAGTGAGTAATGTGCATGATCTTTGTAAGACTAACCTTTACTGGTGGTTCGAAAACTTGTTCGAAAATCTCAATTCGAATTCGAAATACTGGCGTTTGTTTCAATTCGAATTCGAAAGTCGCAAATTCGATTCGAATTCGCTTTCTGGTAGAAAATGTCTACCTCTATTAATCACGAGAAGAATAATTATGTTATGATACAGCAATGACCATTAAAAGTGTTTTATCACATTCGTTGTATAGTACGAGAATGACCTACGGAACGTTGTCGCTTTTATAATTTCTGCTATCGACAGGAAGCCTCGGTTTTTTCTATCGAGTGCCTACCCGTTTCCATTGATTAGTTTGTGCCTCTGGAGACAGGGGGAGAGAAATATCAAAAAAGCATCAATCGCGCGCATTTTGATAATGTGCTGGGAAAATTCATTGAGTAGAAAACGTAAATTCTAGAGAATTCTATGTTTTTGCTGCGTGGTACGTACCAGTTAGGCTTTTTTGTGTAGCTAAAACAGTTTTAGTGTAGATATGTGTAAAGTGAACATGTGTCATGCGCGAAATACCAATCTGCCATACTACCTAGCCTTCCAATCTGTCAAATTTTTATTGACGCTTCCATGGCTTTCACCATCTGATAGAGAAATGTCAGTGTCAATGAAAAGCAGTGTCAGTTAGTAAGATTGCTGTTCTCTGGAATCAGTTTAGCGTTGCCAGTAAAACTAAAATATTCTGAATGGGCAGACAGGGAGTAGGCTACCAACCAGTAACTTTAATTATTGAATTTTTGTTATCGTGGCGTAGCTAGGTCTGCCATCTAGCAGCAGCTCATTGTAACAGAAGTAATAATAAATTATTATTATTACTGTTTTTAATATTATTATTAATATTATCATCTATTATTATTATTATTTCCTTGTATAAACTAATTTAATTTTTTTTGTTTATTAGTAAAAGTAAAAGACCATCAAAATTACAAAAAATTTAATTCATAAGATATGTAAGAGCTTAACATAAGATACATAAGACATTAACATTGAATATGACAAAGAAGGAAAACCATAAAAACAGAAAACTTGGCAAAATAATAAAAGCAATGACAAAATAAATTACAATGGGACATCATGACTTGTAGAAACCTCCCACTATTCCTCTTTTTCTCTAGAATTCATCCACACTCGTACGATTAAAAGCATCTCACCTGTTTGAGTGAGCTTTGTGAACTCTGTAAGATTTTGCTTATTGTCATTGATTTTGCTAACCTTAATGCTGGAGTTAGCAAATTGAGTATTGATTGCTGCATCTTTGTATAGTTTGGTGTTGTGACTCTAGTCCCTTCTTCTTGGTATGAAAAATTAAACAATTATCTGTTTGTTCAACACTGTGTAAAATAACACACAGTGAAGATGGTAACTTTGTGCAAAAATATGATATCTTTTAAGTTTTCTAAAATTAGCTTTTGAGAGTTTTTTGGATCCGAAAATTCTGTCCTTTCTGGTGTATGTTCTGTTTTTCAGAATTCATTTCAAAAGCAATGCATACTGTTGTCTTGGGTGCATTTTCCAAAAGCACTTGAATTGCTTATTCAGGCCACTAATTTGTTGTAAACAACATTAATACTGAGTTTTTGCATTTGGGGTTTGAAAGTTGTTTTAAATATTTCTTGCATAGTTTAATTTAATTTGTCTTGTCATTTCTAATTTTTTAATACATATCTCAGCATCAGTTTTGCATGTTAGTAGTATAATACCATTAATTTAGTAGTATAATACCATTATTAATGGCAAATGCAACAGAAAATGTGGGAATTAAATACGTACATGTAATGTGGTTTTTGTGAATTCATGAATTAGTGAATTAAAACATATATGTGGTTTTCAGATTCACACGTCTCTTGTCAATGGAAGACCAGGAGTCAAAGGGCCAAGTAATAAACTAATTGTAAGTTTATCTGATCTGATCTTAGTAATACTGGCTTTTTATGTGAAAATTTGGCTTTTCTGCTATAACTGTTGAGTGCTGCCTATCATTGTTTAGCACTTTTAGCACTTAAGATTTAAGTTTATACCAGTTTAGTCAAATTTGACTAAGAAGAATTTCTAAATTCTGAGTTTTTGCTATAACGGGTTCTCATTACCATGCTAACAGCTTTTTTTTCTTCTATGCTAATTCCATGTGTTTTTTCTCCAGGAATTCACGTCAGCTAGATATGTTCGTTTGCGGTTGCAAAGAATCAGAACCTTGTTAGGAGATTTGATGTCAGTTTATGGCCAGAATGAAGTTGACGGAATTGTCTCTCGTCGGGTGAGTTATTCTTCTAATAACTGTTATCTGCTCACTCTTTCTGTGACTAAGCTTTCAGTTAGAGTAGCAAAATTTTAAAGATAATATGTTTCCTCATACAATCTTGAACCACTTTGACTTTTTCATTATGACATCAGTTTACTTGGACTTATACTACTTTGATATTAAAGAGGGAGTTCTTCACTGTTATCTTTAAGTGTGTATTTATAATTCTTTATCAGAAAACCCTTAATGTTGAGAAATATAGCTCATTCAATATGCAGTGTTCTGTTTCAAAATGACTGTGTCAGTTCTAAGGTTACATTTTCATTTCTCACACTAGTAAAATGTTTTTTTTTCGATGAAATCTCTTAATTCCACGCACTCCTTTTCCCTAAGCATAGTACACAAGGATGAGAAAATTTTCTGGGTTGGTGGCTGGGTGATTTAGACTACAGATTGCATATAGGCTTATTGGTTGCAGTTTTGGGCTCAAGACCAGTGCCAGCCAATATCGGGGCATATACTCTACACATATATTTGTTAGTTGTGTGTTGTGTCCTTGTGTATTGCCGTAACTGTCAATCACTAAATAGTCATTAGTGTTATTGTCCTGGAACCGTTAAATAAGTGATGGTATACAAATATTGTCTTTGTCTTCCTAGT
>JAQGDQ010000071.1:0-122820 GCA_030141605.1 Tubiluchus corallicola
AAGCTGAATTCTAAGTGACTTCAACTAAACATTTATAATAAAATTATTTTCCCACCATTTCAGAAACACCAATATGTCAATATGAAAAAAAATTAATTATTAATGATATAGAGTTGAAGAGTGGTAAAGAGTTAAAATATTGGAAATCAATTTTTATTCTTGTCTATATGATTTTAACACTGTTTTTGACATTTCATGCTGAATTTGTACTTCTTTCAAGAAATTTGACAAGGGATAGCATAATTTTTGAGATAACATGGTCATTAATCTTGTTTTTGTTCCCGGAAGTTGCGTGTCATGCAGGTTTTGAGGCAGCCGGACATCAAATTAAAAGCTGTTATCTTCTTGGACTCGAAAGGATGAATGTTAATCAGGCGAAGACGTACTGTGAGTACATTGACAGTCAACTGTTGAGTTTAGAGACACAAGATGAATATACAGATGTGGTAACGTGGCTCAATAAGAAAAAAGGTATAAAGTTTTATTAAATTTTAAAATGAATTTTGTGCAATAAATTCGTGACTCATAAAAAAATTGCATGATTTTCCTTGCGTTCGTTAACGTTTGATGGTACCACCATCGCCGTACCTGGTCATTCAAAATAGAGAGGGCAGTATAATACATACCCTTAGCCAGAACCCGCCACTCTTGCCTTATTGGCTATATCTCCCGAAAATGATCGCGTTAAAGCTATACCTTTAAAACACACTAGGAAGGTTCCGTTCAACGAAAAGCTACCAAATATTGTTTAACAGCTTTGGAAATTGTTTTGAACATCAGAAACATGGTGTTTTGTGATTGGATGCCACGTAATCATTTAAACATCACAGCAGAATGACTAAACACACATAACATTCCTAGTTAACACAATAATTTACTGACTTTAAACATGATCTTCTGCAAGCCATGTTGTTGGCATTAAACAAGATCTTCTGCAAGCCATGTTGCTGGCATTAAATAAAACCTTCTGCAAGCCATGTTGTTGGCATTAAATGAATTTTTCTGTAAGCCATGTTGTTGGCATTAAACAAGATCATCTGCAAGCCATGTTGTTGGCATTAAACATGATCTTCTGTAAGACATGTTGTTGGCATTAAACAAGATCTTCTGCAAGCCGTGTTGTTGGCATTAAATAAAATCTTCTGCAAGCCATGTTGTTGGCTTTAAACAAGATCTTCTGCAAGCCATGTTGCTGGCATTAAATAAGGTCTGTTGCAAGCCATGTTGTTGGCATTAAATAAGATCTACTGCAAGCCATGTTGTTGGCATTAAATAAGATCTACTGCAAGCCATGTTGTTGGCATTAAGTAAGATCTACTGCAAGCCATGTTGTTGGTATTAAACAAGATCTTCTGCAAGCCGTGTTGTTGGCATTAAATAAAATCTTTTGTAAGCCATGTTGTTGGCATTAAACAAGATCTACTGCAAGCCATGTTGTTTGCACTAAGTAAGATCTACTGCAAGCCATGTTGTTGGCATTAAACAAGATGTTCTGCAAGCCATGTTGTTGGCATTAAATAAGATCTACTGCAAGCCATGTTGTTGGCATTAAGTAAGATCTACTGCAAGCCATGTTGCTGGCATTAAATAAAATCTTCTGCAAGCCATGTTGTTGACATTAAATAAATTTTTCTGTAAGCCATGTTGTTGGCATTAAACAAGATCTTCTGCAAGCCATGTTGTTGGCATTAAACATGATCTTCTGCAAGCCATGTTGTTGGCAACCTACCTACTAATAAGTAGCACTTATTCGTAATCGATAATCTATATCAAAAACTTTTAGTTGATATGGCATTGGGTACATTCACTGTTTGGACAAGTGGTTACCTGTCTGATGGAGAATGGACGTGGACTTCAACAGGAAAAAAGGTCACATTCACTGAATGGCATGAAGATGAACCGGATGGGAGTGGAAACGTTCTTGTGTTGCGCAGTAATTTCGGATTTGACATGGATGTTGATCAAGCCGACCCAGAGTTTCGTCCTGTATGCGAAAAAGGTATTTTAGCTTGTTAATATTATGAGTTAGGAACTTGTTCTTCAAGATTTGGCACTTTTTCAGTATGATGATGTAATGGTATTTAGTAGAATGCTGCATAGCTCTACAAGCTAAATGGCTTAATTCCATAATCCACAAAATAAATTTCGTACAATGCTGCATTGCTTTACATAGCTAAATGGTTTAGTTCCGTAATCATCTTTGAAATCTTATTAAGACCATTTCCGGAACAAGGTACAAATGTACACATTCTAATTTTATGCACGTCACGCAATTATATTTGTATTTGTTTATCACATTTTAATTCATCTAAACAAAAATAATTTATTCATATAATATTATGTAAGTTTAGTATTACTCATATAGTATTATTCAAGTAAATATATATAGTATGCAAATGTACATATATATATATATATATATATATATATATATATATATATATATATATATATATATATATATATATGTACATCTGCATACTTATATATATATATATATATATATATACTTGAATAATACTATAAGAGTAATACTAGTATGTGGCAAATTATGCTTCGTCTTTACTTTCTGTTTAAATTGAAAAGTCATTTTTAGCTACTTGAAGTGTTAATTTCAAGGATCCAATTGATACAAATGACTGGTCTTGAGTATATTCTGTCCTGTGAACTCTTCTTTGAAATGTATGTGCTCTACATTTCTAATAATTTCTTCCTTAGCCTTCATTAGTTCTTTCAAAGAAAGGGCAGTGTGCTTTGAAATAGCATTTATCTTCTTAAGTCTCTCAACAGCCATTTAAGACGCAGGTGATAAGCTACACTTTTTAGCTGATGTAGATTTTAATAATGCTTGCACAACATGTCAATGTCGTTATCACCCTTTTCTACTGCATTAGATGTGTGAGCCACGATAGGAATTTTCTTTACTTCAGTATCATCTGAGAAATTTTTGCTTTTGATACTATCCTCGATCTTTGGCCATTTCTCTCGCTTACTCTTAAGAAATTCGGGCCGTTTATCCACCTGTTTTCCTTCACCAATTCCAATGCTGAAATTCCCCGTGTCGCTTCCTCTGCTGGATTATTTGCTCCTTGTAGACGGTGCTGCCATTTTTGTGGTGACATTAGCCCCGAAATGACAGCCAACGATGGGCTACCAAGGTTTTGTATCTTGTCACTTCATTGATGCCATTGTTGTGGTGAAGTTAGTTCCTGAATGACAGCCAAACGCTTGGCAAAAAAGGTTTTGTTTCTTGTCACTTCATTGATGCCATTGTTGTGGTGAAGTTAGTTCCTGAATGACAGCCATACGATTGGCAACAAAGGTTTTGTTTCTTGTCACTTCATTGATGCCATTATTGTGGTGAAGTTAGTTCCTGAATGACAGCCATACGATTGGCAACAAAGGTTTTGTATCTTGTCACTTCATTGATGCCATTGTTGTGGTGAAGTTAGTTCCTGAATGACAGCCATACGATTGGCAACAAAGGTTTTGTATCTTGTCACTTCATTGATGCCATTGTTGTGGTGAAGTTAGTTCCTGAATGACAGCCATACGATTGGCAACAAAGGTTTTGTATCGTGTCACTTCATTGTTTAAATAGCCTAATACTATTAAGTGTTTAGATAAGCCGAGTTTTTTCCAAGTTTTTTTAGTGTTTTCATTTCATTCGTTTCTATTGCAGATTTTAAATATGATGAAAAAGCTCACATTACTGGAGGAGAAGGAGAGTCATTTTCAGATCCTGTCACTGTCAGTGCTTACATCAGTCCTGAAGGCAAGGGCTTAAACTTTTATACCATTCTAATCGTTGTATATGAAAAATGTATCAGACTTTGAAGTTTGACTTCCAGCAACGATCCAGTGGCTCTTTTGATTGACTTTTAAAACGGATTTTGAATAATCAACTGTTCTGGTTCGTTTTCTGTACTTGTGTGTTAAAAAAGAATTACTTAGTGTTGAGTAAAATTTAATTCTAAGATGTAGTACGAGACCAGTAGTAGTTTCTGTGTTGCAATTGAAGCAAAATAGCATTTTGAATACAAATAAATTCAAATTTCATTAAATACAATTAAAAGGAAAAGTTATAGTTGCTTGAAAGTCGGGTTTATTTTAATGATCATAAAAGAATTTTTTAGAACTTCTGGGAACTCAGCATAGCATTTTGAGTAATTAGTAAAACATTTCACACCTGGGGACGACCAATTTCAACAAATAATGACGTCGTGGCCAGCAAAAAGTTAGCTCAATACAAAGGCAAAATGCTAACATTTTTACAAAAAATAATTTTGCAATTTTCTCAAAATAGTAGGTAAAAGAATGTTATTTTATGTTCTTTTACCTAAAATTTTGATATAATTGCAGAATTAGACACTGAAGAGCTCTGGTCTTATATCTTTCTATTTAGTTACTGTATGACTGCATATACCTGTACACTGTGCAATAAATGCTGAAGCTTTACCATCATGGTCTTAGTATTATTTAAAGCATTATTGCTTTAATATGTAGGCTTGCATTGTATAGAAATATAAAGAAATTTAAAAAAGAATTAGCTTTGCAAGAACGAAATATTCGATCATTTTTTATGCTGCCCAGCAGCTTGGTCACAGTTTCTCCAATGTGTAAAAATAGCACGGTCGCTTTCATCTTTTAAGTTTCAACAAGCCTCTTCACAAGTCTAGCGATTGATGATGATCGTGAAAAGGTCAACGGTTAAGTGTGCCAGCTACGCATTTGTGTTCGCTTGACAACGCAGCCCATGCTATTGTAAAAGTAACAATTTTAACAGCTAATTATAACCTTACCTAGTTCATTTTTTCTTATTCCCAAGCAAGATGTGCTAGTAAATCACTCTATGAACAGACTAATGCAGAATTAAGTAAAATCCACGTCAAACAACCGAAGTTACTGAACTGATGCGACACACGGCTTTGCTTTACACACGTCACATGATGGTTGCAACTAACACGTGTTGCGCTGGTGCAATTAACGTCTGACCTTCAACAACTGCGCCAGCACACAACGAAACTCTGGAAAGGCTTATTAAAGGCTTTCACGTGCTTTAAGTAATGCATAATCTGCAAACTTTACTTTACTGATCAATTTACTAGGATTATTTTGATTTCAATTTAAAACCTAATAAGTCATGCTAATAAATTATATTATTATTATTATTATTATTATTAATATTAATATTAATATTAGTATTATTATTATTATTATTGTTGTTATTAATAATATTATTATTGCTATTGCTATTGTTATTGTTATTATTATTATTATTATTATTATCATTATTATTATGAACAATCAGAGCCTTGATGAAAGTTTTGAAAACCTGATCCGATTCTTACAGTCTGTGTTGTTTTGCATGAGTGTCAGAACTTTGGTTCTATAATTAACGTCCATTAAGGTTTTATAATAAAGTTTAAAATAATTAGTCAGCTTCGGTTTTATGAGCTAATCACATTTTTCTTTTTTCTGCAGAAGTTGTGTGTCCACCAGGGTTTAAATCACTGAAGCTACGGCAGGGCATGCACTGCTATCACTTCGGAAGTGGTCCTAATAACAGAGATGAATCATTTGATTACTGCGCTAATCTTAACAGTCAGTTACTGAGTACTGAAACAGGAGAAGAATATGAGGCTGTGGTTGCATGGCTCAAAGATGAACACGGTATAAAAAATTGTTATCTAGACTTTTCGACTTGCAGGTATTTACTAACAAATTTTGGTAGTATGTAAATAGGTAACTTTATCTTAATAGGTAGGTTAATAGTAATATGTAGTATGTAACTTTTATACAAGCATGTTCACTGACTGGGGACCCTTTCCTTTTAAAAAAATTCATTCGTTGGTAAAAGGAAAATTTCCGTCAATTGAAGACTGAATGAATCGGACTTTGTTTAAAGGAAAACAGGATGATTTTTCACGTCCTACCTTAGTTTGAAGCATGATACAAATTAAATTAAACACCTATAATAATGCCAAATCTTTTTTGATAATTAATTAACAAATTAAAAACTTAATTATAAGTTAATGCCAGCGAGTCCAACTATTGACATCACAAACTAATATGATTTTCAACAGCGCAAGCATTCCATTAGCGTGTTGCATGTGTTTGCGAAAGCAAAAATTTCAGTACAGTATTACTGTATGAAATACAATGTGATGCACAAAACTTCAGTTTTAAAATTTTAATTTCAATGTTAAGTTTAAAATGTAATATTCAAGTTCACTGCTGTGCGCCTGCATGAGCTCTCGAACGTGTGCACTACATCACAAGTGAACACCTATGCACTGAGAGGTGCTGTACTCATTTTTCGTTTTCTTTTTTGGGGGGCAACGTGGTTCTGAGATGCAGGCGCTAGTACCCATCTAACTAGTGAATAGTAAAATGCATAAAATCAGGAGTAAGAAATATTCCATGTGGGTGTGGGCGAGTTGGAGTGTCACTCCATCTGAGGAGGCCCTGTCGTGTTGACAAAACGTATAACAGTAGAATATACTTTAAACGTTTATTGATATAGAAGTTTCCACAGAAATATAGGCAAAAAGATGTCTGCATATAACGTCTTGCAAAAGTCAACTAGTAGTATAGACTTTAGCAAAGGTAGCATTTTTAGAATAGGTAACAGATAGATAGAAGCCATACTACTACAGTAATAGCGGTTTTACATGTTATTAATCTAATTGCAAATTAAATGTATTTTTTATGATTTTCGGTCGTTCACAACGACCTGCCCATAATTTCATTACCTTAGCTGCCCCAAATGATCATAATATCAGCCAAAATGACAGAAGAAGTAAGAAAATGGTTTTGTTAACTAAAACTGGTGATCAGTAGTTATTAATAACTTCAGCTGACATGCCGTATGGAGGAGTTTGGACAACCGGTTATCGTAATGAAGGAGATCATTTAACGTATTACTGGAAGTCGACAGGGAAAGAGTTAGAGTTCAGTGCTTGGGCCCCGGATCAGCCATGGGGAAACGGATATTTCATATGGTTGCCGGAAGCCCTTGAATTTAAAATGGATGATATCGTTTCTGGTGAAGACCATCATCCTGTGTGTGAAAAAGGTAATTATCCCCATAATTTCAGGATCTTACATACAGGCTTTACACTGATCCTATTTCAGCCTCTCGTTTTGCATTGTGTAGAGAAAATCCGAATCAAAATGAACTGCTTTCTAGTTTCTAGCGCGAAAAATATGTACAGTGCACATTTTCTTCATAATTTGATGCTGGAATATAAAACACCAATATATTTTGTGCTTGTTTTTACAAAAAACAAAAAATTGACATTTGACCAAATTTTTGGTAAATTCTAACTTGAATGGAGAATAACGTAGTTTCAACTATGCCAACTTGTGGACAGTGTTGGTTTGCAAGCACACATATAATCATTATGTACTGGTCTTTTAACATTGTAAGCTGAATTCCAAGTGACTTCAACTAAACATTTATAATAAAATTATTTTCCCACCATTTCAGAAACACCAATATGTCAATATGAAAAAAAAAATTATTAATGATATAGAGTTGAAGAGTGGTAAAGAGTTAAAATATTGGAAATCAATTTTTATTCTTGTCTATATGATTTTAACACTGTTTTTGACATTTCATGCTGAATTTGCACTTCTTTCAAGAAATTTGACAAGGGATAGCATAATTTTTGAGATAACATGGTCATTAATCTTGTTTTTGTTCCCGGAAGTTGCATGTCATGTGGGTTTTGAGTCAGCCGGACATCAAATTAAAAGCTGTTATCTTCTTGGACTCGAAAGGATGAATGTTAATCAGGCGAAGACGTACTGTGAGTACATTGACAGTCAACTGTTGAGTTTAGAGACACAAGATGAATATACAGATGTGGTAACGTGGCTCAATAAGAAAAAAGGTATAAAGTTTTATTAAATTTTAAAATGAATTTTGCGCAATAAATTCGTGACTCATAAAAAAATTGCATGATTTTCCTTGCGTTCGTTAACGTTTGATGGTACCACCATCGCCGTACCTGGTCATTCAAAATAGAGAGGGCAGTATAATACATACCCTTAGCCAGAACCCGCCATTCTTTCCTTATTGGCTATATCTCCCGAAAATTATCGCGTTAAAGCTATACCATTAAAACACATTAGAAAGGTTCCGTTCAACGAAAAGCTGCCAAATATTGTTTAACAGCTTTGGAAATTGTTTTGAACACCAGAAACGTGGTGTTTTGTGATTGCATGTGTCACGTTATCATTTAAATATCACACCAGAATGACAAGACACACATAACATTCCTAGTTAAGGCAATAGTTTACGGACTTTCAACAAGATCTTCTACAAGCCATATTGCTGGCATTAAACATTCTGCAAGCCATGTTGCTGGCATTAAAAAAGATCTTCTGCAAGCCATGTTGTTGGCATTAAACAAGATCTTCTGCATGCCAAGTTGCTGGCATTAAACAAGATCTTCTGCAAGCCATGTTGTTGGCATTAAATAAGATCTTCTGCAAGCCACGTTGTTGGCATTAAACAAGATCTACTACAAGCCATGTTGCTGGCATTAAATAAGATCTGCTGCAAGCCGTGCTGTTGGCATTAAATAAAATCTTTTGTAAGCCATGTTGTTGACATTAAACAAGATCTTCTGCAAGCCATGTTGTTGGCATTAAATAAGATCTTCTGCAAGCCATGTTGTTGGCATTAAATAAGATCTACTGCAAGCCATGTTGTTGGCATTAAATAAAATCTTTTGTAAGCCATGTTGTTGACATTAAACAAGATCTTCTGCAAGCCATGTTGCTGGCATTAAACAAGATCTTCTGCAAGCCATGTTGTTGGCATTAAATAAGATCTTGTGTAAGCCATGTTGTTGGCAATCCACCTACTAATAAGTAGCACTTAATCGTAATCGATAATCTATATCAAAAACTTTTAGTTGATATGGCATTGGGTACATTCACTGTTTGGACAAGTGGTTACCTGTCTGATGGAGAATGGACGTGGACTTCAACAGGAAAAAAGGTCACATTCCCTGAATGGCATGATGGTGAACCGAGTGGGAATGGCGACGTTCTTGTGTTGTACGGTGATTTTGGATTTGACATGGATGATAATGAAGCCAGTGCAGAGTTTCGTCCTGTATGCGAAAAAGGTATTTTAGCTTGTTAATATTATGAGTTGGGAACTTGTTCTTCAAGATGTGGCACCTTTTCAGTATGTTTGATGATGTAATGGTATTTAGTAGAATGCTGCATAGCTCTACATAGCTAAATGGTTTAGGTCCGTAATCCATGAAATAACTAATCATCTTTGAAATCTTATTAAGACCATTTCAAGAACAAGGTACGCATGTACACTTTCTAATTTTATGCACGACACGCAATTATATTTGTATTTATTTATCACGTTTTAATTCATCTAAACAAAAATAATTTATTCATATAATATTATGTAAGTTTAGTATTACTCATATAGTATTATACAAGTAGTAATATATACAGTATGCAAATGTACATATATATATATATATATATATATATATATATGTGTGTATACATTTGCATACTATATATATCTACTTGAACATATATATATCTATATACATACATATGTATATTTGCACACTATATATATCTACTTGAATAATACTATATGAGTAATACTAGCATGTGACAAATTATGCTTCGTCTTTACTTTCTGTGTAAATTGGAAAGTCATTTTTTTAGCTACTTGTACAGACTCATTGTGTTCACCACTTTGGTTGCCACTCACGGTCCATCCCTGTATACGTAATTGACGTCAAACATATTGGTCTATCGCTGCGCCTCCGCGGTAACGTAGGAACGCTCAGCAGCATTCGCGGCAACAGCTCACGCAGGACAACAACTGTCTAAGCTAAACTAAACTAAACTAAACAACATGACAGTCACAACTAATGTCTAATCAGCAGATAAACTGATTGCTCTTTTTCATAAACACGAATTTGTAGAGCAGCAGCTATTTTTACACGAAATTAACACTTCAAGTAGCCAAAAAATTTAAACAGAAAGTAGAGACGAAGTTTCAAAGCACTACAAAATACAGAGACATAAGTATAATAAAGAAACTAAGCCAGTTAGCCTTGCTTTACAGTAAATTAGCAACAAAAATATTAAGTCTTTCTTGCCTTTAAACATACGAACATCACGGCTGCCATGTATTTTTTCTATATTAACTGATCATGTGCTCGTCTGCAAGATTTAATCAGTTTTTGTATTTTTCCGTATGTCAGGCTACGGAAATGGAATAAATTTGACTGTTCCATTCCATAGTCGACTCTTATATTGAATTCCCAAGTCACATAAGTCCTAGTGGTGTCTTCTAACCTTGAATATAAGGAGAAAAATAGCGTAAAATTAGCTAATATTACATTGATATATAATATAAGTTTTGATCACATTTGATTAATTTTGACTGAGAAGATCTCACTGAGGTTTATAAAAACTGGACAGAAAAGAAAACATTTTGTTTTGTCCTCATTTAAAGTTAATCAAATAGTTGTTTTTATCTAACTTGCAAACCCATAAACAAAACTAAACTGCATATTTTCTTGATTGCAAAATAGTTCAATCAGCAACTCATAGACGTAAGCGTTGTGCATTTCTTCCTATAAACGAAACTAGACTATATATTTCCACTAATTCATTTGCAATTTCAGGGGTGTGTGACATAACTTGCACGCTGATTGGGCAGTAAACGAAAATGATTGACATTATGTTAGACTTCATTTTCATTGCATTTTCATCATTATCACCTCATCGGTTTTATTTTTAATTTTTTTTAATATTTTTTAGTGTTTTTTATCTTTTACTTACATTACTTACTTACACCCTAATTTTACCCTCATGTCATCTCTATTCATTGTGCATCTCTTTTAACCTCCCCCCAACACTTAACAACACGCGCTGTATTGCAGTTGGGCTTTTAAAGTTCCAGCTTTTAGCTCAGCTGCAAACAGTTACATCATTTGTTCACTAATTAATTGCTCACATGACAAGTAATTGTAGTAAATTTTGTTTTCAGTTTGTATAGTTGTACGTAGTATATCTGATTATGAACAGGGCCCATTTCAGCCTAAGCAAGGGCCAGGGAAATGGGGCGTGTGAGGCCCCCTCGGGGGGGGGTGTTGGCGCCCAGAAAATTTTTAACTGCTAGAACGCCGGAGAAGCATTTTCGAGGGGAAAATATGGAGTTATACAGTTGTTAAAGGGATGAACAATTGAAAGAAAAACTGCTTTATTCTCAAGACCAGTCCTTAATACTTGTCAAATAGTCAAATCACCTCGGCGCGAGGCCCACTGGAGGGTGAGGCCCCGGGGAAGTATCCCCACTTCCCTCCCTGATCATGGCCCTGATCATGTAATTGTAATGGTGTTTTGGTCTAATGAACAAAAGGACTGTATGGTCGTATTTCACCTTCTTTTGCTGTACATTGATGCAGTACTATTACTGTCCATGTGTGCAAAATAAAATGATTCTCATTCTTATTTACGTGAAACAAACCTGCTGTAATATAATGTTATAATGTTATCAGGGTCGGCAAAAGGGCAAGGTGACCTTGGCGATTGCCTAGCGCCTCTCATGTTAAAGGCCTCGTGCTTTGACCTTGAAAAGAAAAAATTGTTTGTCTCCTACCTGCTTACGGCGCGGGAGATTGGGAGCGATTTCGCCTCAAGGAAAGCCCGACAAGTTAACTTACCAAGATGGAGTAGGATACTTCAGTATATTTGTGTGTTTTTGAAATTCAGTGTATGTAGTTTAGTAGGCTCTAAATAACCGTAATAGAAATTCTAAATGTGAATGAACAATGTTCTTTTCATTTTAGCTGAGAAATACACTTTAATTGCCTTAAAATCCATAGAATTTCACCTTAGTTTTCAAAAAAAATTTGGAAACCCCTAACTTGGTCCCCCTAACCCCTCGCTAGTTTCTGTGCCCTGGACCCTGTGGGTACTTTGCCACCAAGCCTCCACGCCAGGGCCTCGCATTTGCTCTCTTATTGACCCTGATTGTTATTATAGATCTATAAAATTATCATAATGCTAAATTATCGTTAAGCATTTCTTTTATCAGCCATAAAATATAGATGTCCACCACCGTATGAAAATTTTGATGGACAAGCTACACGGTGTATAAAATTTGGCTCAGAATCTGGGAAGCGTGATGCAGGTTGGGCATTGTGTTCTTACATTGAGTGTGAAGACGGATCAATTTCTAAACAATGTGGACTTAACAATGCGGACACGTTTGTGCTTTCTGATTCCACGGAGCTAGAAGCTCTTTCATCATTTGTGCTGGATCATACTGAAGAACCGTAAGTTTTTAAACGCTTGAGTAGTTAACGCAGCAGTTTGTATTGCATGGGGGAAAATTTTGTCAGTGAAAATCATTAAAGGAAGACAGGATGATTTTTCATATACTACCCCAGTTTCATGTCCGATAAAAAGTAAACTTTTTAACACAATTAATACTGCAGACGCGTTTCTGATAATTAAATAATAGATTAAAAACTTCATTAACGGCAGGCGAGCCCAACTATTGATGACATCACAAACTAGCATAATTTTCAACATCAAAAAATTCCATGAGCGTGTTGCACGTGTTTGTGAGAGAGAAAATTGAAGTACAGTGCTACTGTAAGATATTCAGTGTGTTGTACTAAAACTAGACAAGTTTTAAGATAAAAATTCAGCTGTGCTGACGCATGTGTAATGGCCCGTGCATACAGGGGCAGACCATAGGGGCCAATTAATGGTAGTCGCTGCTAAGTTCGATCAGTTCCTTGGCCGAGCTAGGGGCACTAACCGACTGCCCACTAAAGAAACAGACAATAGCTGAGCGTAGGCAGACTCTACGGGGGCTCTACCTAAATAGCATGGATTCTTTTATGGTGGGATTGATCAAAAACAGGCTTCCCATCTATACCCTAAAAGCGAAACTGTAACCAGTCGAATAAATGACAAAATATTAAGTTTAATGACACAAACAAAAACAGTTGTATAATTGAGCTTTTTGTGAACAATGGAAATTAGTAATAAACGAAAGTAAGTCTGAAAACGCTACTAAACAGCATGGCATGAAATAAATGCAATGACAAAACATACAAAAATCATACAGTGTTCCTAACTTTTTAAATGGTTCCTACTTACTCTACCAGCCACCCCAAAATGCGTACGCTAGCATAGTATATTCTCCAGACACGTGTAGATTGTGGCCATAGTCCTTTAGAACGACTAAAGTGTGGTTTAAACTTCATCTAACGGGTTCACAACTCCCACAGTGATGACGCAAAAAGTCTGAGAGAAACGTAGCTAAATGTTTCAACGTAAGTCTATCAAAGGGTGACGTGTGAACGTAGTTGTAGGGACACATGCGTTCGGAAATTCACATCAAAAACAAGTTCTCCCTCTGGCGCCAATTAATGATAACGTAAGTAAACAGGTACCTTTGCCTTCCGGTTTATTGGCATACAGTTCCTACCCGGGCAGTGACGACTTCTCCGTCCCATGCGATGGAGTATCGAGCTGGGCACCTTTCCAACTGCACGACGGTGCTTTCACATGATCCGAAACGACATCTTCCCGGCATGGTAAGATCAGCAAAGCCAGGTAAACCAATGAGTGGACATCTTCCACCACCACAAATAGATCATTAGCTTTTCAAACGTCAGCTAATGGACAATCAGGTAAAACGTAAAAACGCAGTTTAACCAACCAAAGTCAAGTTGCATATCCTGTCCGAGAAATCTGTGTCATGAACGTACAGAAATCCATGTGTTTGGCTTCAATCCGCTTAAATGCACCAACGTACAGTTACACGTTTAACCCAACCCAGGGGGGGGACTAACATTCCCTAAACTAACAAATAGTATTACCTAGTTGATTATAACAATCTAGAAACAATTTACACTTAGTGAACATAAGTAAAGAAAAGCTGGTGTCAAAATCAGAAAATAAAGCTTAATGTTTATCTGCAAGTTAAAGTACGGCTCTATGATTTAACCTGGGTCCTTACACATGAGCTGTCGGATGTGTGCAGCTTGTCACAATCTAACACATCTGAACTGACAGGTACAGCACCTGTTTTTTGTACAATAGGTTTCCGAAATGCAGGTGCTTGGTGCCAGTGGCCAAAAGCATGTAACAGTGAAGAACTAGTGGTGCGAACGTGAAATTGTGTTTATGTGGTAATAATTCTTTCATGTAAGTCATTCTTTAAAAATAGTATGTTTCCTTTCAATATTTTAAAGAGTAGATCGCTTTGACATGCAGTTTAACATTGGGTGCAGTTTGCTTTACAAGTTTTTTAATATCTCCGTCAAAATGTAAATTTAAGTCTTTTTTTGCTTTAACTTCATTATTTGGCAAAATAACAGTAAGATACAATCACTTGTTAATTCATTCACATTTGTTTACAAAGCATCAACTAAAATACATTAAAATTCACAAAAATACTAATAGATTCTCTAATTATAAAACATTTCTGGGAAATCCTCTAAGTAAAATCGAATATCGGTAAGATTTATATGAATATAACTACAAATGGATGGCACGTAATTTGACATTACAACGTATAATTATTCAGATTAACAACGCACTAAATTTAGATTTCAAATTTTACCTCATTGAAGTTGTTGCATCCTTGACTAAAATTGTTGCTTGTTGATTAGATTTGACATTAAACAAGTACCTCGTTCATTAGCAAGTGAAATTTATACTTCAATCATTGCTTGGCATTGTTAGTAAATTTGTCAGAGTTTGTGCTGTAAGCTATTGATGTGTAACATTAAGTATTGTAGAATTAGAATATTGGAGTGCTCTTCCCGTTTTCATACGACCTCCTACCATTGGTTGTTTTGTTAGTTCTTTGAAACTAATCTGCACATCAATAGACCCAAATATTACTCATACGGTTCACCCCCTAATTGTACTCATCAACACGACTAAGGGTGGCTTTCTCTCAGTTAAAAGAGGATTTTACTCCTTCAGGACCCCATCATTCAAAATAGGTTTTACAAGACCAATTACTTTTCTACTACTGTATGAGCATAACTAGATGATTACAAATTACATACTTTTTATCCAGGGAAATCTCAGCTATCCAATTATGCTATTTGCTTAAACATCTATAAGTGATCTAATTTGATAAAATTAAGAAAAATACGCCCTTTTCTGGCACTCCAGCTTAGCCTATTGAATAGCTTTATCTGGTGTTCACTTGCGTGATCGTACACACTATTTAACTCATCACCTGCTTGCTACAGCCCAAGCTGTGCAGTGTTCTGTTGCTATTCCAGGAAAAAACAACCAAGGACAAATTAAGGTCGTGTCATCTTTTAACAGGAATTTCTCCTTAAAGATAGAGTAGACTTGAGGCCAAAGTGTATCAGAGTGTTGTGTCTGGATAGTTGAAATTTTCTGCATTAGCTATTTAGCACAAGTTATAGTGTATTTTGTTACAGTGCAAATACTGCAGCTGCTGAAAGCTTTTTTCAATTTTTTTGTCAAAATTATTCGATTTTTAATTCGTCTAAGGTAAGCAAATGCAAATGTCATATATAATTTTGCATTAAAACCCATTGTGTGAGTTGTAGAAACCTACAAAAATTACCAAATACAACGTAATCGCTGCTTAGTGAAAGCAGTTTTTCATGAACCAATGCAAAATGTAGCAAACGCTTCGGTCCTGAAGGAGTTTTAAACAGCCACGGCTGTAAAGATTCGACAGGTGACATTGTTCTTAAAAATTGTATCTGCGATTTTCAAATTGACATTATTACACATTTGTTGCTCGATTCCCCTTTGCATGTTGTTAGTAGAAAGGAACTTGAAGAGTGACTAACAATCCTATACCAGAAAAACACATTACATTTTAATATAAATAACCTTGACCCACAATTAAAAATTTCAAGCAAAACCGGACCCAACCTTAAAGGAAACGTATATTAATTCAAAAATGACTTACGTGAAATAATTATTACCACACAAACGCAGTTTCATGTTCGCTCCACTAGTTCTTTGCTGTTACATGCAATTCGCCATTCGTTAGTTAGACGGGCACTAGCGCCTGCATTTCCGAAATGCATTGCACAAAAAACAAGTGCTGTACCTCTCGGTTCAGATGTGTTAGTTTGTGACGAACTACACACGTTCGACAGCTCATGCGTAAGTGCAGCCGTAAATTTGAAACTTGAATTTTTATCTTAAACTTGCCTAGTTTTAGTACAACACACAAAATATCCTACAGCAGCACTGTTCTTCAATTTCCTCTTTCTCAAACACGTGCAACGCGCTCGCTAAATATTTTTGCTGCTGAAAATTATGTTAGTTTGTGATGTCATCAATGGAGGGCTTGCCCTCCGTTAGTTAAGTTTATAATATATACCTTCATTATCAGAAATGCTTTTGTACTATTAATTGTATGCTTTTATCAGACTTGAAATGGGGTAGTATATGAAAAATTATCTTCCTTTCAGTTTTTCATTCTAGAAGTTCTCCACTAAGTTATTAACAGAACATCATTTTATTTGACCTGGTACAGCAACGTATTCACTCGTCTAACAGTTTTAATTATTTTAATTAACAATTGGAATAGTTATGTATTTTTTGGGATAGACTCGTCTTTCCTGTCAAACTGCACTCCTGTAAATTTTGCAGCCTAGGGCAACCCGATGAGCATTTATTTGCTTTTTACCAAAGGCAGACATTTCAAACAGATATGTTTTATAAAATATATTGCAGAGAAAATTACCTTTTCATTTTAAACAGTGTGTGGCTTGGCCTGAGGCTGGATGATGGCACTGTGTATGGAGGATATGAAGGTACATCTGTAGACTTGTCCAACTATGGTGAGTGAAAAAAATAATTAGGAAATACATTCATTGAATTTACTTGAATAATACAAGCACTAATGTAAAGCTGTGAGAAGGAGTGAAAAATAAAAAGTGAGTAAGAAAAAGAGAGGGACGGAAGATAAAGAGAAAGAAAGCAATGTTAACAGTGTTTAATGATACCTCAAGTATTTGGCCAATATTATGCCAGACTCCTGCCTTTAAATGCTAGTTTGTAATACTCTCAATATTTAGCTACAGTGACATTTCATCACTACTGCTTCTAACTGCATAAACACCAATATGAAAGCGTCCCAAAATGGGACGTTATGCATAAATGCATTAAAAGTTAGGAGTAGCTGGAGGTTGAATTTGTCTATTTTTTACCTACCCCTCTAACAATAAGTGTACTCCCAAGTCCCGACTCCAACTCCAAAACCCTAATTTCTAACAACTCTGACTCCTTTAACAATAAATTTACTGCTGACTCCACATCTACGGTACAGCCCTGCTTATCAGCAATGTTTTTTTTTCCATTCAGGACTTGTAGTTGAAGGAGACGTTGACGACGGTTGCCTAGCTTACGTCCCGAGTTCTGGAACTAATGTCGTCCGTTACTTTCCGTGTCAGGAGCAGCTTCAGTACATTTGTGAAGTGCGGTTATTGCCCGAACGCGCTTACCTGCCAGGTGAGTTTCAGTTTTGTTCACAAGACACAACGACTTCGGTTTTGTCAGTTAAGACATGATTACAACTTTACAGTAACTTTCTTATTACTAAAGGCGGTTATCGCTCTTTTATTACTAAATCATTCTAACATTTTTCGCAAACATAAGCTTAACTTCCGAAAAGAGTTAACCTTTCTTTTAAATAACTTCCGAAAAGAGTTAGCCTTTCCTTTAAATAACTTCCGAAAAGAGTTAGCCTTTCCTTTAAATAACTTCCGAAAGGAGTTAGCCTTTCCTTTAAATATGTCTGCACAACTATAATATGTGTCAAATTCAACATCTGTATATCTGTGTGAGACGGTATTAATTTTTTATGATATATTCAGAAAGTTATATTTGTCCTTCTGGTTATAACTACGTACCAAGAACGTACAGCTGTGTGAGAGTAAGTGAAGCTATGGACTTTTCCTCTGCTACTGATGCCTGTCAAGATGATGAAACAATGTTTACTGGAATGCTGAGAGACAATAACGTGTACAAGTGGATAAAATTAGCTAATATGTAAGTAAAGCTATTTATGATGTAAAGTTTAACTTATCACTGATCTTCTGCCATATTTGCTGCTCAGCAATTAGTTGATCATCTTTTTTGAAATTTGTCTGAAATTTGTGTTTGGGTTACCAGGGGCGTATTAACCAGTAAACTAGACTATAGCCTAGTGCGCCAAAGTCGGAGGGCGTCACATTTTAGAAAAATTCTTATACCTCGGAAAATGTGTGTACTTTCATGTTCATTTAAAGGGCACATTTTATAACACACCACAGGCAGTTAGTAGGCTCAGCTTTTATATTATGTGCCACATAACGAACAGGCGCGAGCTATTACACAAACAGCTGTGCAGTCTGTTTAAATATAAGTCCTGTGCAAATACATGTAATTAGTAATGACCACATAGAAACCAGGTTAACAATGTTTCTAATACACCACAAGTAATTGTTTTATCCGCTCATTACATAAACAATTATAAAAAATTGAGAACTATTAGCCTAGGGCATGTTAAAGTCTTGATACGCCTCTGGATATGACATTACTGAAGTTCTAGATCTGCGATGGCAAATTATGAATTTATTTGCTTTGCTATGTTAAAGTGCATTCAGTACCTGTTTAAAAGTTTAGCTATTCTCTTTTTGTTATAGTTAAGGCTTGAACACATGTTATCCATAAAAATGTGTGGATAAGACAAATACCGGGTGTCTCAAAAGTTTCATACACTTTCATTTCTAATTTTCTTTTTACATTTTTCTCCAATCTCGGCAAGCTCCTAGAAGAATGAAACGGAATTCTTTTCATTTATTTTTTTACTCGAATTTGGTTGCTATGGTGACGAAAGGTAAAGTTAAAAATGAGGTCCTTCGATCACCGACTGGTGGAAATTCAGTGCACCAGATGGACCTCACTATTTTCTCACTATTAACAATGGAGATTCCCAAAAAGGTGCAACCCTTTCTCACCACTCGTGAGCTGTGAGAGACTTTCTCAATGCAAGATGCCCGTCCTGCCAATGGATTGCTCTCTAAGCCTCTTGCGGTCCCTGAAGAAAGTAGCAAAAGTAGCAAAATCTGCTAGTGCAGTGCAGCTTTTCAGACTTTCGTCTAAGTTGACTAGAGAATTGCCAATGGTTTTAGTTCATCTGTATCGATTTTCAAACATTTTCTTTGTTTGTTAAAAAATGTAGAAAACTTATGCGACACCCTGTATTTAATGTTACCAAAATTTGTTACGTAACTGCTAAAAAAACTTTTCTTGATTCGCAGATTTGCTGAAGATTTTTGGCCAGGAATAAGATTCAGTGAATTTCACCAAAAATACTTATATGCTGACAACAACGAAGTGTTTGGAGCTGCAGGTTTGAAAAGTTACTTGTTTTACGTGTTTTTGTGACCTGTGCTGCGAGAACAATAGAAGCTAGACATAAGTGTTTAAATGAAAGAACAAATCACTCAATATGTTGGGTTTATTTTACTATTATCACTTAAACGTCGAAAAACGTAACAGAGAAATTTTCTAAAGAACTGCCTATTAAGCATGTATTTAAAATATATTACCTATGAAGAGAAATTTCCATTTGTGGTCGTTGCCGCCATTCACTTGAAAATCATGACGTAACTGGGAGACTTCGTTACTTTTCCTATGAGCATCGTGGCTTTCCGAAAATGTGCACTGCTTAAACTAATTCAAACTTCTGCAGCTTACCTAATGTTCACACAAAAAACATCTAATTTCTTTGTAAAAGCTTATACTTTTGACGAAGATTGACAATGCACTACTTTTCTTCAAGGCGAATGACGTCATTGGAAGAAGAATGGTCATTGAAAATGGAAGCGCCCAAGCATGAAATGATCGCGACTTTAAATTGATTTTACTAATTACACGAGGTGCTTATGGCAGTTTTATCACTAAATCCTTCTAACATTTTTCACAAACATTGAACTAAGCCTAACTTCCCAGAAAGCTTTGCTTTTCCATTTCTAGCAATTCACCATTTGTATTAAACATTTTTGGCACAAAATTGGACTTAATTTTGACTTGGTACCAAGTGAAGTTGAAAAAAACTTTTCCTTTTACCAGTTGCGCTAAAACTGTAAAATTCGCACTTCATCATCGAACTTGCACCTTTCATTATAAATCAATGACGAGTTCTATAGTCTATTGATAGAGTTCCTGTACTTCATGCTGACTGACCTGGGTTCAATACTTGCTTCAGGCGGTATTATGTGAAAATTTGTTTTGCTTAGCACGCGAGGGGAGAATGTATATCCGATCTGCGGTTGGCATCCGTGGATTAACTATTAAGCAAAATAAGCACGTTTTTAGGGGAAAATGGCCCTTTTATCCTGTTTTTTGCAAAAGTTATACTTCTTGCTAGAGAACAGGAACGTGACAAGGGTGGTGCTTATAAGGGTTAAATAGCCCGTTTGGTGATGGGTGTTATAGGCGTGTTTAGTTTTCACGGGCGGTCCACCGCGTCCTCTAGGTGTTTTTTATTGACTCAACTCCAATTTTTTGGACGTTTTGACTGAACAGCTTATAAAAAAAACATTCTAGCTGCGCGTGTTGGGACTCTTGGAAATTAAGAGATTCTTTGGAAAGTGGATAAATAGGGCTACGCGATGACGTGGGTTATATTTTAGGACACCTACGCCAAGAGGAGTGGCAGCAAGTTGATTGGAGGTTCCATTTCGGGCTATTCTCGCTTAGATTTCTGTTGATGTTTTACATTGTCCTGACGTCATTCCATTGTACTCTGCCTACAACTTTAATTCTGTAAAAGTTGCAGACTCTGCGTTAAGTAAATAAATGAACACTAAATGTAGGATGTTTGTGCATTATTGATTATTGTGGGTTCTTTGCTAGTCCAGAAAGATTCTTTCGCTGTACAATTTTGCGTTTGTCTTCACTATGTTCAGATGGTGGTGATTTGGCTGCTGGACCATGGAATGGAGATGCTGACTTCTGTTGGACAGACGGTCATCCATTTTGGGAGAATGTTTACTCCGATGATGACACAGACTGTGCTTATATGGCTCATGACTCTCATATACTCCAGGCCCCATGTGGAAATGGGTGGGGTAATCGTTCTGGGACACCTTGTGATACTCAGTGTGTACTCCCTTTTATTTGTGAATACACAGGTAAGACTTTTTTCCAATAAACTAAGTTATGATTACTTTTTTCACTCAACATTGGCATGTATTTAAAATCCACCATTTACTTTTTAGTGTACCATAATTCTGTGAAACATTGTTGATTTATGACAGCTCTCATTTGCTATATCTTAGCGTAATGGAGCAAACGACGTACGTTTGCCATTCCTCTGTTTCCTGGAGCTTTCTTAGGGAATTCCGCCAGGTATCTTGTTGGTCATGTGACCACGATCATTCACCTGTGCACATCTGTTTTTACCTGGGCAAACAAGTTAGTTGGTAGACGTTAACAGGCTTCTTTACTTATTAGTGATAAAGCAGTTTTCGCAGTATGATTGTGTATATTTTGTTAGATATATTAGTAAATACTGCATTTGCTGAATGGAGACATATGATGTAAATAAATACATGATTTTTGTATTATTTTGGATCATTATAAACTGATAAATTTGCGTGCTTTAGTTTTAATTAATGTCAATCTTATCAATTTGGTAGAATGTCATATAAGTGAGTAAATTACCAGACTAGATTAATTTACAGCTTGATTTTGTGTTCAGTAAAGTTTACAACTGCAGAATTATTCGTTATGCATTAAAATTCTTTCCAGTTTATTTTGTGTTTTTTCTATTTCAGCTCATTGTGAGATGTTACCTTGTGCAGAAGGGGAAACCTGTAGGCCTCTGTACAATGGAGGATACGAGTGTGACGGTATGTAGATTTTCAATTGTTTCTCTTAGCTGATTTTTGCTTCTAGATTAGCTATCCCATCAGCATTTAATACAAGGCTTTCACAGAAGCAACATTAGATCACAGGTTGAATAACTTACAAGGTCAAATAGAACTTGCACCTAAAATTAGATTGGCCGTGTAATAGTACAGTCTGTAATGATATTTATTCTAATCAACGTTGAGGTTAACAATATTGTCAGCCTAGGAGCATTCATACATTGTAATATTATAAAATAGTATCTACATAGGACTTACATTACTTCTTCTTCTTCTTCCCAGCTTTTCCCTATGTGGGGTCGCCGTTGTGAATGAGTCTTCTCCAAGCATTCCTGTTGTTGACCATCTCTTCATTTATGTCTTCCCTTCCCACATGATCTTCACCGACTCTTCTTTTCAGGTGTCCATATCATCATCGCAATCTTGCGAGGCTTCCACTACTTTTACTGTTTCTCTGATAATTATTTCTAATTTTATATCTTCTTGTTATTCCCACCATCCATCTCAACATCCTCATCTCCACCACACCCATTTTCTTCTCTTCGGTCTTCTTTAGAGAAGCTGGTTCCAGCCCATAGATTAGAGCGGGTCTGACCACTTCTTTGTGGACTTTACCTTTAAGTCTCACCGACTCATTCATAGAAGGTTTTGGCGCAGTTTTTACAGGCAGATGCCCTTCCTGACCCTAACCCTCCCTATTTATCCGGGCTTGGGACCGACACTGAGTTGGGCTGGCTTCACCCCCCCCCCCCCAGTGGCTAGGACTTACATCACTGCAATGTAGAATTTTTGTACAAACACGATGAGAATCTATATTTACTTGCGTCGTGAACAAGTCCAGCATTGAGTGGCGTGCAGTTGGTCAAACTGTATAAGAAAGCTCAGCATCTCAGACGTTTTGTGGTGTAAATCTGTTGATCCTATGTTCAACTTTTACTTAAATAATTAAAAGAAAGGTGATTGTTTGACATTGTGTTTGACAGACTCATGTAATCGGAAAAGAAATTTCTTAATAATTTAATATATTTAAATATGCACCTGGTAAAGTAACGCCTTTTTGTCACATTCGCGTGGCCGGCAAATAGAATGCGGCACCGTGATAACCATGATCATGAACTGCAGTGTTAGTTTCATGACGTCATATGATGTAAAGCCCATTTTTCGTGACATCATGCGTTTAAGCAGTAACACTTATGCAAACGTGCTTGACGTACAGGGGAAGATTGACGTCTATCATTGGACAAACTGTAGATAGATTCTACGTAAGCAATAGCTGTGTTCGGTTGCCGTTATTTAACCTCTAAGCCAATTATTCAAACATAAGAAACTTTGTTAACTTTTGCAGGCAAGAAAATGTATATTTTGGACAGCAAAAATTAAAATGAGATTGAGTCTAAACAATCATCCGGTCTTCCTTTAAAATGAACGAATAAGATAACCAAGTAGGAAAGTGATTGTGCTATGTAAATTTTCTCAAGACAAATTTTAATAAGCAATTTAAATTAGAACAAAAGGAAATTTTAAAGTATATTGCAGAGAACTTTCCATACAAAGTTATATTACTTACGTTTACCTGTTTAAAAGGCTTAATTAAGTAATTGGAAAAGGAAATTCCTAATAATTTCAAATTACCACGCCATGATAAAGCTTCCCTGTATCAATATCCCAGTGTGCATCACTGGTTCATCATAAAACACATTATTCATCTTACTGACAATATAAAGTAATTTAAACTTTTGCTTAGTTAGTGAAGAGTACACCACGAATGGTCTGATTATTTTTTCAAACTTTACACAATGTTATCTAAGCTTGTTTCAAACGACTTAACGTTAAAATGGCTGCGCCTTATGGTCATCGCAGGAGTTTAAATTTACAAGTTTTATACAACATTACTGCCAGTGTAATCCCTGTGTGCAATAAAACAGCAAGTAACTGATGTAAAATTATAAGATGAATTTTTTAAGTTTTTTCGTAAAGACTCTTTTCTTGTACTTTAAGCTCTATTCTAGCTCAAAACAGTCTACATCTAGATTACTAACAATGTCTCTTGACTTTTATACTCACAGTAATTGTATTTATTACTTAGGTGAAGATAACTGTGCTGGAATTGATTGCAAAAACGGTGGCAGTTGCATAGACAAGATAGACAGTTTTTCATGTGTTTGTTTAACTGGTTTCAGAGGCAAATATTGTGAAATAGGTAAGTATAACTAATCAGCTGCTCTAATTTACGTTAAAGTAAAATAGTGAATAGCTTTATGCAGTAAGATTGCAAGTGATTCATTCTTCTCCACTGTATTTCAGAACCAGAGCTGTTTTAATAAGAGTAGTAACGTCTAGTGTATACTCTTACATTTTTATGATTAGATTGTATATAATTAATATATATATATATATATATATAATATTAATTTTTTACATCTATAAAATTGTCTATTTTACTTGTAAATTTTTAAGTAAACAGAAAAGTCTTCACAATATTGATTAAATTTTAAACAAGTGTGATTTCATATAGTGCTAAAAATTTTATAGTAAATAATTGTGCATATGCTTTATTGATAGTCAAGAGTATACTTATTTAACATATACAGCTTTTTGTCTACTAATAACATTCATGGACAGTCATATAGGTGTATAAATTTAACATTTATATATGCATTCATATAAATGATATACAATCTAATCATAAAACTTTAAGAGTACTGTTTGTTACTACTCATGCTAAATCAGCTCTGCTACTGAAATAATAGATTTTAAAACTATTTATAACGTATCCGTGTAAGGAATAAATTCTTATCGTATCTTATCATAGCTTATGTATAACTTATGTATAACTTATCGTATCTTATCATAGCTTAGAGCTAGAATAATACAATAACAGTTAATAACTGCTTGAGATCAATATTAGCAACACGACATAAAACTAACGTTTCACTACCAACTGTTGTAGGCATCTGACTGATAAACGATGAATTAATTTATTGCATTAAATTTTGTTCTGCAGCTTTCTGACTAAGATACACTTGATATTGAGTGAAATGAAAAAGTATTAGTGTCAGTTTTATTATTGACAAGCTTCTGTCAACAATTCTGGAAAAGCCGGAGTATTGCTTCCGTTAAGTTTACCTATCTGACTGCGCATGCCAGGTGGTAAAGTATCAATCCAACAGCCTATTACACGTGACTAGTGGTGTTTATTGCCTGAAGTGCATTGCAATCATCATCGTAAATCATATAAGTAGTTCAATTAAAAGAAATTAGTTGTGAATCCACTACATAAACTGCAAGAAATAGTGTCATAACACAACAAGTAACTGTTTAACAGGTTTATTATGCGTAGATTTAACGTAGCAGAATATCTTCAGAATGCTATGAAATAGAAAGCCTGTTCTGTAACACTTTTGTACAAGTTTGATGCAATTAGTGGGTTTATTGCACTGTAATCGTCATTCCATCGTGATAGACTTGATACATTGACATCGTATCATCTACAACAGTACTTCAGACTTGATACATTGACATCGTATCATCTACGACAGTACTTCAGACTTGATACATTGACATCGTATCATCTACGACAGTACTTCAGATTTGATACATTGACATCGTATCATCTACGACAGTACTTCAGACTTGATACATTGACATCGTATCATCTACGACAGTACTTCAGATTTGATACATTGACATCGTATCATCTACGACAGTACTTCATTTATCTGAAGTAAGCAAAATAATTTGTGTCAGTCAAGTATCAAAAGTTTAATTATCAGATCAAATTAATCAAATAACAATGATATGATGAAACGTGATGAGGTTAAACTTACATTTTTCTCACATCTTTAACTGCTAATGAGAATTTGGCTGACAAAATTTGAAAAAGAAACCATTTGTCATACTGGAAAGACGACTCTTACTAGCTTACTTCAAAATGAAGCCAATGGTTTACTTGATCTGTCCTAGCCCGCCTGTTGATCAACAGTCCTAATTTTATGAAACAAACACTGGGAGGCGCCACGTAGCCTCAAAATGAAGCCAACGGTCTACTTGATCTATTCTCAGCACACCTGTTGATCAACAGGCCTAATTTTATGAAAACAAACACTGGGAGGCACCACCATGCCTCAAAATGAAGCCAACGGTCTACTTGATCTATTCTCAGCACACCTGTCGATCAACAGGCCTAATTTTATGAAAACAAACACTGGGAGGCGCCACATGCCCACGTCCAAAACACTGTTGCTAATACATTTATGATGCTGTTGTATTGATAGAAGACAGTTCTCTGTCAACTTTGCTATCCAGTGATAAAATAACATCTCATGTTTGATTTTAGATATCAACGAGTGTTCAAGTGGGTGCCATAAATGTGATCCAGTCTACGGTCTGTGTGAAAATATGCCTGGCAGTTACCTGTGTGAATGTATACTTGGTAGTACTGATAGTGATGCTAATCTACCAGCTGGAACATCTTGTACAGGTAAACTGAATACAAATTTGTAACAAAAATTTTGTCAAACTGGTCGTAGCCAAGCAGACGTAAACCTTGGTTCTTATGTTATAGATTTTTTTTAAATTTATTTCTTTGGAAACCTTGACCATTTTTTATGAAATACGTAACTTGTTATGTGATGTCCTCATATGTGTTATGTAATGTCATATATGACTTACATAACACAGTGGACAAACACTTTGTCTATAGAAGAATGATATCTATATAAGTATAAATATCAAAATAAGTTCAGTAATAACTTTAATGTCACAGGAAAGTCAAATAATAATAGTAATAGAAAGTATCAGCTTTTGTAATAAGCAAGGCTGGGTTATAACCATTTGGGATCCTAGGGTAATGAAATTATGGGGCCTCATCAGACGGAGCCACCCTCTTATTCACTGTCGTCTGTTTTGAATATTTTTTCTCCTGGTATATTTTAACGATATTTACTCAGCTTTAAGTAAAGTTATTGCACTTTTTTAAATCAACTAGAATATCTATCTTTTGTTTGTCAATAAAAATATTCTCTAAGAAATACCACTATTTTACCATTTATTGCAAATCAAATTATCACTTATTTCAACTCAACCACAGTGAAAAAACAGATTTTTTACCAAATGTTACCAAAAATTGATGAGCCCTAGACTGGGACCTATACCTTGGTAACGAGCAATAAAACTCAAAAAAATGATTACTTGTATTTGTCCCAACCACCATTATAATTACGTTATTCCAGATCTACGACTTCTTAGTAGGTTTAGACGAAATGTTTATGCTTAACTGTGACATTATGCATCTAATTAGTTCAAATAAATGTTATCTATCGAACGTATTGTGTAACCACGTGTTTTATGTTTGTGTTACTTTTATATTTTTCTGTTACTGTAGACATTGATGAATGCACGTCTGAAACACATCCCGACAATTGTGACGTTAACGCTGAATGCACGGACACAGATCTGAGCTTTACCTGCGAATGCCTGGAAGGATACAATGACACTTCACCCATTTCCGGAACTATGTGCAGTGATATTGACGAATGTACAGATAATTCAGATTATTGCCACGAGATGGCATTGTGCACTAATTTGGAGGGAAGTTACAACTGTTCTTGTAACAGTGGGTATTTAGGAAACGGTACAGATTGCAATAGTAAGTTTTGCATCTAATTGTCAGTGTGTGTGCTTTTGGTCTTAATGTTTAGCATGCAGGATATTAATCCTACAATGAGATCTGGAAAAGATTAATCAGAATTACAATAAAAACAATGATGTAGTCTACGTGCATGGTAGAGATGCCAAGGTTTGCCAAAAAAGAGGGAATTTTACTGGCTCCCTTGGAACCCATCTAGGGAGTCGGGGCGAGTGCAAGGTTTGGGGCAGAGCACCAATATTCAATGCATTTTCCTGTAATTAACATCATTTTGGAAGCATTTAGGGACACATGCAAAGCAGACATTTTACAGATGAGCTAATGATGCCCAAGTATACTTTTAAATTTTATTTCAAAGTCTTCGAAAATTTTAGGTTTCAAAAATTCCTAATATGATCCAGAGGTGTATTAACCAATAGGCTAACTAGGCTATAGCCTAGGGTGCCAAAGCTTGAGAGACGCCACATTTTAGGTACCCAATTTTAAAAAAATTCTTATTCTACTCGGTAAATGCGCGTAATCATGTAAAACAAGCATTGTATAATACACCACGGGCAGTTACTGTGACGAGCAGCTATATAAGCGCCATATAACATACAGGTAGAAGGTACGACACAACAAACAGTTGCCCAGCCTGCTTATATGTAAGCACAATTCATGATACATGTAATTAACAGTGGCCTTGTTAGAAATTACGTAAATAGTATTATTAATACACCACAAGTAATTGCTTAAAATGTCCAGTACATAATGAATCATAAATTCCCAGTACGGATGAGCGAGACATAACGCAGCTTACGGTGTCGTGAAGTCTTGATATGCCCCTGGTTACATCATCAAGCCAAAAACTTCGTAAGGTCTCTGTAAATTAGTGTAGAAGACTTCTCATTCTTGTGAAAAACATTGAGCAATTCATTGATCGTAAAATCACTTCATTGGTAATTCAAGACCTAATAAACTTTCATGCAAAGAAGCTGTAGATAGATTGATAAATAGAGAGTGGGGAAGGGAGGTAGGGGGCAGAAAGAGAAGTATATAAAGTAAAATATTAGTACTAACTTTATACCATTAAAACAGTGGTTACACATTTTAGTTTGGTATTTTAAGCGAATATTAATAAAACTACTGTTAGTTTTGAAAAGTTTCTAAAACTTGAGAACAAATTTTAAATGCATGATTTCTCTCCACAATATTAGACAGTGCAGAAAAGTTCACACTAGGATATTTCCTTCTAATTTCAGTAGTCAAGTTACAATTCGTTAATACATGTTTTTCTGTTTGTCTCTCCTCATGTGCATGTTCTTTGGTTTCTATCTTCATCATCAACCGGTCTCAATTCTTAAGTGATGTGCTTGTAGCCTTACTTGAGAGAAAGCTATGCGGTATTTTTCTATAGTCTTCTCTGGTATGTTTGGGATATTCACGTCTGATAATTTGCTAATATCGTACGATGATGACTTGCTCATGTTGTACCAAGTTTCCTCTATGAGGTCACAAAATTTGCTTTTAATCTTGTATTTGTTACAGAAAAATAGTATTTAATAGTACTGAAATACGAAGGACAACTGTAGATTAACAATTAGAAAAGTACAAGTAACAGGTCAAAATTTCTTTTCTAATATTTACACAATTGTCTGCCGCTTTCCCTGGTTTAATCTTGTTTTGGAAATGTTTTACTTTGTTGTTTTCAGTCATTGTTTGTCCCGACGTTACTCCCACTCATGCTTCAGTACCTGGAAATTACAGTCCAGAATACGACCAGAGTGTGACAATCACCTGTGATGAGGGGTACGAATATGAAGAAGGGGTGGAGGAACTCATAGTTACCTGTCTACTGAGTGGAGAGTGGGATCCTCCTGTAGATGATTGCAATAGTAAGTTACAAAAGTTGTTGATTTTCATGTCTTTGCATCATAATTGTGAAGTTGAATTTAGCTTCCTGACATCACCAGCTTATGTAAATACTTCTTCAGCTAAAATAACTTAATGGTAAATGTGTGCTTGCAAGCCAAAACCGTCAATAAGTCGACATATGTAAAACTACGTTATGATGCTACAAAGTAGAATGCACCAAAATTTTGGTTAAATGTCAATTTCTTTGTTTTTTATAAAAACAAACGCTAAATATATTGGACTTTTATAGTCTAGCATCAATTTATCTAGAAATTGTTCAAAAAATACTAAAAACTTAATTTTATATTCCCATACTCTTCTAGTAATGCAATTGTAAATTTTCAAACTCCGATAGTAGCTTGTGGAAGCTGTCATTTTGCTTCTGGTTTTTTTCTGTTACCAAACCCAGATCTTCGTCAGGAAGAGCCATCTACTGGATTTAAACATAACTTCAATGTGTTGGTGCAAAGTCCATAGCACCCAATATTTTTGCGGTTGCTAAGTGTTTTGTAGAAACGCGGCAAAAAACAATGGCTAACTTTAACAGTGATTTTCTCAAGCTTATGTTTTTCATGTTATTGTTTGCATATTTGAAATGTTGCAATATTCTGTTTTGTTTTCTGTAGACTTTTCAAATTTAGACTTCAGATTCGTAAACCTTTAGGAATGAAAATGGACTGCAGCTATAATAATTAATAATTTTGTTTAGGGCATAGTCCAAGGCATAGCCTCACCTTAACATAACAGCTTAACTACCTCAATACTTATTTCCAAAGTAGTCCTGATTATTGTTACTCGCACGTTACTGTGACAAACCTGTGTGCTTGGTTGAAGAACCAGCGGTATCATTTTTCCTGTAGCGGATAGCCCTATAGGCTGAATAGGCTGAAGCCTAAGGCCCGGGATCAAAAGGGGCCCGCCAAAATAAAATATAGAAAAAAGTTTTTTTTTCAAAAGTGTCAAATCGGGTTTACACAAATCAAGTTTACACAATTTAAGTTTACACAATTCAAGTTTACACAATTTAAGTTTACACAATTCACGTTTACACAGTTTAAGTTTAAGTTCAAAATTTCAGTTTCCGAATTTTTCTGGGGGCAAAGTCAGTTATAATTTCTGAAAAGTCCATTTTTTCAACATATTTGACTCAATATCCGGATTTATGACGATACGCCATATTTCTGAAAATAAAAATATAAGAATAAGTACTAATAAGAATAATATAAGAATACTTACTAATAAGTATAAGAAATTAGTAAGAAACTAAAGTTACTTTCAGAGTTTCTGATTGGCTTATTTTAGTTGACATCTAACCCAGAAACTCACCAAGCTGTAATCGTGTTTATATAGTCCTAGTCCACAACTCAAGGATCAAGAAGATATCATTTTTATCACAATCGGTGGGCAAAAACTCACAAAATTAAACAAACTTACAAACGACGAGAGCTCCACAAAAACACGTCAGCTCAGCAGTGTAGCAACATTTAAAAGGCCCGTTCCAAGCTCAAGCCTAAGGCCCATAAAATCATAATCCGCCGCTGCATTTTTCAAGTCTTTTTGAATGACTCAGTCGGTAGTTGAACCAGCGACCTCACTGGTGATAGGCAAGTACGCTACCCATGAGCTGTCCCACCCGGTCCAAAAGAAAAAAAGCCATGAGATAGTATTGCCAGGTATCATGTTGTGTTATCAATGACAATGTACACCTAAGGCACAATCCCCTTTCATACCTTTCATACTTTTTTATGTTCCATAATGGAAATTCTTTCCAAGATTCGTATAGAAATAATTTTGAATGGTTGTGAAAAGAATTATCACTAATATGTATCCTCATAGTTACCAAAAATGGAAAGAACCCAAGACACAAAACCGGCATGCCATAACAAGACGTGCAGTTCATGAGTTCCACCATAAAATCTGTTCCAGTCAGTGCTTTGATCCACAACAAACTTGTATATGTATGCGAACTTTGTAACTCAGAAACTGGTAGATACAATATGTTGACGTGTACAACAAATACTAACTCCCTGTACCACTGGACACATAGATAATTCATTCAAGACCTGTTATTCTTGCTGGTTAGAGTTAAAGATTCTCTTTTATTGTCTACTCGTTAAACTATTTTAGACTAACTTTGTTGGTGTAATAAATATATCTGGTCCAATAAGTGTGGCACACTATGCCCAGGCCACTCTAACCTAACCCCTTACCACTGAGTGACCACTGGTCACATTTAGGACGACTTGTTAAAAACCAATCGTTCTGTATGCAGCAATAAAACTGTGGCAGCTCTTGAAATACGCTTCGCAGAAGAGGAATTATATATGTGCAGTTTTGTAACAAAGATTACAGTGAATTAATTTGGCTTGGGTAATTACTATTGTTCTAGAATCTAGATTTTGCAATTCAACCTCCAAACCTCCAACCGACCTTGTCCTAGACTGTCCTCAAACATGACCTTGTCCTAGACTGTCCTCAAATATTCATCTTGTCTAAGAAACATTAGCTAAGCAAGTCTTATACCTTGGAGTGTTATTACTACATTTTATCTACATTATCATAACTCATGTTATTGAGTGCGTACAAACATATACTTGTGAGCTGTGTTTTATCATCTCTGATTTTATGCTTTAGTTAAACATTGCCCAATCATCTCTGGTCTATTCTATGCTATGCCAATGTCAATGGAGAGACGCTACCAGGATGAGGTGACATTAAAATGTCTGCCAGGATTCAGTTTTGAAAACTTTGAAATAACAATGACAAGTACATGTATGAGTAACAAGACTTGGATTCCTCCTCTTGTAGATTGTGAAGGTAATTTGTTTTTGTGTAACTTGCAGCAGAAACAAGGGTTTTATATTTCACGTTTATTAGCTGTTCTCTTGTCTTTTCGTGAATGCAAAGTGTTCATTGCCCATGCTATAGTTTCTGTTATGGACGCAAAGTGTTCATTGCCCATGCTATAGTTTCTGTTATGGACGCAAAGTGTTCATTGCCCATTCTATAGTTTCTGTTATGGACGCAAAGTGTTCATTGCCCATGCTATAGTTTCTGTTATGGACGCAAAGTGTTCATTGCTCATGCTACAATTTCTATTATGAATGTGAAGTGTTCACTGCTCATACTAAAGTTTATATTATGAACACAAAGTGTTCATTGTTCATGCTATAGTTTCTATTATGAACATAAAGTATTCATTGTTCTTGCTATAGTTTCTGTTATGGACACAAAGTGTTCATTGCTCACGCTATAGTTTCTGTTATGGACGCAAAGTGTTCATTGCCCATGCCATAGTTTCTGTTATGGACGCAAAGTGTTCATTGCCCATGCTATAGTTTCTGTTATGGACGTGAAGTGTTCATTGCTCACGCTATAGTTTCTGTTATGGACGCAAAGTGTTCATTGCCCATGCTATAGTTTCTGTTATGGACGCAAAGTGTTCATTGCTCACGCTATAGTTTCTGTTATGGACGCAAAGTGTTCATTGCCCATGCTATAGTTTCTGTTATGGACGCAAAGTGTTCATTGCTCACGCCATAGTTTCTGTTATGGACGCAAAGTGTTCATTGTTCACGCTATAGTTTCTGTTATGGACGCAAAGTGTTCATTCTTCTTGCTATAGTTTCTATTATGAACGTGAAATATTCATTGTTCGTGCTAAAGTTTCTATTAAGAGTGCAAAGTGTTCATTGCTCAAAATTATAGTTTCTATTATGAACGTGAAATATTCATTATTCGTGCTAAAGTTTCTATTATAAATGTGAAGTGTTCATTGCTTATACTGAGTCAATTAAGTAAATACAGTTCAATGTATTGATAAATGGCAAGATAAGTAAATTTTTAAGTATATTTATAAAAACTTAATAAATAGAGGCAGTAACTTTGGTAGTAGTATTGATGTATCTTTTTGTAGCAAAAAAGTGCTATCCTTTGGATGAGACGTATCACGCAACGTGGGATTTTGATTTTGAAGAACCTCCTCAAGGCACAAATGTTGTGGTACGTATTGACCAGTTCAACTGTTTTAAACGTCCACATAGGATCAAAATTATATGGTTATAATCAAATTAAACTTTTGATGTGGACTTTTCATGGTTATAGTAATTTATAGCATAAACCTTCATATAGTCAGAAAACTTTATTTTTAACTATTAAACAGAAACAGAGTAAATTTTTGAAACTAATTTTAATAGTATAGTGAAAGTAGTGAAAAAAATTTCGGCCCTTTGGCACTCGAACTCAAAACTCTGCTTAAACTTTCTCATAATTTTAAGCAGATTATTTCTAATGCTAGGTGACTTGTGATGAAGGTTACGAGCTTTCCGATCACAGCAAAACTCAGAACAGTTTTTGTTCACCCATAGAATTCACTTGGGTACCAGACATTCAGAAGTGTCAAGGTAGGTTTCTAATGCATGTAGTGTTTTTCGGTGTACTTGTATTAGTAGAAACATTGATGTACTTGTATTAGTAGAAACATTGATGTTCTTGTCTTAGTAGAAACATTGATGTACTTGTATTAGTAGAAACATTGATGTACTTGTCTTAGTAGAAACATTGATGTATTTGTCTTAGTAGAAACATTGATGTACTTGTATTAGTAGAAACATTGATGTACTTGTCTTAGTAGAAACATTGATGTACTTGTATTAGTAGAAACATTGATGTACTTGTATTAGTAGAAACATTGAGGTACTTGTGCTAGTAGAAACATTGATGTACTTGTATTAGTAGAAACATTGATGTTCATGTATTAGTAGAAACATTGATGTACTTGTATTAGTAGAAACATTGATGTACGTGTATTAGTAGAAACATTGAGGTACTTGTGCTAGTAGAAACATTGATGTACTTGTATTAGTAGAAACATTGATGTTCATGTATTAGTAGAAACATTGATGTACTTGTATTAGTAGAAACATTGATGTACGTGTATTAGTAGAAACATTGAGGTACTTGTGCTAGTAGAAACATTGATGTACTTGTATTAGTAGAAACATTGATGTTCATGTATTAGTAGAAACATTGATGTACTTGTATTAGTAGAAACATTGATGTACGTGTATTAGTAGAAACATTGAGGTACTTGTGCTAGTAGAAACATTGATGTACTTGTATTAGTAGAAACATTGATGTTCATGTATTAGTAGAAACATTGATGTACTTGTATTAGTAGAAACATTGATGTACGTGTATTAGTAGAAACATTGAGGTACTTGTGCTAGTAGAAACATTGATGTACTTGTATTAGTAGAAACATTGATGTACTTGTATTAGAGGAAACATTGATGTACTTGTACTAGTAGAAACACTGATGTACTTGTACTAGTAGAAACATTGATGTGCATGTATCAGTAGAAACTTTGATGTACTTGTATTAGTAGAAACATTAATGAACTTGTATTAGTAGAAACGTTGATGTACTTGTATTAGTAGAAACATTGATGTACTTGTATTAGTAGAAACATTGATGAGCTTGTATTAGTAGAAACATTGATGTACTTGTATTAGTAGAAACATTGAGGTACTTGTACTAGTAGAACATTGATGTACTTGCATTAGTAGAAACATTGATGTACTTGTACTAGTAGAAACATTGATGTGCTTGTATTAGTAGAAACATTGATGTACTTGTATTAGTAGAAACATTGAGGTACTTGTACTAGTAGAACATTGATGTACTTGTATTAGTAGAAACATTGATGTTCTTGTATTAGTAGAAACATTGATGTGCTTGTACTAGTAGAAACATTGATGTGCTTGTATTAGTAGAAACATTGATGTACTTGTATTAGTAGAAACACTGATGTACTTGTATTAGTAGAACATTGATGTACTTGTATTAGTAGAAACATTGATGTGCTTGTACTAGTAGAAACATTGATGTGCTTGTATTAGTAGAAACATTGATGTGCTTGTACTAGTAGAAACATTGATGTGCTTGTATGAGTAGAAACATTGATGTTCTTGTATTAGTAGAAACATTGATGAGCTTGTATTAGTAGAAACATTGATGTACTTGTATTAGTAGAACATTGATGTACTTGTATTAGTAGAAACATTGATGTGCTTGTATTAGTAGAAACATTGATGTACTTGTATTAGTAGAAACATTGATGTGCTTGTACTAGTAGAAACATTGATGTACTTGTATTAGTAGAAACATTGATGTGCTTGTACTAGTAGAAACATTGATGTACTTGTATTAGTAGAAACATT
Source organism: Tubiluchus corallicola (assembly GCA_030141605.1). NCBI lineage: Eukaryota > Metazoa > Priapulida > Priapulimorpha > Priapulimorphida > Tubiluchidae > Tubiluchus > Tubiluchus corallicola. The sequence continues at coordinate 35,719 of JAQGDQ010000071.1, forward strand.
GATGTGCTTGTACTAGTAGAAACATTGATGTGCTTGTATTAGTAGAAACATTGATGTGCTTGTACTAGTAGAAACATTGATGTGCTTGTATTAGTAGAAACATTGATGTGCTTGTATTAGTAGAAACATTGATGTGCTTGTATTAGTAGAAACATTGATGTACTTGTATTAGTAGAAACATTGAGGTACTTGTACTAGTAGAACATTGATGTACTTGTATTAGTAGAAACATTGATGTACTTGTATTAGTAGAAACATTGATGTGCTTGTATTAGTAGAAACATTGATGTACTTGTACTAGTAGAACATTGATGTACTTGTATTAGTAGAAACATTGATGTACTTGTACTAGTAGAACATTGATGTACTTGTATTAGTAGAAACATTGATGTGCTTGTACTAGTAGAAACATTGATGTGCTTGTATTAGTAGAAACATTGATGTACTTGTATTAGTAGAAACATTGATGTGCTTGTATTAGTAGAAACATTGATGTGCTTGTATTAGTAGAAACATTGATGAGCTTGTATTAGTAAAAACATTGATGTACTTGTATTAGATCCATTTTCCAACTTGACTTGCATTGGTGTTTAAAGGAAAGCCAAAGTTTTCTGGAAACATGGGCTTAATTCAATGTTTGTGAAAACTGTTGGAAGGACTTAGCAATAAAACTGCAATGAGTGTTTCGTATCTAACTAAAAAATCACTTTAAACTTGCGATCACTTTATGCTTGTGTGCTCCCATTTTCAATGCTCATCTTATTTTATCTTATTTCATCTTTATTCTTTTCTCAATTAATAATGTTTTGACATTTTAGTTTTAGTTTGTGATCCATTTGGACAAAAGTTGCACATCCATGTTGACACTGAGAATGAAGCTTTACTGACAACAGCTCAGCCTCATGGCACAGAACTACATCTTGAGTGTGAGACAGGCTGGCAGTTTTCACCAGGTGTAACAATGTTGAATAGTACTTGTGAAGATAATCCTCGTAGATGGGAGCCTGTTCTTAATGATGGCTGCAATGGTTTGTAAATTTTACGTTTCTATAATTCTCATATAATACTACTGCTTGGTAGTTCACATTACTACCAAAAATCTGTACTGACTCCTATTTTGCTTTTATACTAACTTGAAACAAAAAGGAGACTTAATGATGGCTGCAGGGGTTTGTAAATTTCACGTTTTTATGTGCTAATATAGTACTCAGGGCCGTTTCAACGCATGGGCAATTGGGCACGCTGGGCCGTTACCCAGGGCCCCGCGAGCATAGGGGTTCCCCATGCAAATCTATGTACATGGTGACTTGCTGTTATTATACAAGCTATAAATATTTGCTATTATGTTACATATGGACATTAACATTTGCCTCTGATTTGGACACCGTTGGAATCAAGGCAGTTATAAAGCATTTCTCTGCAAAGAAACTTCACAAATGTTTGTGTCCAGTAATAAATAATCCATGGTTTTTTCTTACTGTGCCATTTCCGGCTGTAAGGCTTACCGATTGAGTATCATTTATATGTAGAAATTTCTGTGTCTCTCAAGGCTCATTTTGTATTGCTCAAACGTTTGTGTTGATTGATCTTTGCTGTACAGCATGTTTTTTTAATGTTTAAACACTGATTTTGTTTGGAAATACCAATATAATAAATATACGTTTTATTTTAATGACCATTTACATTTTTATTCCTGTAAGTTGTGTGTAGATAGGACCCCCAGTGCACTGCTTTGTGTGGGGGACTGTAATGATGTTAAGAAAAGGCCCTGATAATGCTGCTGCTTGGTAATTCATACTGACTGCATAGAAATTGTAAAGAAACACAGTTGCACATAAAAGATTTTGCATATTGCTCGTAGTGATTGTCGTCTGCCCTAAAGCAATTGATGGGGATCACCGTATAAAAAGCACAAATGACAAGGTCTACAACACAAATCTTGTCCTTTCCTGTGAAACCGGATATGAATTTGATGTTGGAATTACACAGATAACGACAGTTTGTCAGGAAAATGGAGAGTGGACAATTGATCCAGAGTACAAGGGCTGCCATGGTAGGATTTTTTATTAATTCACTTTGCAGTAATAAAACTTACAACATAGTAAATGCTGCCAATAAAGGGCAACGTCTGTGATTAGCTGACATTTTGTGTTGTCAATATAACTTCGTCTTCCTTATTTGTTTCCAGTTCCAGATTTACCGTTAGTCTTAGTAAGTGGTGTTGTCCTAGTGCTCACGGGTGTCTGGGACCCACTGAAACTAATTTGTTAGTCTTAGTAAGTGGTGTTGTCCTAGTGCTCACGGGTGTCTGGGACCCACTGAAACTAATTTGTTAGTCTTAGTAAGTGGTGTTGTCCTAGTGCTCACGGGTGTTTGGGACCCACTGAAACTAATTTGTTAGTCTTAGTAAGTGGTGTTGTCCTAGTGCTCACGGGTGTCTGGGACCCACTGGAACTAATTTGTTAGTCTTAGTAAGTGGTGTTGTCCTAGTGCTCACGGGTGTTTGAGACCCACTGAAACTAATTTGTTAGTCTTAGTAAGTGGTGTTGTCCTAGTGCTCACGGGTGTCTGGGACCCACTGGAACTAATTTGTTAGTCTTAGTAAGTGGTGTAGTCCTAGTGCTCACGTGTGTTTGGGACCCACTGAAACTAATTTGTTAGTCTTAGTAAGTGTTGTTGTCCTAGTGCTCACGGGTGTTTGGGACCCACTGAAACTAATTTGTTAGTCTTAGTAAGTGGTGTTGTCCTAGTGCTCACGGGTGTTTGGGACCCACTGAAACTAATTTGTTAGTCTTAGTAAGTGGTGTTGTCCTAGTGCTCACGGGTGTTTGGGACCCACTGAAACTAATTTGTTAGTCTTAGTAAGTGGTGTTGTCCTAGTGCTCACGGGTGTTTGGGACCCACTGAAACTAATTTGTTAGTCTTAGTAAGTTTTGTTGTCCTAGTGCTCACGGGTGTTTGGGACCCACTGAAACTAATTTGTTAGTCTTAGTAAGTGGTGTTGTCCTAGTGCTCACGGGTGTTTGGGACCCACTGAAACTAATTTGTTAGTCTTAGTAAGTGGTGTTGTCCTAGTGCTCACGGGTGTTTGGGACCCACTGAAACTAATTTGTCATGCTGTGTGCCAGCGTATAATCTTCTTTCAATTGTACACCCGGTATTTCATTATATGTTATATATTCAAAACCAAGACGGGAGTATGGTGCCCCTGTACAATAAGCATAGGGCTAGGAGTATGGATGCCCTGTACAATAAGCATTGGGCCCAGAGTGTGTATCCCCTGCACAATAAGCATAGGGCCCAGAGTATTGAGCCCCTGTACAATAAGCATACGGCCTGGAGTATGGATGCCCTGTACAATAAGCATTGGGCCCATAGTATGGATCCCCTGCACAATAAACATACGGCTCGGAGTATGGATGCCCTGTACAATAAGCATACGGCCTGGAGTATGGAGCCCCTGTACAATAAGCATACGGCCTGGAGTATGGATCCCCTGCACAATAAGCATACGGCTCGGAGTATGGATGCCCTGTACAATAAGCATTGGGCCCGGAGTGTGGAGCTCCTGTACAATAAGCATAGGGCCCGGAGTGTGGAGCCCCTGCACAATAAGCAAAGGGCCCGGAGTGTGGAGATTCTGTACAATAAGCAAAGGGTGCCACATTAGACACAATCTTATTTCTCCAACTAATTACCCCACAATGGGTAATAACTGGTAAAATAAACTGCAATGGTTCATAAAAATTCTGGTAATCAGTCATAATTAATTAATTATAGCATTAGTTTCCACTTAATTTGGGAAAGTATTGATACTATTAAATTTTCACTCGTCGACACTTATACTCCCATTCATATCTTTAGTTTCAGTATTTTTATGTTTCATCTCAACGTATACATCAGACTGTGAAATTGTCCTGGTTTAAAAACAGAAGAAAAGATTGTCATAAGAACTTACAAGCCAGTGCGTGTGGATGCTATTAAATGTTTCTCACTTGAAACAATGCTATCATGCTATCAAGCTTTCATATTATTCTTATTCATGTGATGCTTTGTATCTACCTACATCTGGGCTGGTTTCGAAGTAGTACGAAGCCGCTAAACAAGAATCCTGCACAGGGTTTCTTTGCGGACTCCGTGTGTGCTTGTGCTATGTGTGAGGTAAATGATGTAGATTGGCTTAGCCAGGTTGTGGTTCTTCTGACAGGTAAAGATGAAAAGTCTCCGAGTTTCTCGTCTCACACAGTCTTTAATTAACGTCGTTAAATCACATAGACAAAATGTTACGATATTTATTTTTACGAACAAGATATCCAGCAGTTCATGTTGAGAACTTCTGTACCATTGCATAATGTTTGTTTTAGGAGTAGCTTGTCCCGCGATAGAGGTGCCACCCCACGGGACAATGCGGGACATTCGCGGTCGAATAATTGAATATCCTCTATTTCTCTACCCTGACAAAATGTTCTTTTCGTGTGATAAAAAAGTGGCAGTGCTAGAGGGATCTTCTGAGACAGAATGTCAAGCAAATAGAACTTGGTCTCATCCTGTTCCAGAATGTGGTATGTAAAAAATGATGCTTCTTCGCTGGTTGAATGACATATAGAATTTAAAATGGTTGTGTATTCTAATTATGTTGATGTTATAGAATTTTTACTTTCAGAAACGAATATAAAGCATTTCATTCAGTTTTACTTTCACCTCTGAAATATCCTAGATAAGAATTACAAGTATGCACATTTAGAATTTTGTTTATGAACTATTACCATGATTTTAACAAACTAAGCAGTAACTTTTGTCAAAATGCTGACCAGCCTGACCATCGTTCCTTATGGTCAGCGTTTAGAACAGTTTCTTTTATGTCATTTATGTTTAAACTGCAGAACTCAACAGGAAATTTTTCGTTTTCTTCTTTAAAAGTGTGCGGTCTGATTTACGTTCCAATTCAATTTCTATTTCAATTCAACTTGTATTTATTTATCTCTTACGAGTTAGTAATACATTAACATAACACAGTATAGTTCAGTAAAGGGTTATAGAGACGGGTGATGAACAAACTAGATGGTCTTCTAGTCTAGCCACCTCAAGTACTAGCAAGTGGTATGTACAAATTTACGTTTTTATATTTTTATCCATCCTCACATGAACATCTAGCTCATTTTTTTTTTCATAAACTCCGGTTTGGGTAGGTATTTCAATGCTGTTCTTTTGTGTGTTTATTGTTTACTCCAGTGTCCAAACCCAGCTATCCATCGTATAAATGTGCAACAGTTTGACAGCATGTTAGCTGAATGGATATGAAGAATGGGTGATGCAGTGATCCATTAATACTGGTACTAGTGGATTGTTGTGGATTGATTCATACATTTTGTGTGATTATGTGTGATTACGTGTATGTTAATACCAGTGGTGGGATTAATGCATTACAAATCTAACTTGTTCCAAAACGTAGTTCCAAAATTGTGGAACCGTAACTATAACGAGTTACAACTTTTTGGAAGTAACTAGTAACTATAACTAGTTCCTTTCTTTTGTAACTTGTAATTGAAATAACAGTTACTTTTACCGTTTGTTTTGTCTAGAATTAAAAATTTATTGGTACTGCTCTGTCCATTGTACTGTTCATTCAGTATTGTACCGTTGATTCATACCCATGCCCATCCCAAACCAGACCAGATAACTTGATGTAACACTTATTTCTGGAATTGTAACTGTAACTAGTTATTTAAAATGCATTGCAAGTATTGTGACATTAGACAAGCACATTTCAAATGGTGGAAATATTCACTCTGTCCATTGCATTGTTCATTCAGTATTGTACCGTTGATTCATACCCATCCCAGACCAGACCAGACCAGATAACTTCATGTAACCCTTATTTCTGGAATTGTAACTGTAACTAGTTATTTAAAATGCATTGCAAGTATTGTGTTATTAGACAAACACATTTCAAATGGTGGAAATATTCACTCTATCCGTTGTACTGTTCATTCAGTATTGTACCGTTGATTCATACCCATGCCATCCCAGACCAGACCAGACCGGATAACTTCATGTAACCCTTATTTCTGGAATTGTAACTGTAACTAGTTATTTAAAATGCATTGCAAGTATTGTGACATTAGCAAGCACATTTCAAATGGTGGAAATATTCACTCTGTCCATTGCATTGTTCATTCAGTATTGTACCGTTGATTCATACCCATCCCAGACCAGACCAGACCAGATAACTTCATGTAACCCTTATTTCTGGAATTGTAACTGTAACTAGTTATTTAAAATGCATTGCAAGTATTGTGTTATTAGACAAACACATTTCAAATGGTGGAAATATTCACTCTATCCGTTGTACTGTTCATTCAGTATTGTACCGTTGATTCATACCCATGCCATCCCAGACCAGACCAGACCGGATAACTTCATGTAACCCTTATTTCTGGAATTGTAACTGTAACTAGTTATTTAAAATGCATTGCAAGTATTGTGACATTAGACAAGCACATTTCAAATGGTGGAAATATTCACTCTGTCCATTGCATTGTTCATTCAGTATTGTACCGTTGATTCATACCCATGCCCAGACCAGACCAGACCAGATAACTTCATGTAACACTTATTTCTGGAATTGTAACTGTAACTAGTTATTTAAAATGCATTGCAAATATTGTGATATTAGACAAACACATTTCAAATGGTGGAAATATTCACAGCGCAGGAAAGCTAGTGCCATTGTTGTAATTGAAAAAACAATGATGTAAAATTAATAATTTTTGATGATAATGTTCCCATGTGCAAACAAGGTTACTGTACAAAGCTTCCACAACCTCACAACAATAGAATGTTCCATCGTAGTTTAGAAACTAGAACTTGTGTTTTACGTGTGTTTGTTTTTTACATAATATTAAATTACCTTGTTTTTGATTAGGTCATCGTGAGAAGAAAATCTGCATACCGATTCGAAGTTGCACGCACAGAACAACTGTAGAAGATTTCAATGGTCTTTAATTGACACTGTACAATTGCTTTTCTTGTGATTTAGTAAAAACTCTGTGTAAGATCTAGAAAATTTTGTACTAATCAAGTTTCAGTTGTCAGGGGTGACATACCAGTAGAGGATCTAGTGATTAATGCAGGAGAGACACGTGCAACTGAGGATGATGTAAGATGAATATTTTGAATATTTGAGTATTTAAGTATTTATTTATCCATTTAGCATTACAATGCATAGTTCACAGTATTGTTACGGCATTTTTTCAATAATTTAAAAAAATATTGCAGCGTTTCTGCAGAAATATAGCTTATAAGCTAACATGTGTTGGGATTATAGTGTGTTTCAGCAGAAAACACTGCAGGAGTCATTGGTCAAATGTTTTAATATAATTAAGTACTAAATGAGCAACACAAAATATTACAATTATCTACTGTTACAATTATGTTTATTCGTATATATTCAGATTTAAAGTTGATGCGTCACTTTTTCTCTTGTTTCTAAAATGGATATTTATGGTAGAAGCAATTATTTGTTTATTGCTTATTTGATGCATTTGTATTAAGGTCTATGCGTACATTTAATATGTGATATATGTGTATGTATATACAACAGTTTGTATTCTCAAACACGTCTGCATACGTAATTGACCCAAAACAATGACCATATTGACCCAAAAGCGATTGCTATCATTCAAATATGGATCATGCAGTAGTACACGGACCGGAAGGCACCACTGAATAGGTAATTTAGCCAGTTTCCGGTGGCAAATTTTCCGTGACACAAATTGACTGGTACTCCTTTCAGATTCTGAAGTTGCTGTTATTAAATATTATCATAGTCTGTATGGTGATTATTACGATAGTATTTAACTTCGAAAACTCAATGATATAGGTCTGTTCGGCAGGAAATTTGTAGTAGTTGTTCCCTTAACAGCAATTATTGCTAGATTATGGTGACGCTCAGTGTACACCATAGATTTAAATAATGCACGGAGAGAGACTGCTAGTCTCTTGCAAAAAGTGAGGCAAACAAATGAATTTGTTAAGTAAAACAACGAGCACCATGTTTTACAATGCAGAACTGCATACGATTTTTAGGCAAAAACAGCCAGTGTGCGTGACACACGCTTTGAACTTTTTCAGTAAGCTTTTTCACAGTTCCATCGATTGATGATGATCGTGAAAAGGTCAAAGGCTAAGTGTATGCGACAGTGCATTTGTGTACACTTGACAATGCCTCGTAGCCCGTCCGTAATAGTAACAGTTTTAACAGCTAGCTAGAACCTTACCTAGTTCATTTTTTCTTGTGCCCAGGCAAGGTTCTGCTAGTAAACCACTCTACATACAGTCTGATGCATAATTAAGTAAAATCTACGTAAAGCAACTGAAGTTACAGAACTGACCTGGCAGACGGCTATGCTTTACGCACATGTCACGTGACGGTGTAGTTTAAAGACGCGTTGCTGTGGTACACTTAACCTTTGACCTACAGCAACTGCGCGGGCACACAACAAAACTGTGAAAAGGCTTATTTGGGTTTGCACTGTATTTCATCATCTGATTTGTTTCCGGGGAACCCGTGTCTCTGTCATGCCATCAAAGCAATGGTTACCATTGACAACAACATGATTCCTGTTAAAAGGAAAACCGGCCGATTGAGTCGACTCAGCTGCATTTTAATTTACTCTCCAAAATATACATTTTCTTGCCTATAAAAGTTAACAGTTATTTCTAATATTTGAATAATTTCCTTGGAAAGTTAATTTATCGCAAAAAACACAGCTATCGCTTATGTCACAAACTAACCACAGTTTGTGCAATGGTACACATCTTCCCTGCACGTTAAGCATGTTAACATAAGATGCTATGAGACACTGTTGTGATGTCACGAAAATGAGTTCTACATCACACTGACGTCACAGACGAACAGTGCAGTTCATGATCATGCTTATCACAGTACCACGCCTATTTGTCGGCCATGTCAAAGTGACTAAAAAGCGCCATTGCCAGCCTTAGTGGATTCACTGAGTTGCGCATAGCTTTGAAAGTTTAACAAAATTTAACTATCCGGGGTAATTATTATTTAGTCTAAGCTTTGATTTAAAAAAAAAACTGTTATAGTTTTAAATATTTAAGAACATAATTATTTTGATCTAATGTCTACACAACCGTCCAGTTTTCGTTTAATGCTTATGTTTCGATACAGTCTTGCATTGCCTGAAGGTGCAGTGTCGATGATACAAAGTTGTTTCGAGACATAGAATTGACATAAGACATGTTTCAGTCATCAGTAACTGTTATTTTGATGGCATATCTCATCAGTATAGTCATCATACGTCCATTACGTCCCTTGCAGACATTGTGCAGGTAGAATTCTACCGTCAAAACAGTTAAACACAACAAGCACCACTTCCACATCTAACGTATATTATTCATTGTACAGTATCATCGCATTTATATATCAGCTTACACTTTGTTACTAATTTTGTGAATACACGTTTTACATTTGTGTGTTTGCAAACCAAAACCGCCCTTACAACGGTACAATTACAACTACGTCATGATGCTTCAAAGTAAAATGTACCAAAAATTTGGTCTAATGTCGATTTCTTGTTTTTTATGAAAGCAAAGTCTAAACATTTTGGATTTTTATATTCTAGCATGAAATTATCAAGAAAATGCTCAAAAAATGCTAAAAATCTAATTTTATAACTCATACCCACTTTTCTGTATAGAAATTAGTACTGCAATTGTAAAAAAACTTGTATTTTCTAACTCCGATTGTAGCTCGTAGAAGCAGCCATTTTTCTTCGGTTTTTTTCTTTTGACAAGACCAAATTTTCGTCAGGAAGAGCCATCTACTGGATTTAAAAGTAATTTCAATTTGCTGTTGGAAAGTCCATAGGGTTGCTAAATGTTTTGCAGAAACGCGACAAAAACAATGGCTAACTTTAACAATGATTTCTCAAGGTTATGTTTTTCAGTGCGTAGCCTGCACCTCAACTTCAAAGCAGCTTAGAAATAACATAGAACGATGAACTTGGTATCAAAATGATCCTCACGAAATCGAGATTCAGGATATGTGAATAACTAGAAAAACTTAATGCCGACTTATGGACGATTTTTTTTTGCCATGCGAGCACAAATTTGTGCTAGAGGAGACAGTTAATCATAATATGTTTGCTTGTTTCAGACTCCAAAAGGGATCTACTTTATTCTGTCCCGGCAGTTGAATGCGTGAAGCAGCAAAAACAGATTTAATCACCGTTAAAATCTGAAGACAAAACTTTCTTAGAAATATCACATTTATAATGCCCACGATATCAAGATTTTGATACCATTTTAATAATTGAGCATGCTTGCGCTATGTATTATTTAGCTATGTACACAACTCAATTTAGTGTATTCTTTCTTAATCAATCTGATAATAATTTTCAATTTCAGTGGGTTCTCACCTATGCTGGGTTTTCTGAGGGAGCATTGGTGTCATACGCTAATGAGGGCACTGCCAATGCCATTATTTTGTATATGATAACTAATGAGGAGCTGGAGATTACAGTAAATGACAGGTGACACGATCTACCTTCACAAAAACACCTCATAATGTAAAATTTAATGAATTTAATGTGTGTGTTCTTTGCTTATGGTTCGTGACGCATCTAAACAAATTCAAGTCAATTTAGACATGCAATAAAGTGAACAGTGTGGATGATATAGCCAAATTCCGTTTTGCCCTGAAAGAATTGTCCAAAATGTCCTATAAGAATAGTTTTGTCCGCTTTTGCGTTTACTATGGTGTTCTTTATCCAAACAATAATAACAACAAAGCAAAAAACTGTGTTGATAAATTTTGAATTACCACAATTCAGTTTCTGTGTTTAGTGGGCCGTAACAGTTTTCAGGAATTTTGATATTTTAGTATTGTTATTGCTATATCAGTTTTGCTATAATGCACATCAACTTTTATTATCTTGAAGAGTCACCACTCATGATTAAAAAAATATAATAAATTTAATTTTTTTGCACTTAATGATATAATGCATATCGATGCGTCACCTACAGGCAGTTGAACAAACTAATTCCAAAATAACTAATATCAACAGACAATAAAAACTTTATTTAAAAAGTAGATTAAAGCTAAAATGTAATTTGTGTTAAGATTGTCCCCCTTTTTATATCGACTATCTTGTTTTTTGCGTGATTTACTATAAGATGCCTGTTACGGCTTTAGTTGAGTGCATTTAAAGCTCTGTACAGCACAGAAACAGCACAAATGCAAAAGCTGGAAAAATGGTACATATATATATTAATTTGATCCAATTGATTTCTTTTATAAAACTAGAATGCGCTCAGTAAGAAGCAGATCTTTTGATTAAAAAAAATTAACGCTGTGATAAACAAGCAAACATACAAAATGTGCCTGTATCAGTATTACATAGTCTGGCAAAAACTGACAAAATATTTGTTCATTAAATAGATTTATAATCAGTAATGCACGAATGTTACACATAGTGTTTGTCTACCCTTTAACCATTAGTTTTGGCGATGGTAATAGATTGACAAATATATACATATTTACGTACTTATAAGGTTATACACATTAACAAGTAAAGGTCATAGACAACGTTACACAGTTTAGCAAGCAAGAATTTCTCGAAATGGAACCTGGAATTAACTTGTAGTTGTTTGTCCAGGTGGAGATAACAGAAAGAAATACTAAACACTCCCTCTGAGACTTTTGAACGTGGTGTTTGGTCAAGTTTTGCGTAGAAAGAACCGGCGAAAAGATTCCCATTTTGGCAGCCAATACCCGCCTTTCTCCACAAAGTTTCCTGGAAATCTGTTAGGTATTTCTTTCGTAATAGGCTTACTGGCTGCCATAACAGACAAGAAACAACCAAACAAACAAGCAAACACACACACAAACAAACGATCAAACAAATTGTGCTGAATGATAATTTCTTTAGCAATGTAAAAATAACTAAAATAATTATCCACCACTATAACTCTAACCCTTAACATATTTTACTAATTGTGCCGTTTTTCCTGTACCATTTTTACCGTACCATCTTTTGCTGCGCTATTTTTTTCCTGTGCCATTTTTACCTGTGTCATTTTGCCTATTTTTCGATTTGTGCCATTATCTCAGTGCCATTTTTGCTGCGCCATTTTACTGCACCATTTTTCCTGTGCCATTTTTACCAAACAATTTTTTCTGTCCTATTTTTTCTGTGCCATTTTTAACAAACAATTTTTCCTGTGCCATTTTTACCTACGTTCGTTGACTGCTACTTCTGCTGCAGCTGGCCATCGACTAAAGCTCGATTATACAGCAGACATCGCAAGTCTAGTCAGCCAAGATTACCCAACTGACTTAAGGAGTAAGGCAAAACGATAGACTTCATCCTTTTTTGCTTATTGTGCTGCACAGCAAATTCACCATTCCAAGACGGGGGTCTGTGGACAAACTAATTCTGAGACACAAGCAAAAACTTAAATAGGTTATCAAAATAATCATACAGATGATTAAACCGCCTCAGAATTCAAATTAACATACTACTGAGAAACCTTTATCTTTCAATATAGGACGCTGTTCCCGAACAAAAGAAGTTTTACAAAATAACACTTTGGCCACTTGTTGTTTTTCTCAGCTACGTTTTAACGCCAAACGCGTTGCGCCGCAAACATTTATTCTATGCGAAAATAAACATCTAATAAACAAACGTCTGATTCAAAATTTAAACACTTCGCGTAAACAAATACACGTTTGCGCTTCACATTTTAAACATTCACACACTCACTAAAGACTTTACAAATAAAATACGCGTTAGACTAAAATCATGTAAAGGTCAAACTTTCACGTCATGTGACTCACTTGGTTTGTTTGGCTTCTTTTATATTTTGTTGTTCAAATGAAGCCACGCCCATTATTTTGCGCTATACAAATTTGTTCTTTGCGCAAAACGTGAGACGCTTCTATTATGACTTTTTGCGATATTGTCGTTTGCGCTACGTGAATTTATATTTACATTGTGAATTACTCTGTAATGCGGTGTTTCTCAGACATCCGGAATTCGTTTTGCGTTATTGCGCTATGTGAATTGCGAATTATTCTGTAATGCGGTGTTTGTCACACATCCGGAATTCGTTTTGCGTTATTGCGCTATGCGAATTGCGAATTATTCTGTAATGCGGTGTTTGTCACACATCCGGAATTCGTTTTGCGTTATTGCGCTATGTGAATTGCGAATTATTCTGTAATGCGGTGTTTGTCACACATCCGGAATTCGTTTTGCGTTATTGCGCTATGCGAATTGCGAATTATTCTGTAATGCGGTGTTTATTACACATCTCGAATTCATTATTCGTTGTTGCGCATCCAACAGCCACTATAAAAAGCCACTAGGAAAGAAATGCAGAAAAACAACGCAGTATAACGCAAGTCTGATAGACGGGTGCACTGAAAACAATGTAAAGTGATTTTTACGCAATGACGCATTCCGGATGTCTGGTAAACGCCGCTTTACTTATTTGAGAATAACTTTGTAAATCGTTCAGTTTGCCTCGCTGTTCCCATTTATGTAAAACAAAACTTTGCAATTTTCTCAATGCGTGCTAAATCATCGCAAATTTCCATTCATGGCGAACATAAACATGAACCAGTCACTCGGCAACAGTAAACAAAGACTGCATAACGTTCGCGCATTATTGATGATCAATGAACGGATTTATAAGCGTCCGTTGTTTCACACAATTTCTACATGCTTCATAGTCAAGATTAATTGAGTAATAACGTTAATAACAGTAAAGTATATATTATTTATTCGGTGTCGAACTGCGTCACTATATTCGTTAACGTCACGGCACTTTTTAATTCATTATGTTTACTCAAGATTAATAAATTGTAATTACTTGCTAATGGCAGAAACTTACCCTAATTACATTGTACAATATAAATATCTGTTCAGGAATGACACTCATCTCTCTCCAAAAATCTGTCTAATTTGTCGAATCTGTTAAAAAACGCTCATTGAAAGCCCATTTAAATTCATTTCTTCTTGTACCTTGTAACAGTGTAATAATGCTTGTTGTTACATGTTCTACCTTGCTTATTCTTTTAATTTTTTTTATATTTTGTATTTTTTTGGTTGTAATGATGAAAAATAAAATTATTATTATTATTGTTGTTGTTGTCGTTGTTGATGTTGTTGTTGTTATTATTATTATTATTATTATTATTTTTACTATTATCATTATAAATATAATTTTTGTGTATAAAACGAACAATATTTATTTTTTATATCACCGAGATTGATAGCCTATCAAATCAACCTCTAATATTGCATTAGATAACATATTGAAATTTCAACAGTAAAGCAGTAAGAAGAGATGATCAAAATGGGGCTATACAGGCCTTTTTCCCGGAGTCTTGCGGTGGCAAACTCCCACACGACCACCGCTGCATCTGATGCATCCTCTCTTCCTCTCTTACAAATATCTCTTTTTGAAGAGAAATGTGCTAAATAGAACGTTTTAAATTTAGGACAAAGAAAATTATTTGCAATCATACTAAAAACCAGGAAATTTCTGTACAACGTTAAAACAAAAATTCACTAGAAAGTATTTAGAATATTAACGTAACAAAATTACAAGAGTTTTTGCCCACAGTAAAACTGTTCTTATCAAAGAAAGGTAAAACTGGTGTTTGTAGACTGTGCAAAAAAAGAATTTATATTCATTGTGGCGAAGTGGGTACCAACGCTTTTTATAGATAAAATATATCTTTATCTATATTTATATATATTGACTTTATATATATCTTTATCTATATTATATACCGGGTATATTAACTTTATATAAGCAGCTTTCAAGTAACTTAATATTTTGTACAGTTACGAGGGGTGCACCATCAACATATGCAAGCAATGAACTTCCATGTGTTAAATTCCTAATTTCCATTCTACAACATTCTTTGTATAATGAAAAGTACTCCGCTACATAAGTCCTCCGCCCATATGAACACATCAAGTTTTGATAAAAATAAGGCTATTATATTATCATAATTTGTAACTTACTGCATGAAATAACTATTGTGGATAATACGATTAGATATTAACAAAACAGTTAATCAGACATTCAGAATATCAATTATACTTCTAAGTGTTGGCAATAATATTTGAACTGCGTAATCAAAACCCGCCGCAATATGGCGCTAGATTGCAAGTTATTCTTACTATGTTATTAACGGTACGTGTAGCGGTATACTGCTCGTAATGTGCTGGCTGATGTGTTGAAAGCGGACAATACAACAATGCCTGCCGATTCGTTAATAGAGGGCTGCACCGTCCAATAAGAAAATCAAAACGTATTATCCACAATGAAAAACAACGAGAATATTAAATTTAATTATCAATTCTAATGCAATTACCTCATAATCATAAATGAAACAAAGCAGCATATAATAGTAATAACCATTAGGCTATTAGTGTGAAGTTAAAATACAAAAGTTCCTTTTTTATTACAGGCACTTAAAACATTTATAGTTAAAATAACAAATTTTATTAAAACTTTTATCATACATAATTAAAATCTTGTCAAATGTTTCGACAGGCCACTGCTGTATCATCTTAACGATGGCAGCTGCAGTCTGTCGAAACGTTTGGCATGATTTCACTATGTACATTTAGCCTTAGTAACTTATAATTTAAGTCTTTATCAAATTCAAACTCTTCAATGAATAAAAGCGAAAATCAATCATGAAATGCTACATTCTGCTAAGCGTTATGCATAGTTTATTCTGAGATATGAAGCAGTTTAAATAAGCTTTAGATTCTCGCTTTGTCTTTGTTTTCCTAGATTAATCCGGACGTTGGCATCGTCATCCTGCCTTCAGTCCTTCATAAATAGCTTTCCCACCTTTCTGTATTTTCTGCCTTCATAATTACAAACGTCAAAAGGACATTAATTTAAAAGAAAATGTAGAACAACGCAACATTCGCGAAACACACCTTATTGAAGCAAGGCTTATTATATTTCTTGGAATTTGTTTGGTTAGGCTAATACTCTTAGTACACATCTAATATGTAACCAAAATTTCTTCACACGGCTCATCAACAGTAGATTCATCAATAAATTTCCACGGAGATGTGGCATCCAAAAATTATTACTTCCAACATTTACGATCAGTAACCAAAAATGGTGGAAAGAGGACACTGAGCATATAATATACATAATATGCATAGCGTTCACGGACACATTGAAACAGTCAATACGCATCTCGCATTGCGTGCACATTAAAACTGTCAGTACGCATCACGCATTGCACGCACATTAAAACAGTCAGTACGCATCACACAGTGTGCGCACATTTAAACCACCAATACGCATCACGCACTGCTTGCACATTGAAATAATCAATACGCGTCACGCATTGCGAGCTCACTGAAACAATCAATAGGAATCACGCATTATATGATCACATGGAGCCCTTTGCAACAGGATGTACTAACCACTCAAGACTAATTGATACTTTTATTTAGTCCGTCTTCTCCGTACCTCTTTATTCCGCCTCCTCACTGGCTAGACAAAAAGCTAGAGAAGTTCCAAACTCTAGTCCAACCTCCCGACTAATTCTAATATCCTGCTAACGAGACAAAAGTAGGCTCAACCGTGTCTTATTATTTCCCGTTTCCTCAACTGTTTCCTCAACCGTAGCCTCAACCCAATTGAGGTATTTCTTATGAACTACTATAAACTCGAGCATCAGTGCACAAGATGGGTTCAGAGAATGGATCTCGAACTATTGCTGTTTTCCCTGAACGTACTTTTACTTGAATTCTTGTATCTGATCTTCTAACAGTGTTTTAATGGCTGCATGTATAACTGTTATAATTTCATCTTAGAACTTGGATCTTAGACTAATCAATAAAAGAAGTTAGACGTTTTTTAGAGTAACACATTTGCCTTTTGTTGCAACGCAGATGAATTACGATGAATCAGAATTTCAGTGAATATTTAATGAAGTGTCAGTAATAAATCAGATGAGTCAGATACGTGACTGTAATACGGTTCTTTGTTTTCACACGAGATTTTAACGAACTGATTCCTATTTCATACATATTTAATTCATAATTAATTAGATGCATCATGTAAATGAATCAGACCTTCTGTTCTGTTTCCTCAAAACACAAAGCTTATTTCTCGCTATTTGTTCATTCAAACTGCCATCTTTTAGCGCATAATGAACGACAATAGTTTTTGTTTACTTTCTTCTTAATGCGTGGTTGAGCCACCGTAATCATAACGGTTGTGGTATAATAATACAATAATAGAGAGAGAGAGAGAGAGAGAGAGAGAGAGAGAGAGAGAGAGAGAGAGAGAGAGAGAGAGAGAGAGAGAGAGAGAGAGAGAGAGAGAGAGAGAGAGAGAGAGAGAGAGAAAGATAGAGTGAGAGAGAGAGAGGCAGAGAGGGGGAGAGAGAGGAGAAGGAGAGAAAGAGAAAGAGAGAGAGAAAGAGAGAGAGAGAGAGAGAGAGAGAGAGAGAGAGAGAGAGAGAGAGAGAGAGAGAGAGAGAGAGAGAGAGAGAGAGAGAAAATCACGTTAACTAATGATTATCATATGCTCCTTACACACACACACACACACACACACACACACACACACATATATATATATATATATATATACGATTTATTTCAAATTATTGTAAATACAATACATTCATTCAGGTAGCTGCGTAAAAAACAATGTCGGTTAGTAGATCTCCAATTTTCTTACATATCAATCTTTTAATTTCTAGACAATCACATTTGTCTTAGTTACCATTATATTTAAATTTAATAAATTCGCAAGCTAGACTTGTGCGGAAAATTAGTGAATCCTCAAACAAGCTGTCCGGGTCTCTCCACAACAATAACATCATTTGTCCATTGATGACTATTATTTCACTACCTCGTGTATCCAGCAATTTAAGGTATTTCTAATTTCTAAGGATCAACACAATTATCACAAATATATCTAGTCATCCCAAATGCATCAGCACACTGTTCATGGCACAAGTTGTAACAAACGGTGCATTGAATCCAAATTTCACCTCCTTTGCTGTTGGAAAAGAGTTTGAAGCTGATTAAACACCATGGTTCTTCCGACTTCTCTGTATTTGTCTTTGTCATAACGTTTTCACATGTTTAACACTTGTCTGTTGGGTTTTGCACTTAGCTTTGTCTTAGAAGCACTTTAAAATTATTTTCTCCTAACAACAACAGCCCGTAATGGTCTGCTGCTAGGGCGACACTAACTGCACGAACAGCTTGTGTACCTGACAACAACAGTCCGTAATGGTCTGTCGCTAGGACGACACTAACTGCGCAAACAGCTTGCGTACCTGACAATAACAGTCTGTAATGGTCTGCCGCTAGGGCGACACTAACTGCGCGATTAGCTTGCGTACCTGACAACAACAGTCCGTAATGGTCTGCCGCTAGGGCGACACTAACTGCGCGATCAGCTTGCGCACCTGACAACAACAGTCCGTAATGGTCTGCTGCTAGGACGACACTAACTGCGCAAACAGCTTGCGTACCTGACAACAACAGTCCGTAATGGTCTGCCGCTAGGGCGACACTAACTGCCCAATTCCACATTTCCTTAGCGCACCTAGTGGGAAATGAGCCTTAGCTTTACTTAAACGTGCTTTAACTAATATGGAGAAAAAGTTAATGCCCAATTAAAGTCAATAATTATTACAGGCACTCAAAGTCATTTATAGTTAAAAAACAACTTTATTAAAACTTTTACATTAAAAACCTAAAATGATGCCGAATGTTTTGACAGGCTACTGCTGTCATCATTCACAATCATACAACCAAGGTTATATAGGCAGAGCCTACAATATAGAACATTATGCACTAATTAGGTATTTAGCAGAAGCCAAATAGGTAATGAATAAGCAGACCTGATGAAGCCATGTGTAGTGCCCTAAATTTAGAGCATAGCGCCCTACAGTATTAAATGATAGTATACAGTATACATCCAACAACTCCGCCATTTTAATTTGTAATGAATCCCGCTACCGCCATACTGGCTGTGACGTAGCTGAGCTGCGTGCCGGTAGATGCGCAAACAGCGCTCCATGGTTTTCCCGCTGATACAAATAAGCTAATTACTAATTAAATAAGCAACGCAGCGCAAACCTTTTTACGCCAAATTACTGTCCGGTAATTCAGTTATAAAATAAATTTAACTTGATTTTCGTGATATTCAACCTTTAAATCACCTCTCTTACTCATTTGTCAAAGACATTAGTAAAAAAAATCGAGCAAAGTAGGAAAGAGATGTCAGTCAGAGGTTCGAATTCCAGGATAGCATGTCGGCCTTTAAATTCCGCATTATGATGAGCCATTTTGTATAGTTGTTCTTTAATGTAATTAATTACTTAAATAATGAATATCTCTTAATTACAAATGTTATCGTAATTAGTAAACAATTGTTTCTAAACTAACTGCATATACCTTTTGTAACAAGTCATCTAGCACATACAAACGTCACAAAATAGAATATTACAATAACTCTGTAACAAGTTTTGTTGCCAGGACTAAAAAAAGAAAAGGGGGAACAAAATTCACAAAACAACTAACTTAAGTAAGTAACAGCACACATATATACTAGGTCAAGGAGCATCTGTGCCAGAAACCTAAGGTTGTAGTGACCTCCACACGCTTTCGTACTGGCATTCCAAGTCAGCTGGCTTCTCACACCACGTGTAGGCCCAAACAAGACGTCTGGATGTACAGGGAAGAGGCGAGTCGCTGCTGACGTGGAAGCAGGGCGTACAATGGGCGCTATACAGACCCGACAACAGGTGTCTCTGTAAAAATATTATCTTTAGCATTTCATATCATTATAACAACAAGACTTACATAAGTTATAAAAATGATTATATGCGTTTGTCTAGACACCAAAATTATTCTCTAGGCTTGCAAATATCTAGTCTTTTATTAAGATGCAGACCGCATTTTTTAAATATCAGCTCAAAGTCTTTCTGCAGTTTTGAACTTTCATTTATATTATGAAATCAGACATTATCAATCGATTGAATCACTGGTGTGCATATTGTAACTCTTCTAACAGATGTTCAAATCTTTAGGCACATTTAATTAAACATTATAAATCAGATGAATCATTTAACACCTTCGCTCTTTGTCTTACATCAGACGTTCAGTTTAACAAGTGAATCACCAGTACCTACTTAAATAAATTAACTCGTTGTCTTACACCACAGATGTTCAGTTTATCAGGTGAATCACCTGTACTTGCTTAAATAAATTAACTCTTTGTCTTACATCAGATGCTCAGTTTATCAGGTGAATCACCAGTACCTACTTAAATAAATTAACTGTTTGTCTTACACCAGATGATCAATTTATCCGGTGAATCATGAAACCTGATTAACATCCTCACTTTTGTTTCACACCAAATTTTAACTCTTAATGCAAGTTTAGTTGAACGTTAGCAATCAGGGGAATCATAGTAATATTATTATTGACAATGACACTTTTACACTTGACAATGAGAAAGATCCTCAGCAATTTAAAAACTTTATAAGCTTTTTTTTAGAAACACACTAATACATCATGTACGTATTCCCTAATTATTGTAAGCTTAAACATAATATATTTTTTTCTCTGGTTTTTATATATTTTTTCTATTATATATTCAGTATCTATTCAATCTTCTCTCTCTCTCTCTCTCTCTCTCTCTCTCTCTCTCTCTCTCTCTCTCTCTATCAGGGAATTAAGAAAACACACTCATTAAATAAGCGTAGAATATTTTATTAGGCTTGTGCTTGAAAAAACATAAAACAGAAGGTGTGAGTCATTTAACTGAAGCATCTAACTGAACTAATTATAGTTTAAATATGTATGGAATACAAAATGATTTTAAAACAAAGGGAGGCATGCTGTATTACTCACAGCATCAGTGTGTTAATTTTCATGAAATTTCTTCATTTAATTTTTATAAAATCGTAATAAAAATTTGGGCACGTTTTTTGCAACACCTGATATATTAGAATGTTTACCAACATCTGATTATGGCTCCACGGAATTTGATATCATATTGAACTAGTGAAATGTTAAGGATTTTAGGCCTACGTGTTATCAAATCTGCTGAAACTTCTTTGTAAAAGCAATAACTTCAATAAATCTCACATCAAAATGAAGAAAAGGGCAATTTATTATTTATTATTATTATTTATTATTTGCTGCAGTCAGCTCCACAACAATGACTCATTTGTGGTGTACACAACATGTCCCCCCTCAAATATCAGTCCCCCTCTCCCCTCCCTCTCTCTCTCTCTCTCTCTCTCTCTCTCTCTCTCTCTCACTCCCTCTATCTCTCTCGCTCTCTTTCTTTTTTCTCTCTCTTCCTCTTAATTTCTCTCTAGCCGTGCAAAAGAAAAAGATCATTAAATATGCACAGAATACTAAACTAGGTTGGTGTTTGAGTAAACAGGGAACAGAAAGTATGAGTCATTCATCTTATTTGATTCTATCTGACAATCTAACTGAACTAATTATGGAAACAAAATGAAATGGAAAGAAAGGCTTGCGGTGTTGGTCACGTGTTAATTATTAATTAGTTTGGAGTGAAGAAACTTGTAGCCTATGATTCAACTACTGGATCAGCTTTTCCATGACACATTTTTCGTAATTTTGTAATTTTGATTACATAGTTTTGAACCCAAATTAAAGAAAATCTCAATTAAAGAAACTGTCGAGAACTTTCCTGATTTAGTAAATTACCCTACTGAGAACTTGCTAACTTAAATAGCATACTACGGTTTTCAAAGCGATCACACTGAATAGGTTTTTATTTCTTTTACACTTTATGTCTTTATCTAAGTCTCGATGTCCTGTTAGTGTAGCTAGAAAGAAATTATTTTATTGTTATTATAACACCTACATTTCGTTGCTAGTTGTAAAAATAAATCTACGAACGCCAAGATTAAAATATTATATTGTCACTGTGGTTTCCCTTCAATTTATATGTCACTGTGATAATGAATGAAATTACCCATAAATTAGCTTTTCTTGATAAATTTAGCTTGGCTAGTAAAATTTTGTTGCCGCAGAGAGGGGAGAGATTTCAGACCGGAAGCTGGGTTTGTGAGTCAGAGGCAACAAATTTGAAGAATTTAATATGACGCATGCGTAGAGTGCCTGCTAGATTCGAGCAAATTGTGAGGCAAACAATGGAAGCCATGTTCTAATTAATACAAAATCATTGCTTAGAATTATGTACTGGCAATTGATAAAATAAACCGAAATGGCTTAACTTCTGGCAATCACAGTGCGCTCGAGTCTAGCGGAAAGAAAGAGAGAGCGAGAGTAAAATAGAGAGAGACAGACAGAGAGAGAGAGAGAGAGAGAGAGAGAGAGAGAGAGAGAGAGAGAGAGAGAGAGAGAGAGAGAGAGAGAGAGAGAGAGAAATGAAAGGGGGACGAGAGAAGGGCACGTGAACGTACTTAACATAGACACATAAACAACAAAGATGGGTAGAACAGATTGGCACATAAATAAGCAATTAAACAAACAAAAAACATTACGCTTAACAATTGAAATTTAAAGAAATTTTATTTACTAAAACAAGAACAACAAACTCCAATTTTAACAAGATTTTAAGTAAACAATTTTTGTTCCTTCGGCAGAAAACAACTTACATACGATGCAATTACCTCTATATTAATTTGTAAGTAAAAGGGTAGTTTATGTCGATATAAAAATACAATCACAAAGGACCAGTTAGTAGAATATACAACCAGACACGTAATAAAATTTAATGCTAAAAATATACATTTTAGCCATACATCAGGAATTTCATCTGTTTTTACAGAAAAGCACTTTTCACACAGCAACTTATAGAAGTGGCAAGATAATTAATAACCCATCATTGAAAAAGACAATCGTATTCTTTCCCACCCCATCCTGAATAAGACAAATTATCATCACCATTATCATCGTTGTCGTCTGTTCAATCACGTGTTCAGGAACTACTGGGATATTTGCATTTTTTCGATGATTCATCACCATTAAGTGAAACTCTTCAGTTTTTGTTCAGTGTAAGATGGATTCTTTTCAGCTTTCTTCCTGTTATATTTTTATAGTGTTAATGTGGTAATGCTAAAATGTCTGTTGCAGGAATTTGGGAAACCTCTTGGGGCGGTGGGGGCGATGGCGGGGACGGCGAGGACGTTGGCGGGGTCGAGGTTTAACTTTAGTTTTTTGAGTTTATTTTGTCTATTAGTTTTTTGAGGTTGAAAGTGAAATCTACCAAAGCTTTGAAGGCGTCCAGAATCTTGCGAGAGGAGACTGGTAGACACATCTCCAGGTCATCTGTAGCGGATGCACAAGTGGACGGGACATCGAAAGTGGCACCGAATATGATTAGGATGTTGTTTCTATCCCAAGCAATAATGTCTCCAGGGGGGTTGAAACACGTCATGCTTATACTTTCTAAATGAAAAGGAAGACAAACTATTATTGCAAGAATTACAACGAAAATTCAAAATAATTAAACTCTAATTCATTATAATCGATGCAATTTTAAATGTGCATGTGTGTGTGTGTGTGTGTGTGTGTGTGTGTGTGTGTGTGTGCATGCGTGAATGTGGTGCGTGTGCATGCGTGTGTGTGTGTGCATGTGCATGTGTGTGTTTTCACAATGTAACTATGTTTACAACACACAAATGTATGTACATTTTAATCGTAAATCATTATTGAGTTATAGCAAAAATAATTAAACTTTATAAAAAAACAATAATTTTATAATGAAATAATTAAAATAAAAAGCTGCAAACAGGCTATTTATGTCTTGAAAAAACTGTAAACGAAGATCAAGTTTTGATTTTGGTTTGAAATCTAAACTCTCCAGCCTAGGTTATCTTAATTTTGTATCTTACCTGTTTTTATGCATATATGAATGTCGAATGTTGTAAAAGTCTATAATACGTAGGATAGTGTGCTAGAGAGCACAAGATTTACCCCCGGTTTTAGACATCATACTTATAAATTACGTGGTTAGATCGCATAGATGATTGGTATTTGTTTGTTTGTTTGTATTGTTGCCAGTGTTGTTTGTTTACTATCTGAAAATTACGTAAACTATAATTGACGGTATTGTAAATAATTGTTTCTCAATTTATCACAGTTTAAAACACGAGTATGTGCAATGACCCTGCATATAATGATGTATCGCTTTTTGCTTTTCGTACTCGCTTTTTCCGGTTTTGTTTAATAAAGAAAATCAAGGAAAACGTTTAAATAAAAACAAAAGAACAAAGAAATAAAGAAAATTATTTAATTCAATATTAAGATGTTGCTTATTAGCGCAGACCATCGTTTCGTTTTCAATGCTAGAAATAAATAAAGATATAAATAAAAAGCCAGAACAAATAATAATAATCTTTACAATTTTCTTTACAAAAGAACCTCTTTTTAATTCTGACAACTTTAATTTTCACTCTTGTGCTTGTGAAATGATATAATTTATTTTATGTCTTGAATAGTAGTGACATAAATTATAAATAAATATATATTTATTTTGATTGATTGATTGCTTGATCTATAGTGTGACTTCTTGTCAGGGAGAAAACTGGCTGGTATGAATGCGCCATGACAATGAGGACAAAATGGTGCAAGTAAATTCAATTTAATGTTTTATTACCTATCATATCAGTGGTTGCCTCTGTTGAAGATACAAAGAAGTCGGTCATTCGTCCGGCGTAATCAAGGATTAATAGAGAATCGATAGTAATGTTACCTGTTAAAGCAGGCTCACTACCTACAAACCAGTAGGACCCATTAGTACAATTCAATTCAGTTTATTTACCCAGATACCGTCGTAGTACATGGGCAATATACATAATAGTAACATAATAGTAACGTAACAAAATTCTATATTGTTAAAAAAACTTGCAAATCATTGAACGGTAAACTACACATTCAGAAATTGATAATATAATCAGTGTTTCCACTACTGTGAGCAATAGTGCTGTACAATAAATGGAATTTACAAATAAAAATACAAGAGAGGCTGAAATTAATTACATAAGTACATAGATTTAAAACTTTTCATTTCATTTCTAACATTATCTGGCGATTTAACAAATTTACAATATTTACAAAATAGTTTTTTTGTAAAATACTAAACATATGAAATTGAAATTGGCACTTTATGCATGTTTTGTGTTGGTGACTTGAGTTTTTTGTATGCAGGGGTTTTTAGTTTGTTTATATGATGTAAATGTACAAGAGGTTTTCATCTGCCACTAGCAAAATTTTTTATATTGTCTTTACTTGATGTGTCTCCACATGCTAATGATTTATAGACTTTGTATTATTCTGTATGTACATGTACGTATTGGCATTGTATATAATAAATCTAGTCTAATCTAATCTAAACTTGCTTTTCAAAAGATCTCTTTCAAATGAAGCTCACGTAGGTATTGTCTATTGTCATTATTAGGTATTGTCTATTGTCATAACTAGGTATTGTCTATTGTCATAACTAGGTATTGTCTATTGTCATAACTAGGTATTGACTATTGTCATAACTAGGTATTGTCTAGTGTCATAATTACGTATTGTCTATTGTCATAACTAGGTATTGACTATTGTCATAACTAGGTATTGTCTATTGTCATAATTAGGTATTGTCTATTGTCATAACTAGTTATTGTCTATTGTCATAACTAGGTATTGTCTATTGTCATAACTAGGTATTGTCTATTGTCATAATTAGGTATGATCTGTTGTCATAACTAGGTATTATCTATTGTCATAACTGGGCATTGTCTATTGTCATAACCAGGTATGGTCTACTGCCATGACTGGGCATTGTTTATTGTCATAACTGGGTATTGTCTATTGTCATAATTAGGTATTGTCTATTGTCTTAACAAGGTATGGTCTATTGTCATTACTGGGCATTGTCTATTGTCATAACTAGGCATGATCTATTGTCGTTACTGGGCATTGTCTATTGTCATAACTAGGTATTGTCCATTGTCATAACGAGGTATGGTTTATTGTCATAACTAGGTAAGGTCTATTGTCATAACCACGTTGTGTTAAAACATCGAATCTGTAATGTAGTTTCTAGTCTGTACGTTTGTCATATCGTAGTTAATAATAATCGCGTAGAAACTAGGTTAATAGTCTTTCTAATGCACCACAAATAATTGTTTAATAACCTCATTACATAAGCAATCATTAATTCGCATTAGAGATGGGTGGGACAGAATCATAAACCTAGAGCATTGTAAAGTTTTGAAACGCCCACTGTATGCAGTTAACCAAAAACTGTTATTGTGTTACTGATGTAACTAAACTGCTTAATCATCTCATTGTAAATATCGTCTAATTTTACTTGATATGTTTTAATCATCTGTTCCTAGATTTCTTCTTCGCCTTAACAATAGGGCCCAGTAGAAAGATGTAATACGAGCAATTTCGTGTTTATTTTGGGTAAGAAACGAACATTAGATGTTTGAACTTGGGGCAAAATTTCAGCACTAGCCTTGCTGTCTCGCACTTTTGATTAAATCATTTTCAAAAATCAGCAAGCAGCCGTTAAGGACGTCCGCCATATTGTCTAAACTGTGTTGTTTACTCATGCTCAAACATGTTGAAGAAATAGCACGCTCACTTGTTTTTTTCATCACTTACCTAAAAAGCCCCCATCTAAAAACACTTTCAGGTCTCCCCCGGATTTCCAAGTGATACACAAATTGTGCCAGATTTCGTCACTCAGTAGTTGACTTGTAAATCCAGTTATATTTCTGTAAATCATATAAATATTTATAAACAACTAGCCAAACCCCACAAAAGCTTTTTATGTATGAATATTCAGCGCGGTTTTTGCTTATAGGAAATAATAACAATAATAATAAAAACAACAACAACAACAACAATACTAATAATAATAATAATAGTAATAATAATAATAATATTAATTCAGTTTGTCAGTTAATAAGCCAGTCAGTCTGGTGGCCAATCAGTTAGTCAGGTGGTCAGTCGGCTAGTCAGTCAGTCAGGTGGTCAGTCAGTCAGTCAGTCAATCAGTCAGTCAGTCACCCTCCTGAAAAACTTCTTTCACATGCGCATGCTCAGTTGTTTGATTTGCTTTCTGTAGCAGTGCTACATGTGAAATTTCCCAACGAGAGTCACGAGATGCTGGATCTACGCATGCGCTCAGCTACAACGTAAATTTACTTACATGGAAGTATCAGCTACACTGAAGGATAAATCACCGTTATCGATTAATAGAACTGAGGAAGCTGTCGTAGCAACTATCACCTGGTCATCTGGTTGGGTAGCAGGATCAGGTTTCAACCACTACGAAAAACAAAACATTTGTGACTGTATCAAAAATTGTGGTAAGATTCTGATTCAGTGACATTAGATACTATAATAATGATAATTATAACGATAACGATAACGATAACGATAATAATAATAATAATAATAATAATAATAATAATAATAATAATAATAATAATAAGAAGAAGAAGAAGAAGAAGAAGAAGAAGAAGAAGAAGAAGAAGAAATAATTACTTTTGAGAGCTGATTTTAGCTTGATTGATATCTGGATCGCGGATTGACTTTTTTCTGATTTCAAACCTTATAATCGATTAAACTGATTCTGTATTTTTATTACAGGAAATTAAAAACATTTATAGCCCAAAACAAAAAACTTTATTAAAATTTCGCATTAAAAAATTAAGATTATGCCATTCGTTTCGACTAGCTGCTGTAACCATCAGTGGTAAATTTACAAACGTACAACCAGTTTATATATGCAGAGAATATAATGCACTAATTAAGTAGGTAACAGAAGCCAAATAGGCAATAGTAAGGAAATTGATACAGCAAATTATGCACTAATTATGTATTTACAAAAGTCTATGTATTATACAAAGGTAATGAATAAACAGACCTGAACAAAAGAAATTGATACAGTAACAAATAACTAGGTGTTTAAAGATGAACTTATAGGAATTGAACTCCTTTGTACATTTTTGAAGGCTCATTAGGGTATAAAGATGAACTTTCTTTTCTTAATAAGTTCCAGTTATTAGTATGTCTGTATTTGATAATTAAAAAACGTCTAACACATTTTCATCTCGAGAAATGAGATGCACAAAGATCTAAAACATTTTTGGCTGTTCATACTCACCATACACCAAGTGAATTCGGTTACAGGATCTGCAAAATTTGAGAAAAAATTTACAAAGGCGAGCGGAGTCGAGCTGAGGTCAAAACCTTCCGGACTCTCACAAGGTACAAGCTCTGCAAAAAAAGATATCGTTGAATAAATGTGAGAAAATCTCTTTTGATGAAATTTTAATTAATAAAATAATCATCTTGATAGTGCTAGTAAAAGTCACAGTTTATATTTTTCAGTATCATTTAATTATTATTTAATAATATTATGCTTATTAATGGATATTTGAACCTCTCTATATAATGTTTACATATTCGGATCAATGCAGATTATATTTCGTATATATTAGAAAAATATGTAAAAATTTAAATAGGACATCTTTTGCAAAAGCTTGATTAGTGAACTCTCAACTTAGCATAGAAAAACCTATGTCTAAGCTACATTGCTTAGAGCAAAACCGGACCCAGTCTTCAAACGGCAGGTCAAAACAAACTACTCATTAAAATATTGAAATCAAACATACTATTTTTTCAAGAATGACATACACGAAAGAGTTGTTAACATATAAACACAATTTCACGTTCATTGCCACAAGCTCTTCACTGGTACATGTATTTCGCCCTTAGTTAGTTAGATGGGCACTAGCCCCTGCATGTCAGAAATGCATTGCACAAAAAACGGGTGCTGAACCTTCAAGTTCAGATGTGTGACGAACTACACATGTTCGACATCTCATGCATGAGCACAGCCGTTAATATGGAAATTGAATTTTTATCTTAAACCCTGCCTAGTTTTAGGGAAACACACTGAATATCTTACAGTAACACTGTACTTAAATTTTCTCTTTCACAAACATGTACAACACGCTCGTGGAATATTTTTGCTGTTGAAAACTATGTTAGTTTTTGATCTGACTAATAGTTGGGCTCGGCTGCCGTTTATTAAGATTGTAATCTATTATTCAATTATCAGAAACACTTTTGCAGTGCTAATTGTGTTAAAATCTAAACTTGTTATCGGACTTGAAAATTGGGTTGTATATGAAAGATCATGCTGTCTTCCTTTACTCCTCACAACATCTTAATCCACTATTTTGATGCAGGTGGGGTACATCCCGCAGAGCTGTCCAGTACCTATCCAACCCACCTTTAATGAAGCAATTATACGCCTAGGCTGGCCTTGAACATCGATTAGGTATGTAATGTATAGTTTCTACTATATATTTATAAAAAAATATAAGAATGTTGAAAAAAATTCAGAAATTGTTGAGGAAGGATCTCTAATTAAAAGATTATTTTTCATATAGAACTAGACTCTGGTCCTGCCACAGCCATGATGTAATAAATAAGCCCCGCTGTTGAATGTTGAATAATTCACCTTTGATGATTTAAGGAAATCTCAACACATGGGCCCACTAATCACATGACTCTCCACAGGTCGTAGGGTACTTTTGTATAACAGACAACCCATTGACAAATGGCTCGCCCGAATTGGAGTCATTAGAATTGTTGTACCACTGTTTAGCAGAAGCGTGCAATACAATTCGTTTACTACTATTATACAACGAAAGCATATCTTCTATTTTAGTCAGTTAGCACATAAATTTCTTTCTAATATGGGAGGAAACGCTTCATGGGGGGGGGGGGTGGTAGAAGGGAGTAGGTATCTTCCTCCCTCTCTCCCTCTCTCTAGTTGTCTGCAAAAAACAAAGTGGTAACTGTAATCAATTAGGGCCTGCCTCATTAAGATATTTTTTCTTACCGTTTTCTAAAACCTTTTCAGCTTCACGAACCTTCGAAGCAAGGTTTGGAAACTTGACCGAGTATTGGCCATCAGTCGTCACCAAGGTCGCCAAAACTGCCAGAACCTGAAAAATTAACAATTTTTTAAGAAGCGAAAATTAACTAAAATAAATAAATTGAAATCGAAATAAATTATGATGTGATTATGCTATTACAAGTACAATTACACATTTTACAAAATATAGCTACAAGAATTTCACTCATACATCATACATCAAATTGCATATTTTCTAGTAAATATTTTTTAAATGTTGCATTTATTTTAAATACTTGCTTGTTTTACTTTACTGGGTAAATTTTTCCACATTTTAGCACAATTGTACATGACAGAATGTTTCATAATGTTGGTTCTGCACTTAGGGAAGTGGAATTTGTGGTATTATCGAGTTTGATATGAATTCATACTGCTATTATAATTGAAAAAAATGGTGATAAAATTTAGCAAAAAGATTATCAACATATTTGAACAAAATCGTGGCTACTCGTGTATAAGTACTGTGGTACTGCAGCACCCCCTGTTTTCACTCAGTATTATCGAAAATATTTACTATAATATGTATTTTTTCCTTTAGTTCTTTTTTTATGCTTGTGGTGAACCGGAGCACGTGAGGGAAGAAAACTCTGCTTCACAGTACTGCGTCTAACAAAGTAACAGTTGCCATTAGCCTCCCGTGCACCGTCACATTCTTGCATATGATAAAGTGTAAACTTAGCGTGTTTGCTTAAAACATAAATTATTTACTAATGGACGCCTTGCATTCCCAAGAAATAAGTTCTGTGACTGTAAGTGAACTACAACCTGTAGCGGATAGCCCTATAGGCTGAATAGGCTGAAGCCTAAGGCCCGGGATCAAAAGGGGCCCGGCAAAATAAAACGAAAAAAAATAAATTGACAAAAGAGCAAGGGGCCCGCCAAAATAAGATATAGAAAAAAGGTTTTTTTCAAAAGTCAGTCACTATATTTCAAATCGGGTTTACACAAATCAAGTTTACACAATTCACGTTTACACAGTTTAAGTTCAAAACTTCAGTTTCCGAATTTTTCTGGGGGCAAAGTCAGTTATAATTTCTGAAAAGTCCATTTTTTTCAACATATCTGACTCAATATGCATCAGTGATAAATTGTTTAATTTGTCATCCTTTACAAACGACGAGAGCTCCACAAAAACACGTCAGCTCAGCAGTGTAGCAACATTTAAAAGGCCCGTTCCAAGCTCAAGCCTAAGGCCCATAAAATCATAATCCGCCGCTGAAGTCTACAACAGCTTAATTTTTCAGTTGTGTCATGAGAAAGTTGCAGTTAAGAAAAGTGGCCATTCAACACCCGATATTCAAATATAAGTACAACATTAAAATTACATGTTTGTTACAGTATTTTACCCAGCTACGAGCTACCATTAAGTATCTGCATATGTTTTACCCCGTATCTTAAAATCTTAAACAATTAATGAATGCGCACATTTAATGATTGTTTGAAAGAACATGACTTTTATACGAACACTTGTTTTTGATTATTGTCTGTGTGTGATGGAAAATAAATTAGTTTATAAATGAAATTTATTTACGTGAGATTGTATTACTGCGCGTTCAGACTAGCAAGTTTTCTCTCTGACAGCAAACTCACAAGCGTGTGAACTACTGTGTGAGTTACTGTTGGCAAGTTATTGCAAACTCTGCGACAGTTACTGTAAGTACACGCTTGTGAGTTACTAAACAAGTTACTTGGCATAAAAACTCACTAGCCTGAACCCTCTGTATCCTTAATAATGACTTTTTCATTTACGAAAGTACAAGACAAGTTAAATACGCAAACTAAATACAAACTATTTCAGTGTGAAAGTATAAAGGAACTTTACAAAAACCAAGCAACACTTTCTGCATGTTTTGCATTTAATTATAATATCGATTTACATTATGATATAAAGAAATTTGTTTAATAATCCTGGAACGAGGTTTCGTTTGTCTAATCAAAATTCAAAACCACAAAAATCGTAAACAAAATAAAAATTCAACGTCCAAAATTAACTTCAAATTTGACATCGTTAAATCAAGAACAAAATTTGCAAATTAATAACGAATCAACCTGTCACACCCACGAAATTTGCCTAGTATATGTTACAACAAAATAGTCAGAATCCTTCATACGAACTCTAAATTGACTTTAAGGTGGCTCATTAACTAAACATAAATTATGTTAGTCCAAATAAAGAAATAAACACTTTAAAATGACTGAAAATGAAAAAGAGAGGAGAAGAAAAAAGGGGAAAAGATAGCAAAAGACGAAAGAACGAGTGCACGATGAATGAAATACATGATTGAGTGAGTGATTAAATTGAAAGAAACAACAAATTCACTGTGCAACATGCAAAACAAGTGTTATTTACATAAAGAATTTTTTTACTTATTGTACTATTCTTACTTAAAACAGATTTTATGTTATACTTACTAATATGGCTTGCATTATCAGAACGTCTGCCATTGTACACTTTAATGTAAACAATTATTTAATATTAACAAAAACAGTATATTAATATTAACAACTATTACTAAATATTTAAAGACACGCGTGTACGTGGCACAAATAGTAACTAAATAATACCGCAACGTCTTAAATAGCCAATTTCAGTGCTTAGTGGCCAGATGATCGTCCTACTGAGTCCGTAGACATAGAAAATTTTTGCGACACATTGGATAACTAGGTTTACTTACTGATTGCGTTCTTCATTGCAGAACTGTTGTAATTAGTGGGATTTGCTTGGTTCTGTGACAGGAGTGGAATGTTTTACTGGACGTAAAACAGTTTAAAAGAAAACACGATTTTTTTCCCCAGGGCAAAGCTGTTTGACGTGTATAGACCACAAATCTATTTTTGTTCTACTTACAAAATTGGTCACCTGTCTATCACACAAACTAGTCCACGTTTTCACCAGCTTCCACTTTTCATTATCTGCTAAAAGTGATTAATTAAAATGTCTTCATGTTCTAGAAAATTGCGAACAAATGCAACCAGTAGCAGCAGTAGTAGTAACTGTTTGTTAAATTTTCTTTTGATCTTTTTCATTTATTATTGTTCGGTTTTCAGAGCTTGTTGTTGATTATTTAAATATTAAGTCACGTGATAGTCATTTATTTGTTACAATGTAATTTACATGAAAATCAGAAATCCTTGCTATGAAAAACAATCATAAAAATAATGCAATTAAAATCTTTATTTCTTTTACATTCAGTTTGTGGGCTGAGATTTTCAACTGTCACCGTCTTACCTTGTTAATTTTAAATCACCTTACAATTTAAAGGAAGACAGGGTGATTTTTCATCATTTTCAAGTCTGATACATTTTAACACCAATAATACTGGAAAAGCGTTTCTAATAGATTAAAATCTGAATTTACGGTGGGCGCGCCCAACTTTTTATCACATCACAAACTAACATAATTTTCAAGAGCAAAAATATTCCACGAGTGTGTTGCACGTTTTTGCCAAAGTAAAAGTTGAATTTATTTGCTACAGTAAGATATTCAGTGTGTGGTACCAAAACTAAGTTTTAAGATCAAAATTGAAGTTTCAAATTTATCACTGTGTTCACGCATGAGCTGCCCAACGTGTGCAGTACGTCTCAAACTAACACATCTGCATTGAGAGGTACACTTTTGCAATGCGTTTCCGAAATGCAGGCGCTAGTGCCCGTCTAACTAGCAAATGGGAAAATGCTTGTAACAGCGAAGAACTAGTGACGTAAACGTGAAATTGCGTTTGTGCGACAATAATTCTTTCACGTAAGGCATTTTTGAAAAAAATAATTTATTTTCTTTCCATATTTTAAAGAGTAGATAGTTTTGACATACAGTTTAAGTTTGGCTCCGGTTTTGCTTTTAAGGAAACTAGTTCAAATCTAACAGTAAACAATTTTTACAGACTTTAAACATTATAATTACAGCCCCCCCTCCACGAATGTGGTGCCGAAAGAGTTTAATTTTTTTTATTATGGCAATAGTCGGATTTGTTTGCTTGAAAATTGTTCAAGATAACCGTGTCTTGACTGCATTACCGTATTAATAAGTTGATTTTTACCTTTCTCAATTTACCGCTGAATAGAGTAGTCTATTCGTAAGTTGACGTGCTATATATATATATATTTGCTTTCTTCTCTTGAGCATGGAGAGGTTCATTTTTTGACGCGTTTACAACCCTGCAGGCATTAGCGGTATTTAGGTAAAAACGTTCAACGAAAATAAGGCTATAGAAACTTGGATATTACGAGCATATAATTTGACATAGTAAAATACTGACACGGTTTCAACATTGTTGTCATTGACGGTATTTAGTTATTGAGTTCATATAAAACTTTTACTCTAATATTTACGTGTTTCTGCTTCGTCAAACTACCTGTCAACTTGTCTGAATATTTAAAGTAAAAGTCAAGTTTCTCAGGATGTTGAATTTATCTTCATATGTTAGAAAGCTTCAGCAATAAAATTTTGATAAGCATCTCGTGTAATCAATTTAGTAAAATCAATTTAAAGTCGTGATTCTTTACGCTAGGGGGCGTTGATTTTAGATAAAAAATGACGTCATCATGTTTCCATGCAATATAAACATTTAACCAGGTGCTTCAGAATCTTTTTTTAACTTGCAGAGCGAATTCTATAAACTAAGTAATCAGCCCGGTACATACTATGTGCTGGCAAGTTTACATACGTATCTAAAAGTCTACAAAACTCTGTAAATTAATTATTTACACAATTAATTTTAATTACTTACAGATTTTCAAGTGCAGTCCTGTAGATTGATGCAAAGTAACCAGTTTAAATTTGATCATAATTGATCGAATGACTAATTTCTGGATAAATACAGTTAAATACAACATTAGAATAGCTAAACTTGTGAGTGAACTGTAGAAATTCCTCAACGTCAACCTTCATCACAGCTTGCCTTCAGGGCATTCACGCTGCGCACCAGACACCAGCTTACGTCACAGTTAAATACACCATTAGAATAACTAAACTTCTGAGTGAACTGTGGAAATTCCTCAACGCATCACAGCTTGCCTTCAGGGCATTCACGCTGCCCAGCAGACACTAGCCTTTACATTATTTTTACATTAAAATGCAATAAATGTTACTCGAGGGTTTAAAACATTTGCTCTAGTCAAATTTTAGTAGTTGATCCCCCTGATTTATGTAGGTAGCGCTGTTTGCCCCATTCTCCCTTTTTTTCACTAGCAGCCCGCATAGGCATATTTCTGAGATCAAAGTGTTTCTAATTAACACGTTTTATCGTTGTTGTTGTATTTACTGCAGTTACTGCTGCTGCTGCTGTTGTTGCTGCTACTGTTGCTACCGCTGGTTGTCGGTAGCAGCAGCAGCAGTAGTAACAGCAGCAGACAATTGACAATCAGACAGTATCAACCGACTGAATCACTGGTGTGTGTATTGTAACACTTTACTCTTCTAACAGATGTTCAAATCTTTAGGCACATTTAGTTAAACATTATAAATCAGGTGAATCATTGCAACGTTATTTAACACCTTCCCTCTTTGTCTTACACCAGATGCTCACATGCCAAACTTCCCTATTTGAATGGGGCGTAATCTGTCTGTAAGGGGGGCGCATTGTAATTAACACCTTTGCGCCATTCTATCATTCCGGAGACATCAAACTGCCAAATTTGGAAATCTTAATGCAAATTTAGTAGCACCTTAGCACCAGATGAATTATAGTTATACTTATATTAATAATGAAATGACGCTATGACACCTTTCAGTATTCTTGATCCACATTTTTATAGTTTTTATAATAATAATAAGTTTTTATAATTAACTTACAAAAATTAATTTAATTTAATTTAATTCAAATTTTATTTTGATTTGTTTTAAATTAATTTTGATCGTCTCTCTCTCTCTCTCTCTCTCTCTCTCTCTCTCTCTCTCTCTCTTCCTCTCTCTCTCTCTCTCTCTCTCTCTCTCTCTCTCTCTCTCTCTCTCTCTCTCTCTCTCTCTCTCTCTCTCTCTCTCTTCCTCTCTCTCTCTTCCTCTCTCTCTCTCTCTTTCTTTCTCTCTCTCTCTCTCTCTCTCCTATCTCTTTCTCTCTCTCTCTCTCTCACTCTCTCTCTCTCTCTTCCTCTCTTTCTCTCTCTTCCTTTAATTTCTCTCTAGCCGTGCAAAAGAAAGAGATCATTAAATATGCACAGAATGTTAAGTTAGGTAGGTGTTTGAGAAACAGGGAACAGAAGGTATGAGTCATTCACCTTATTTGATTCTATCTGACAATCTAACTGAACTAATTATGGAAAACAAAATGCAATAGAAAGACGCAGTGTTTGTCACGTGTTAATTATTAATCAGTTTGGAGTGAAGAAACTTGTAGCCTAGTATTCAACTACTGGATCAGCTTTTCCATGACACGTTTTTCGTAATTTTGTAATTTTGATTAGATAATTTTGAACCCAAATTAAATAAAATCTCAATTAAAGAAACTGTCGAGAATTTTCCTGGTTTAGTAAATTACCGTATTGAGAACTTGCTAATTTAAATAGCATACTACGGTTTTCAAAGCGAACATAATGAATAGGATTTTATGTATTTATTTATTTATTTTACACTTAATGTGTCTACTATACAAACCAGTAATTTTACATGACTTTAAATTATCCTAGTACAGCTCTGTCGTTTCTTTGTAATCAGCAAAGGTTGAAAAATTAATTACATTCGGATTTCCATTTGCGAAAGAAATGTTTTTCAGTTCAACACAGATCAATACATAATTTTATAACAAAAGCTTAAAGGAAAGAACAAGTCACTCAGTATGATGGTTTATTTTACTGTTATCACTTAAACTTAGAAAAATATAACAAAGAAATTTGCAAAAAAACTGTCTAGAAAGCATAAATTTTAGAATATACTGCCCTGTGAATAGAAATCTTCAGGCGTGGTGGTTGCCGTCATTCAATTGAAAATCATGACATAACTGGGACACTTCGTGATTTTTCGTAAGCGTGTCGTGGCTTTCCGTAAGCGCGCGCTGCTTAAACTAATTCATACTTGTGCAGCTTACCTAATGTTGACGCAAAAATATTACAAAGTCAGCTATCTAATTTTTCATAAAAACTTTTTGTACTTTTGATGAATATTGACAGTGCGCTGCCTTTCCTCAAGACGCGTGACGTCACTGGAAAAGGAATTGGCATTGAAAATAGGAGCGGCCGAGTATGAAATGCTCGCGACTTTAAAGTGATGTTACTGATTACACGAGGCGCTTGTTGCAGTTCTATTACAAGATTTTTCGCGAACATTAAAATAAGCCTAACCTCCTAGAAACTTTCTTAAAAGCAAAACCTGACCCAGTCTTCAACTGTAGGTCAAAACAATCTACTCTTCAAAATATTGAAAGGAAACATACTATTTTTCTAAAATGACTTACGTGAAAGAATTATTACCACGCAAACACAATTTTACGTTCGGGCCACTAATTTCTCTTCGTTACATGCATTTTGCCATTCGCTAGTTACACAATCACTAACCTTGCATTCCGGAAAAGCATTGCACATAAAACAGGTGCAGTACCTCTCAGTTCAGATGTGTTAGTTTTTGACGAACTGCACACGTTCGTCAGGTCATGCGTGAGCACAGTGGCAAATTTGAATTTTTATGTTAAAGCTTGCCAAGTTTTAGTACAACACACTCAATATCTTACAGTAGCCCTGAACAGTCAACCTCGGGTATAAGGTACTCGCCTATAAGGGACATTCGCTTATAACGGACCACGAAACCCGGTCCCCATTTTTCGTAACGTTTTTCCTTATAAAAATCTTCGTATAAAGGGTACTCGGATATAAGGGACTTTCCGTTATAAGGGACGACATCTTCAGGTCCCGCATAATAGAATCCCGGGTAAATTTTAATTTTTGTTTTAAAACATTGGCCTAGCTCGCCGCTAATTAAGTTTTTAATCTATTATTTAATTATCAAACACTTTTGCAGTCTTAATTACGCAGTATTTTCGTTCTTGAAAGTGGGGCAGTAAGTGAAAAATCATCCTGTCTTCGTTTAAAGGGCACATTTTTTTAAAGCCTTAGTGGTGTTCATTCTGCATAGCGCCTGCGGTTTGAATTTGTTTTGTTTTATTATTCAAACACTGTTTGCTACACGCTTGATCACTTCTTTTAGTGAGAATGTATTCGCATCTGATGACATTTCTCCTCATCCAATAACATACCAGGTGGCACAGAAAAATGTCCCTCAGCTTAGACTATAATAATATTAAAAGCAGGTGACCCAAAACGTTGAAATTTTACGATGAGGTACTCCAGCATATTGGCTTTTGTTTTGAAACCTGTAGCTTTATAATTTGTGTAGATTTCAAGTTATGGCTGAAGAGTTTGAAATTTGTGTCAAAAAATGTCAACTAATCGCCAATTGAAAAGCTCCCACGTTGACAAACTTCTCTTTCTCTCTCTGTCTCTCTTTCTCTTTCTCTCTCTCGCTTTCTCTTTCTCTCTCTGTCTCTCTTTCTCTTTCTCTTTCTCTCTCTCTCTTTCTCTTTCTCTCTCTCTCTCTCTCTCTCTCTCTCTCTCTCTCTCTCTCTCTGCACAAATCGGCTGGAAATGATGCAATTAAATCGGAGCATTTTAGGTATGCTTCACATATGCTGCCAATAGTATTATCGCTTTTATTTAGCGCTTGTGTCATACATTGTTTTTTGCCTGATTCTCTAATGCTGTCTGTCATTGTACCGATTGTGAAAGGGAAAAATAAGGAAATTACAGCCAAAAATAATTACAGGCCAATAGCACTATCCACAGTGTTGAGCAAATTATTAGAAATTTTGTTTTTAAGCAGATACGGTAACCCAATTCAATCAACACCAAATCAGTTTGGTTACGTGGATGAACTGGGTACCGAAATGTGTTTGTATACCATGAAAGAAGTTATTGACTATTACATTCAACGCCAGAGTCCAGTACACATATTGTTCTTAGATGCATCTAAAGGTTTTG
The DNA here is from genome assembly GCA_030141605.1 of Tubiluchus corallicola. Lineage (NCBI taxonomy): Eukaryota > Metazoa > Priapulida > Priapulimorpha > Priapulimorphida > Tubiluchidae > Tubiluchus > Tubiluchus corallicola. The sequence continues at coordinate 74,728 of JAQGDQ010000071.1, forward strand.
ACCGGGTAAATTACTACAAATGTTTCTAAAACTGGTCGATACTGATATGCCTAACATTATTATAAGATTATTAGCCCTTTACTACTCTCGACAAACCATGTTTGTGAGGTGGGGAAATTTTTGCTCTAGCACATTTAAAGTCGCAAATGGTGTTCGGCAGGGTGCAAAAATGTCACCCATACAATTTAATTTATATTTCAGAGACTTGAGTTCTGACCTCACATCTACCGGTCTAGGTTGTCAGATAGGTGGTACTTATGTAAATCACCTTATGTTTGCTGATGATGGATGTTTACTAGCATCCACTACCACTGCTTTACAAACTTAAGTTGATATGTACGTTGAATACACAAATAGTCATGACATAGTAATAAACGTCGACAAGACTGAACTCATAACGATTACTACCCCAGTATGTGTGGGTTCAATTTCCGTTCACTTGAGGTAGCCGGTAAAATAATTATACCGTGTGAAACAGAAAAATATCTTGGCCATATTATCACCAGTGATAACAAAGACGACATGGATTTTATCAGACAACGAAGTCTGTTTTGTGCTAGAGCGAACCGTATTATTAGAAAATTTCATCATTGTTCACCTAATGTCAAAACTCATCTGTTCAACGCTTATTGTAATTCTTTCTACGGTATGGCCACCTGGCGACATTTTTATAACTACAGTCTCAGCAAACTTAAAGTAGCTCACAATATTTCAAAACGAAAACTTTCCAACTACCCATATGATTATAGTTCTAGGACCATTTCAGTAGACCACGACGTTTTATACTTTGATGTAATACATAGGAAAACTGCATACAGTCTATACAGTAGAGTAATGCAAAGTTCAAATCTTCTTATAAAGGCATTGAATAACAGTGACGCATTTTACACTTCAGACATAAGAGACCAGTGGAGGAAAGTGTTAGGTAGAAATTATGAGTGACGATTCAGGCAGGACGCATGATATTGTATATATATATATATAGATTGTACTGTTATTTTATTTATTTATGTATTAATTTGCATGTGTTGAGAGGAGGTGTTATAATTATTGTATGTCTTGTAATTATTGTATGTTATGTGTTCTATGAACCTGGTTCGAAATAAAGAGTTAAATCAAATCAAATCAAATCTCTCTCTCTCTCTATAAATAAATATATATATTATTGTATTATAATACCACAACCGTTATTATTACTGTGGCTCAACAACGCATTAAGAAGAAAGTAAACAAAAAGTATGGTCATTGAATATGCGCTAAAAGATGGCAGATTGAATGAACATAAAGAAATGTATAAGCTTGGGGTTTTGAGGTAACAGAACAGAAGGTGTGATTCATCAATTAAATATTTATGAAATCTCAATCAGTGAGTTGAAAGCTTGAGAAGAAACAAAGGACGGTGTTAATCACGTATCTGACCCATCGGATTTATTATTGAAACTTGATTAAATATTCACAGAAATCTAATTAAATTAATGTAATTCACCTGCGTTAAGACAAAAAGTAAACGTGTTACTCTGAATATGTCTCCATTTATTGACTAAGGTTTAGAATTAATGCACATGAAGCTGTAATTATTAACAGTTTTATAACTTATTGTATACAGACATGCACCAAACCCCCAAAACATCAATTAAATAATCAATTTAAAATACAAAAACAGTGAAATTACATTCAGTTTCGCGAGACGGGCACTAGCGCCTGCATTCCGAAAACGCATTGCACAAAAAACGGGTGCTTTATCTCTCAATTCAGATGTGTTAGTTTGTGACAAACTACACACGTTACACAGCTCATGCGTGTGCACAGAGGTTAACTTGAAATTTGAATTTTTATATTATAACTTGCTGTCATGTTTCGCCCTACATTTACTAGTTCTCACATTATGCTTATGGAACATTAAGCCCTATTCACACTGTATGTTTAATTAATTGATATGTATGATATTTAGCTACTGGCAGCCATAATTAATTGTATTAATAATCATTGATATTTTGTTAGGATGTAGGCACCTACTAACAAACCCCCTTTTTAATTCCGTCTGACCCACTCTTGTCTGCCCTATCCGCGGCTATAATGCAGCGGCTAACTCAAGGTTAACGATAGTGCACAGGTGAATAAAATTATAGCTGTTTAAGAGTGTAATGCTGTGTAATGTACATGGTGATACTGTGAGAGCCTAGTTGTTGTAAGCTGTAGTCGTCAACTAGAGTTGTCCAGAGATGCTGGCTTGCAGTCTGCAATAGTGGAGTTACCCACTGACTGACAAATGGATCGACCTACTACAGAATCACATCCAGGGTGGTAACAGGTACTTTTCGCTTGTGTTACGATCGGTACTAACGTCGCATTGATAACGCAAACATCACGTATACTAGCCTAATGTTCTTCGATGTTACTTGCTGGGTAAAGACTAATTGGTAGTTTCTCTGACGAAGTTTGGAATCATAACTGTATTCAGACGCAGAGGTTATATTACGACGTATTGTTACCGTTCTACAAACTGTTCGCTTTACAGGAAAAGTGTTCCAAAAAAACCTAGGTACATAGTGGGCAGACATAAACTTTATGCAAACGTATATACCCTACTAACCCCAAGCTTTGTCAATATTGCTATATCTTTGTTATTACTGAACTTTTGCTTAAATCGAATCACTTTGGAATTTGTTGATGATTAAATTGTTTGATTAATTATTTTAATGTCTGCCATTTGATCTTTCTTTTTCTTCAGATCCATGAGTGTATAGAGTGCAAATAGGCAATAGTCCCCCGTATTTTTAACATCAGCCTTAGGCCGATCTGCATCCATACATTTAGTGACTATCATACTAGCTCCATTCTGTTATGAGATGTAATACTAACGCCCCCTATAGGAAACACAAGATCAGGGTCATCACACTTGCCTAGTTTTATTACAACACACTGAGTGGCTTACAGTAGCACTGTAATTCAATTTTCGCTTTCGCAAACACGTGCAACACGCTCGTGGAATATTTTGCTAGTTTGTGATGTCGTCAACAGTTGAGCTCGCCCGCCGTTAATTAAGTTATTAGAAACGCTTTTGCGGTATTAACTGTGTTAAAATGTATACTTTTTTATCGGGTTTGGAAGTGTGGTAGTACACGAAAAATCCTGTCTTCTTTTCAGAATGTTATATTATTATATGTTATAATATAATATATTTATTTTATATACGTATACTCCCAAACTTTAGATTACTTATTCTAAACCTCAGGTATACTTATTCACACTTAATGACACATGTATAGTCATTAAAGTCATTAAAATCGCACATTATAGTCACACTTAAAATCATTTATAGTTAACCATTAACATGAAACAAAGGCTTTTTTCTAGAAAGCCTCGTGTAAAATGCGCTAAAATTTCGCCCTAAAATTATCCCGCATTTCCCGCAATACTGCCTGTTTACCCTTTCTTAAACCGTTAACATGAAACAAAGGCTTTTTTCTGGAAAGCCTCGTGTAAAATGCGCTAAAATTTCGCGCTAAAAATTCCCGCATTTCCCGCAATACTGCCGGTTTACTCTTCCTTAAACCATTAACATGAAACAAAGGCTTTTTTCTAGAAAGCCTCGTGTAAAATGCGCTAAAATTTCGCGCTAAAATTTTTCCGCATTTCCCGCAAAACTGCCTGTTTACTCTTCCTTAAACCATTAACATGAAACAAAGGTTTTTTTCTAGAAAGCCTCGTGTAAAATGTACTAAAATTTCGCGCTAAAATTTTCCCGCATTTCCCGTAATACTGCCAGTTTACACTTTCTTAAACCATTAACATGAAACAAAGGCTTTTTTCTAGAAAGCCTCGTGTAAAATGCGCTAAAATTTTCCCGCATTTCCCGCAATACTGCCTGTTTACCCTTTCTTAAAACATTAACATGAAGCAAAGGCTTTCTTTCTAGAAAGTCTCGTGTAAAATGCGCTAAAATTTCGCGCTAAAAATTCCCGCATTTCCCGCAATACTGCCTGTTTACTCTTCCTTAAACCATTAACATGAAACAAAGGCTTTTTTCTAGAAAGCCTCGTGTAAAATGCGCTAAAATTTCGCGCTAAAATTTTTCCGCATTTCCCGCAATACTGCCTGTTTACTCTTCCTTAAACCATTAACATGAAACAAAGGTTTTTTTCTAGAAAGCCTCGTGTAAAATGCACTAAAATTTCGCGCTAAAATTTTCCCGCATTTCCCGTAATACTGCCAGTTTACACTTTCTTAAACCATTAACATGAAACAAAGGCTTTTTTCTAGAAAGCCTCGTGTAAAATGCGCTAAAATTTTCCCGCATTTCCCGCAATACTGCCTGTTTACCCTTTCTTAAAACATTAACATGAAGCAAAGGCTTTCTTTCTAGAAAGTATCGTGTAAAATGCGCTAAAATTTCGCGCTAAAAATTCCCGCAATTTCCCGCAATACTGCCTGTTTACTCTTCCTTAAACCATTAACATGAAACAAAGGCTTTTTTCTGGAAAGCCTCGTGTAAAATGCGCTAAAATTTCGCGCTAAAAATTCCCGCATTTCCCGCAATACTGCCTGTTTACTCTTCCTTAAACCATTAACATGAAACAAAGGCTTTTTTCTAGAAAGCCTCGTGTAAAATGCGCTAAAATTTCTCGCTAAAATTTTCCCTCATTTCCCGTAACACTGCCTGTTTACACTTTCTTAAACCATTACCATAAAACAAAGGCTTTTTTTCTACAAAGTCTTGTGAAAAACGCGCTAAAATTTTCCCGCATTTCCCGCAATACTGCCTGTTTACTCTTCCTTAAACCATTAACATGAAACAAAGGCTTTTTTCTAGAAAGCCTCGTGTAAAATGTGCTAAAATTTCGCGCTAAAATTATCCCGCATTTCCCGCAATACTACCTGTTTACCCTTTCTTAAACCGTTAACATGAAACAAAGGTTTTTTCTGGAAAGCCTCGTGTAAAATGCGCTAAAATTTCGCGCTAAAAATTCCCGCATTTCCCGCAATACTGCCTGTTTACTCTTCCTATAACCACTAACATGAAACAAAGGCTTTTTTCTGGAAAGCCTCGTTGTAAAATGCGCTAAAATTTCGCGCTAAAAATTCCCGCATTTCCCGCAATACTGCCTGTTTACTCTTCCTTAAACCATTAACATGAAACAAAGGTTTTTTTCTAGAAAGCCTCGTGTAAAATGCACTAAAATTTCGCGCTAAAATTTTCCCGCATTTCCCGTAATACTGCCAGTTTACACTTTCTTAAACCATTAACATGAAACAAAGGCTTTTTTCTAGAAAGCCTCGTGTAAAATGCGCTAAAATTTTCCCGCATTTCCCGCAATACTGCCTGTTTACCCTTTCTTAAAACATTAACATGAAGCAAAGGCTTTCTTTCTAGAGTCTCGTGTAAAATGCGCTAAAATTTCGCACTAAAAATTCCCGCATTTCCCGCAATACTGCCTGTTTACTCTTCCTTAAACCATTAACATGAAACAAAGGCTTTTTTCTAGAAAGCCTCGTGTAAAATGCGCTAAAATTTCGCGCTAAAATTTTTCCGCATTTCCCGCAATACTGCCTGTTTACTCTTCCTTAAACCATTAACATGAAACAAAGGCTTTCTTTCTAGAAAGTCTCGTGTAAAATGCGCTAAAATTTTCCCGCATTTCCCGTAATACTGCCAGTTTACCATTAACATGAAACAAAGGCTTTTTTCTAGAAAGCCTCGTGTAAAATGCGCTAAAATTTTCCCGCATTTCCCGCAATACTGCCTGTTTACCCTTTCTTAAAACATTAACATGAAGCAAAGGCTTTCTTTCTAGAAAGTCTCGTGTAAAATGCGCTAAAATTTCGCGCTAAAAATTCCCGCAATTTCCCGCAATACTGCCTGTTTACTCTTCCTTAAACCATTAACATGAAACAAAGGCTTTTTTTCTAGAAAGTCTTGTGAAAAACGCGCTAAAATTTTCCCGCATTTCCCGCAATACTGCCTGTTTACCCTTTCTTAAACCATTAACATGAAACAAAGGCTTTTTCTAGAAAGCCTCGTGTAAAATGAGCTAAAATTTTCCCGCATTTCACGCAATACTGCCTGTTTACCCTTTCTTAAACCATTAACATGAAACAAAGGTCTTTTCTAGAAAGCCTCGTGTAGAGTGCCTGCAAACAATTCCATCAAGAAATATGCGACAATGCTGTCGAAATGCCTTGTGTTTTCGCTAATACATAGTTTAATTTTTTATAAATGTTAAGCCCAAGACAGCCTTTAGCAGAATAATTTCAAGACATGTTGGTATCATCCTTATTATTATTATAATTCTTTATTAAAAAACAAATATATACAAGAAGTGTGCCTCTGTTTGGAGGGAGTTGTTTCGCATGTAAACAAATTTTAAATATATTAAGACATATCACAGATATAGAGTTACAAAAATTAAGGACTGACTGAAAATGTTACACAACTGCACACGACATTAATTTAAAATTAAGCGAAGCTGATTGGTACACATCACTAATGAAGATTACATTTACAATGTTAATTATACAGTTTTTGTAGGCCTAATTTGGTTGACTGAAATTTCAATGCATCTACCGAATTACGTGGAGAATAGATTGACAGATACAAAAACAGACATACGAGTAAGTTGGACAAATTTGGCTTATATACATAATTAGCTCAGAGTCTCTTTTCAGTTTCATTTGTAAAAAAAGGGTAATTTATTCATCGTTAGTTAGAGAGACATTTCCTTTCACAGATACTGTGGAATATAGATGACATCTTACATATTTCACTGACGCAATGCCAGATAGAATTAAGCCTGTATTTGTATCATAGAAACGACACGAATATACAACTTATATAGTCACTGACGCAATGATAGATGGATTTAAGCTTGTGTCATAAAGACACTAACATACAACGATTACAGCATTAATACAAGACAATTACAACGTCAAAGATGAGATGAAATGGTCATTAATTAAATTAGCAAAAACAGCAGCAGAACTATTATTTCTACTAGAAAAAAAATGTTAAATGTGTTGTTCACTGATTTTGTACAGTAGACTCAATGTTACAGGCCAACAAATCTCTAATCACAGTAAAGTAGTTATTGAAAACTTGCCAAACAGTTTTGATAGGAGGAAGTACTATCTGTGCACACTAATTTGATTTATACGTACGTAAAGTTGTAGCGTAAAGTAATGGTTTAATAAATATGGTTTATTTTACAGTGAAAAGAAATATTTGCAATGTACTATCCTTAGTCATTAATTATCATTTGTCATAATGTTTTAGTTCTTGTCTTTGTATTATTTTCTACAGCTATCAACGGAATGTAGATATTACAGCAACACTAAATTAAATTCACGGTTTCTTTCTAGCTAAGCGAAGCGAACTTCCAGGCTAATGTTCGCTTTACTTTTAGCGATACTTTAGCTATCTTTCAGCTACCTTTACGTAAAACAAAATTATAAATTTCAATCTGATCGCTCCAGAAATAGAAAGTTACAAAAGCACCATGAGTTTTCGAAAATAGTGGCAATAGTCGGACAAGAAAATAATATGGCTTATGTGTATGTATAATAAATATAAGCTTAAACTTCACTTATAGACGTCTCCCAAAAAATATTGTGGGTTGTAGAAAGCCCAAGAAAATCTTGTAAAGCAGTATTTTTTTCCTGATTTGGGAAGGCTACCTGAATTTTGTCCTTGTATCATCAGTATAACTGAGGTAAAAATCTGTGAGAGGGAAATTTTCTTTTTGGGCCTGTTGTACTTTTTTCTCAGGTACAAGTAAAAGTGCAATAATGTAAGAAAGTTCTATGACAACGTCAGAAACTAATACACCTTGACCAGAGGCCACCTAAATTTTAAAGCTCTAGTCTTCAGCCTGACATTTCTCATGTCACTAACTTACATTGGTAGCAGAAAATTGGCACTCATATAATCTCAAAATTTGTGGGTAGACATCGATTTTGTGTAGCAAGAAAAACTGAAATTTTTTTCTGAAAAATTTTGTTAAATCACGTGCAGTACTATTATTTCCACGTCCTCTTTCTGCTGGCAGAGTTAGCTGTTTTTTCTGCAAAATAGTATTGACGAAAACTGTACTTGAAAGCTTCATACTCATCCTCGTATAACTTATAAGCTTCTTTTATTAACAGAGTAGGTATTTTAGAGTAAAATGATTTTGCCACATTTCAGATCGACCAACCTGCTTGCTGTGCTTCTTTTTCGACAGAGAGTCACTAGTATTGTTAAAAAACAACTGTAGCACGAAACGAGATTCTTCCTCGATATGTTCATATTTGCCAACGAAATCGTAAGGTATAGTGCAAACGTACGCAAAGACACGAAGACGAAGGTGGCGGATCCACAACATCGGGGTGCACACCCGGGTGTTTTGAGCATAGCTGAACTGCGATGTCATAAACAGATGGGAGTCGTTCTCGGAAGCATCCCACGTTAGTAGACCGGTAGTTTGGTTATCAGGTCAGATGTCACAATGTAACTCGATGTAAACAAATGGTGAACTGGGCTTGATACTAGAACTGCCCACACAATTAGTCACTAACACGTAGTTGGAACATTCACTAAACATCAGCGTTAGGTAGAGCCAGCTAAAGTTGCACGATTTATGTGCAAAGAAGCAAAGCAAAAGTAAAAAACTGTACGGCATTATATCTGCCTGCAAGTCTCTCTTGCCATGACCCAAGTCGTTCTCCCCACATCTGCGTGTCAAAACGTCCAAAGCCAGCTGTCTAATACCCTGGCTTCAATAACACTACGGCAGGATAACCTGTATTTGCATTTCCGTTAGTCGAGTTTACCCTAGTTTCGACCTATGCGCATAACTAAAGTGTAGCACCTGGTTTATACATTGAACAGCTATAAACAACAACTATATTCAGCCCGAACTAAATTACGTATACTCCTGTAAAGTTTACATTGGCCAGAAAAACATATCTCATTCTACAACGAATTTAAATGAGGATAGTAATAACCAAATCTAGTTACAAATACAAAGATATATGCTAGGCTGGTCATTACAAGCACATCCCCGTTCTCTTGACATAAGGCAATAAGTTTTAACAATTTTTGTAATCAAGACCGGGTCGACAAAGTAAATAGCGGATCGAACTTACGGTTTTCTTTTAATCCGAGTAGATAATCCATCAGGACGGTTCCACCATGTCATGAATCTTGTTTTTTTCATACTAAATCAGTAAGAGTTCATTCAAACCAAATCACGAAATGATATCGAACTCCAGAATAAATGTACAAATCTTTCGTTACATTTCACTAATCGCATTTTGTCTGAAAAATTAGTGTCGATCGAATAGATTAATGTATAAGCACATTGTGGACTTTAACAAAGTTCATGACATATTCGGCTACTCGCGAGAATGCGCGAAAATGATGAGACGAACTCGTGGCTCCCTCTTGCGATAAACATTCACGAGGTCATTACACTCTGCAATCAGTGTAACAAATGCGGCTTCCGGTACTCGCGGGAAAGCGCGAAAATGACGAAATTAAACTCGTGGCTCCCTCTTGCAATGAAAATTGGAATGATCACACACGCTGCGATCAGTGCAAAAAATGTGACTTCTAGCGCGAGAACCACTTCACCTGGGAAGGGAAATAACGCAAAAGCATTTTCACTACAAAAAAGACATTGTTGGTAATTATGCAAATCTTTGTTTGGCTTCAATTGGAAATTGTGCTAAGGTTTCATCATTCTCATGTGTTTATGAAATAAATTTATTAGTATTACTACCACTGTGATAAGTGAAATGCTTATTAAATATTACTACGTCAGGAAAAAATAAAAATGCACAAAATTGTCTTTTTTTGGTATTATCGTCCCTACTACGTATTTGAGTCGTACCAACGTATGATACAGGATCAACGTCTTTTTTGTTCTATTTACGTTTTTGCTCAATAAACTGTCTATTATAGGTATGAACCTATTAGGATAATTGTTGCTTGATACTTTTTCGTAAAAAATACATTAAAGTCGACCTTCCAAAATTAAATTCTGTGTTTGCGCTGATACAGATTTTTTTGTACGCACGTTTTTACAACCGCAAAACTTATGTTGTCATTTGCGGTATTGTGGGAAATACGGGGAAATTTTAGCCCATTTTACACAAGGCTTTCTAGAAAAAACCTTTGTTTCATGTTAATGGTTTAAGAAAGTATAAACAGCAGTATTGAGGGAAGTGTGGGAAAATTTTAGCGCGAAATTTAAGCGCATTTTACACGAGGCTTTCTAGCAAAAAAAAACCTTTGTTTCATGTAAATGGTTTAAGAAAGAGTAAACAGGCAGTACTGCGGGAATGCGGGAAAATTTTAGCGCGAAATTTTAGCGCATTTTACACGAGGCTTTCTAGAAAAACCTTTGTTTCATGTTAATGGTTTAAGAAAGTATAAACAGCAGTATTGAGGGAAGTGTGGGAAAATTTTAGCGCGAAATATAAGCGCATTTTACACGAGGCTTTCTAGCAAAAAAAAACCTTTGTTTCATGTAAATGGTTTAAGAAAGAGTAAACAGGCAGTACTGCGGGAATGCGGGAAAATTTTAGCGCGAAATTTTAGCGCATTTTACACGAGGCTTTCTAGAAAAACCTTTGTTTCATGTTAATGGTTTAAGAAAGAGTAAACAGGCAGTACTGCGGGAATGCGGGAAAATTTTAGCGCGAAATTTTAGCGCATTTTACACGAGGCTTTCTAGAAAAACCTTTGTTTCATATTAATGGTTTAAGAAATGGTAAACAGGCAGTATTGCGGAAAAATTTCAGCGCATTTTACACGAGGCTTTCTAGAAAAAACCCTTGTTTCATGTTAATGGTTTAAGGAAGGGTCAACAGGCAGTATTGCGGGAAATGCGGGAAAATTTTAGCGCATTTTACACGAGGCTTTCTAGAAAAAAGCATTTGTTTCATGTTAACAGTTTAAGAAAGGGTAAACAGGTAGTATTGCGGGAGATGTGGGAAAATTTTAGCGCATTTTACAAGAGGCTTTCTAGAAAAAAACCTTTATTTCATGTAAATGGTTTAAGAAAGGGTAAACAGGCAGTATTGCGGGAAATGCGGGAAAATTTTAGCCCGAAATTTTAGCGCATTTTACACGAGGCTTTCTAGGAAAAAACCTTTGTTTCATGTTAATGGTTTAAGAAAGGGTAAACAGGTAGTATTGCGGGAAATGCGGGAAAATTTTAGCGCATTTTACAAGAGGCTTTCTAGAAAAAAACCTTTGTTTCATGTTAACAGTTTAAGAAAGGATAAACAGGCAGTATTACGGAGAATGCGGTAAATTTTTATTGCGAAATTTTTACGCATTTTACGCATTTCGCACAGAAAAATCTGTTTGCGTGTATCAGCGCGAACACAGAATTTAATTTTGGATAGGCCAGTTTAATGTATTTTTCACGAAAAAATATCAAGTAACAATAATCCTAATAGTTTCATACTTATAATAGACAGTTTAATGAGTAACAACGTAAAAAGAACAAAAAAGACATTGATCCTGAATCATAAGTTGGAATGATTCAATAGTAGTAAGGTCAATAATACCAAAAAAACACAATATTAACAAAATCACAATGATAATGAAAGCGGATAATTTTTTTCGTTATTTGCATTTTTATTTTTTACTAACGTAGTAATGTTTAATTTCACTTGTAATACTAATAATAGTAATACTAATTAATTTGTTTCATCAACACAAGAGAATGGCGAAACGTTAGCGCAATTTCCAATTGAAGCCAAGCAAAATTACATAATTAGCAAAATAACGCAACAATATCGTTTTTGTGGTGAAAATGTTTTTGCAGAGTTATTAGGAAGGACTGAAGACAGTTTTTTAACTGCTATTTTTATTTTCGTTTTTTTTCATTAAAGAGTTTGAATTTGTGAAGACTTAAATTATAAATTACTAAGGCTATCAATACCCATCAATACGTCTGAGGTATGACTCGAAAATCGTTAAAATACGTCTATTTTTGAGGAGCAGTTCTTCCTAGGAAAAGCCACACCTATTCAAACGAAAAGAAAAACTAGTAAAGTACAGATGATGATGATGTATTAATGCACTAATAGTGTTAGGATACGCGCAATTTTGATAAGCCAAAATCATTTTTGTGTATTTAATAAAAGAAGAATATCTCATATAAAAGCAATCATTTTTAAAAAAACTAAAAACATTGCATGAAAAGGAAAAGCAGTTACAGCAATAAGTTTATATTATGTACTTGCAAATACTTCTTCAGTTTTCTGGTAAGTAAAGTCTTACTTTTCTTCCCGAGAAAGGGGGCTAGCAGACCGTGTGATGTTAAAAAGTATTAACTCTATGGATAACATGCCTTTTAGTGGTTGAAAATGCGTTGGAGGTTTTATCTTAACTTATTATTTAGTGAGAGAAGAATTGCTTTTAAACACTAGACTTTTATACAAAATTATTCAAACACCTAGATAAAAGACAGAAAGTGAAAGTAAGAGGTAACATATTTCTATTATTAGGGATGGAGAGAGAGATAGAGAGGGAGAGAGAGAGAGAGAGAGAGAGAGAGAGAGAGAGAGAGAGAGAGAGAGAGAGAGAGAGAGAGAGAGAGAGAGAGAGAGAGAGAGAGAGAGAGAGATCACGTTAACCAATGATTATCATGTGCTCCTTACCACATATATATACGATTCATTTCAAATTATTGTAAGCGCAATACATTTATTCAGTTAGCTGCGTCAATAAATAAAGAAACAATGTAGGATAGTAGTTAAAAAACTCATACATTTACACAAATAAAATGTGCCATTAACTAACGTACATATACGATATTGAGTTTGATTTTACATCACAGAATCACAAATTATTCGCAACATAAATATTGTAGAATGTAATTAATTTGCAGATTGTCTAAAAATGAAAAATCGCTTCTGATTAAGTCATTTAAAACATCTTTAACAAATGAAATAGTGAGGCTTTGAGCCCACGTAGGCTCTCCAGTTTTCTTACATGTCAATCTTTTAATTTTTAAATGATTACATTTATCTTAGTTACCATTGCATTTAAATTTAATAAATTGCAGATTGTAACCGAATGTTGACTGCACAGAATACGTTGTGTTTCTCGCAAAAAGTTCATAACCGTATTACTGCTATTAATACATGACATAAATAATTTCATAAATCTGATTTCAAACTGGGTACTCGGACGAAGCACACCCGATAAATGAGGTAGCAAAAACCTAGGGGCTTGGTATGGCAAATGCCAAAATGTACGTACGCCTATGTTCCAGCAGATATCAATGTTATTAATAAGAGTGTTATCAATCGTCCACATTTGCGAACAATGAAAGTTGTGACAGTGCAGTTGATACAGTCTTAATACAGCTATTAAGAAACGAGAAGTCATATATAACACTGTTTGCACGATAAATAAAATCTCTACGTTTACATGGAATCTCAGTGTTAGAAGATAAATTACATGTCAGAATGGTTGAGTCGCAAAAAGACATGAATGTGTTATTGAGTTTTACTGGTTTTGCACCTATATTGTGCCTTTGCGTAATAAGGAAAATCAAATCCTGTTCATCTTGTTCAGTGATTTCCGCAAATCCAGTACGCAGACCACTTCAAAAAATGAGCCATTCTTCATCTTTCTCCGGGAAACTTAAAGCATGTCGCAAGCTAGACTTGTGCAGAAAATCCAGAAATCCTAAAACGAGCTCTCGGGTCTCTCCACAACAATAATTTGTCTATTGTCCAGCAATTTAAGGTTACAATGCCTATTATTTAGCATCACGTCTTGTGAAACTTCTGACAAAACTTATTATTACTAAAGCACAAAAAGAATTAATTGAGAACAAGAACTGGAAAAATTTCTAATTTCTAAGGATCAACACAATTATCGCAAATATATCTAGTCATCCCAAATGCATCACTCTTCATGGCACAAGTTGTAACAAACGGTGCACTGAATCCAAATTTCACCTCCTTTGCTGATTAAACACCATGGTTCTTCCGACTTCTCCGTATTTGTCTTAGTCATAACACTTGCCGTTTTCGCATGTTTAACACTTGTCTTTTCTTTGGGTTTTCCACTTAGCTTTGTCTTAGAAGCACTTTAAAATTATTTTCACCTAACAACAACAGTCCGTAATGGTCTGCCGCTAGGGCGACAGTAACTGCGCGAACAGCTTGCGCACCTAACAACAACAGTCCGTAATGGTGTGCCGCTAGGGCGACAGTAACTGCGCGAACAGCTTGCGCACCTAACAACAACAGTCAGTAATGGTCTGCCGCTAGGGCGACACTAACTGCGCAAACAACTTGCACGGTAGCGTACCTGACAACAACAGTCCGTGCCGCTAGGGCGACACTAACTGTGCAAACAGTTGTGCAGTAGGGTCTCGAACTTTCTGACTTCGTGCAATGGTGTTCCATGGAAAGGCTAACTGAACGGGACAATTTCTCCTTCCTACATCCAGTTACTGGACGACAATGACGTCACTGAACTTTGACGACTATTCATTACTGTACCTACGTCCTGTCCTCCACCTATACAGCAATCAGACTGCAAAACAACCTAGCTTCCAGAATCATACCTTCAACAGATTAATTTAAACATTTTGTGAAAATTAAGCATGATTAATGATGAAGTTATATAAGCATAACTGATTAAACACCATGGTTCTTCCGACTTCTCCGTATTTGGCTTTGTCATAACACTTGCCGTTTTCACATGTTTAACACTTGTCTTTTCTTTGGGTTTTGCACTTAGCTTTGTCTTAGAAGCACTTTAAAATTATTTTCACCTGACAACAACAGTCCGTAATGTTCTGCCGCTAGGGCGACACTAACTGCGCGAACAGCTTGCGTACCTGACAACAACAGTCCGTAATGGTCTGCCGCTAGGGCGACACTAACTGCGCAAACAACTTGCACGGTAGCGTACCTGACAACAAAAGTCCGTGCCGCTAGGGCGACACTAACTGCGCAAACAACTTGCACGGTAGCGTACCTGACAACAAAAGTCCGTGCCGCTAGGTCGACGCTAATTGCGCGAACAGCTTGCACGGTAGCGTACCTGACAACAATAGTCCGTGCCGCTAGGGCGACACTAGCTGCGCGAACAGCTTGCGTACCTGACAACAACAGTCCGTAATGGTCTGCCGCTAGGGCGACACTAACTGCGCAAACAATTTGCACGGTAGCGTACCTGACAACAAAAGTCCGTGCCGCTAGGGCGACACTAACTGCGCAAACAGTTGCGCAGTAGGGTCTCGAACTTTCTGACTTCGTGAAATGGTGTTCCATTGGAAGACTAACTGAACGGGACAATTTCTCCTTCCTACATCCAGTTACTGGACAACAATGACGTCACTGAACTTTAACGACTATTGATTACTGTACCTACGTCCTGTCCTCCACCTATACAGCAATCAGACTTCAAAACCTTCATACCTTCAACAGATTAATTTAAACATTTTTGTGAAAATTAAACATGATTAATGATGAAGTTACATAAGCATAGGAACTAGTTACATAATTAACAAGCATGAGCATCATACGTGTATAATTAATTACACAGAGCAGTTGGTGTATATCATAAATTAGCAACTCCCTGTGGGTTCGCTAAGGGTTACGTCATGGGCGTAAAAGCGCTCCATGATGTTTTTCGAGAAATACAAGAAAGATAATTAATAAGTTAATTTGACAACATTTTGCTGAAAAAATATATTCCAATTTGTTCAAAGGTAAGCTGACTATAAAACAAGTTAAACTTGGTTTTTATTATATTCTTCCTTTAAGGTTGTACACAGATTTTTATATTAAAATTAAAAGTTAAATTACCAACTAAAGTAGATTATAATGAAAAGAGAATAATGTTCAGTTAGAAATTAAGTTTCAATTCTATCGTTTAGAATATAAAAAAAGGAATTAAAATTTCATAGTTTGTTTTAATTTAGATAGCCAACATTTAATAGCTATTAGTCTGTTTGAGTGTTTGAGTAGAACTGTTTTACAAAAAATTCAAAATCATTGAAGAACAATTGGAGTCGAACGTGCGGAGTACGTCACAAACTGACAAATTTGAACTGAGAGGTAGAGCACCTGTTTTTTGTGCAACACGTTTCCGAAACACACGCGCTAGTACCCGTCTAACTGGCGAGTGGCACAATGCATGTAACAGCGAAGAACTAGTGGGATGAGTTTCTTCTTAATGCGTTGTTGAGCCACCGTAATCATAACGGTTGTGGTGTAATAATACAATAATAGAGAGAGAGAGAGAGAGAGAGAGAGAGAGAGAGAGAGAGAGAGAGAGAGAGAGAGAGAGAGAGAGAGAGAGAGAGAGAGAGAGAGAGAGAGAGAGAGAGAGAGAGAGAGAGAGAGAGAGAGAAAGCGAGAGAGAGAGAGAGAGAGAGAGAGAGAGAGAGAGAGAGAGAGAGAGAGAGAGAGAGAGAGAGAGAGAGAGAGAGAGAGAGAGAGAGAGAGAGAGAGAGAGAGAGAGAGAGAGCAGGACTATTTTTCATATCGAATTTTAATTACGGTAAAGTGTATTAACGGTTTTACTTCTTATAAATAATGCCGATAATTAATTAATAGCGTTAAAAATTTAATTAACGGTCAGGGAGTGCACAGCAAATGGTGACGTCAGAAGATCTGAAACGTAATTTTTAGCGAGAGAAACATACCGTTAAGCGCATAGCAGGCGCTTGCGGAAGCGAAAGTTGAAACGCAATGCTACTACTGTACAATACTTACTGTAATACACAAAACTACGCAAAAATAGTGTTCTAAATGTGTACAATCCCAACAAATCCCATACAAGTCCAACAGATACCGAGGTTTTCTTAACTTATTATTACACAAAGAAACCACTTTACTTTTAAAAAAAGAAAGGTATAAATTAAACAGGCTAATTGGCATTTTTGTTTCAAATTTCGAAAGAGAAAACTTTCGTTAAGCCGCCATGTTTCGCGGCTTTGGCGCGTGCGTCGAGTGAGCGAGAATGACACGTGATCTGCGCATAAAGCTTCCATGGTCATAATTATGGCGGCTTGCATGTGCGCTATCAAATTAGACAGAATGTTTAAATTATTATATATAAGGGCCATTTGTTGCTCTTCAAATTTAGTTAAAATGTTTGTGTTCAACGAAAAATTTTCCCAAGTAACCTTTTATTTTAGTTCGGGTATAATTTTTAAGTTAAATAATTTTACCCAAATCTACATACTTTAGCATTATGTATTTGATTTAATCGGCACTTTAAAAGCAAAAGTCTAACCACTATTAGTCTAAAAAAACTCGCATTCAAAACGTATACTTTGGCGAAATTCACAACAGCTTTTTCACTTCGGTTCAACAGTGGCAGACCTGCATTGGACAGCTGGAAAATAACATTCACAAATTAAAAATGATTTGTGGTATATAAAATGTACAAGCTTAAAGTTTCAATTGCAAGCTGTCGCAAACGTTACCACTATGCTAAAATTGTAAAACTATTATTTCCCTCCTGCCTCATACGATGTGATGCTATACTTTCATTTATCTGTGTCTCTGTCTGGTTTCTATAGCACATACAGTGACAAGTTAAACTTACTGCATTATCAGAGGGGAGTAGCTATTTACTGAGCCAGTTATGAAAAATTTGTAACGTATCATAAGATTTATTGAGACTTTAAACATCAGTTATGCGGTTTGAAAAAATAAATTAAAGTTTCATTATGCATATTAGAGAATTGATTATTATAATTATAAATTTATTACCTAACGTGCAATTTCTCGGCACTAAAAGCTTCCACCCCACCTTACCTATTGTGTGCAACAATTATAGCTAAGAGTACTGTGTAATGTGACACTGCCTCAAGGTCAAGCGTTCTCGTTCAAGGTGACGTGGATGAATCACAGTAGTTCGCAAGAATGAGCCAGAATTTCGTTAAGAAGACAGGTGCTTTAAAAATCTGCGTTAGGAATTACTTCAGTTTAAAATGAGATCTGGTTAGGTCTACTAGAAAGATTTTACCAACGCACTCATCTGCTGACTGAAGCCAGTAATATGTATAACTTATGCAGTAAAGATTTATATAATATGAATACTTGCACTCCAAATCTCATGCTTTAAAGTTTATTTTTTTCTGATAATGGAGTCCTACACAAATAACTCATGAAAGTGTCCTATGGTTGTAACGCAACTGTAGAATTTCTCCCGATAGTCTCTCTCCTGCCTCCTTTCAACATACAATGCTGCTCTCTTGTTTCGATAATTTCGTGCACCATTAACGGTGATAATAAACTCTGTCATAGTATTATTAAGCAAAAAATTGCAAATAATTTGACTTCTGGACGTGTTTCAAAATCACGCGGTTTCTGTGTGAAATGAACTTTCTTGCTGCTTGGGTTTTCGCGAATGTGCTCGAAAATGTTCTGAAAATTTTCTAATTTCCTGATACCAATTCCACATTTTCTTGGCGCACCCAGTGTGAAATGGGCCTTAGCTTTACCTAAACGTGTTTCAACTAATATGGAGAAAAAGTTAATACCCAATTAAACTCAGTAATTATCACAGGCACTTAAAATAATTTATAGATAAATAAACAATTTTATTAAAACTTTTACATTAAAAACTTAAAATGATGCCGAATGTTTTGACAGGCTACTGCTGTCGTCATTCACAATCATACAAGCAAGTTAATATAGGCAGAGCCTACAGTGTAGAACATTATACATTAATTAAGTATTTAGCAGAAGCCAAATAGGTAATGAATAAGCAGACCTGAAGAAGCCATGTGTAGTGCGCTAAATTTAGAGCATGGCGCCCAATTAAATGATAGTGTACAGTATGTATCCAACAACTCCGCCATTTTAATTTGTAATGTATTCACGCTACCGCCATACTGGCTGTGACGTAGCTGAGCTGCGTGCTGGTAGATGCGCAAACAGCGCTCCATGGTTTTTCCCACTGATACAAGTAAGCTAATTACGCATTAATTAAGCAACGCAGCGCAAACCTTTTTACGCCAAATTACTGTCCAGTAATTCAGTTATAAATAAATTTAACTTGATTTTCGTGATATCCCTCCTTTAAATCACCTCTCTTAGTCATCTGTCAAAGACTTTAGTAAAAAAAATCGAGCAAAGTAGGAAAGAGATGTCAGTCAGAAGCTCGAATTCCAGGATAGCATGGCGGCCTTTAAATTCCGCATTATGATGAGCCATTTTGTATAGTTGTTCTTTAATGTAATTAATGACTTAAATAATGAATATCTCTTAATTACAAATGTTATCGTAATTAGTAATGAATTGTTTATAAACTAACTGCATATACCTTTTGTAACAAGTCATCTAGCACACACAAAAGTCACTCAATAAAACATTACAATGACTCAGTTTTAGTTCCAGCACTAATAACAAAAAAATAGGGAAGCAAATACACAAAGCAACTAACTTAAATAATTAACATGGCACGTATATACTAGGCCAAGAAGCACCTGGGTCAGACCATACGCTTTTATACAGGCATTAAAGGTCAGCTGGCTCCTCACACCACGTGTAGGCCCAAACAAGACGTCTGGATGTACAGGGAAGGGGCGAGTCGCTGCTAAAGTGGAAGCAGGCCGTACAGAGGGCGTTATACAGACCCGACAACAGGTGTCCCTGTAACAATATTATGTTTATCATTTCATATCATTATAACAATAAGACTTATATAAGTTATAAAAATGATTTATCTACGTTTGTCTCGACCGCAAAATAATTTTCTAGGCTTGCAAATGGCTAGTCTTTTATAAAGATGCAGACCGCATTTTTTTAATATCAGCTCAAAGTCTTTCTGCAGTTTTGAACTTTAATTTATATTATTAAATCAGACATTATCAATCGATTCAATCACTGGTGTGTGTATTGTAACACTTTACTCTTCTACCAGATGTTCAAATTTTCGCGTTCATTTAATTAAACATTATAAATCAAATGAATCATTGAAACGTTATTTAACACCTTCCCTCTTTGTCTTAGGTCACATGTTCAATTTATCAGGTGAATCACTGTTCCTGTTTAATCCATTAACTCTTTATCTTACACCATATGCTCAATTTATCAGGTGAATCACTGTACTTGTTCAGTACATTAACTCTTTGTCTTCTTACATCAGATGCTCAGATGCCAAACTTCCCTATTTAAATGGGGCGTCATCAATCAATACAAGTGCATTATAATTCACACTTTGCGCCATTCTATCAATCCAGAAACATCAAATTGCCAAATTTGGAAATCTTAATGTAAATTTAGTCGCACCTTAGCATCACATGAATTATAGTTACACTTATATTAATAATGAAAATAGCGCAATGATATTAACAATTTTCAGTAAACTTTTTTCCACACTTATAGACCATGTAAGTATTTGGTAGCAATTGTTCAACCAGATGTTCAAATTTTTAGGCACATTTAATTAAACATTATAAATCAGGTGAATCATTGAAACGTTATTTAACGCTTTCGCTCTTTGTCTAACACCAGATGTTCAGTTTAACACCTGTGCCTGCCATTAAATACATTAACTCTTTGTCTTATACCAGATGTTCAGTTTATCAGGTGAATCACCTGTGCCTGCCTTTAAATAATTCAACTCTTTGTCTTACACCAGATGATCAATTTATCAGGTGAATCACGAAACCTGATTAACATCCTCACTTTTGTTTCACACCAAATTTTAACACTTAATGCAAGTTTAGTAGAACTTTGTTATAAAAATTTGAAATAAAAACTTTATTAGCTTTTTTTAGAAACACACTTATACATCATGTACGTATTCCCTAATTATTGTAAGCTAAAACATAATATACATTTTCTCTGGTTTTTATATATTTTTTTGATCCAGGCCCAAAATAAATAAGCCCTGTGTGAGTACAGTATCTATTCATTCTCTCTCTCTCTCTCTCTCTCTCTCTCTCTCTCTCTCTCTCTCTCTCTCTCTCTCTCTCTCTCTCTCTCTCTCTCTCTCTCTCTCTCTCTCTCTCTCTCTCTCTCTCTCTCTCTCTCTCTCTCTCTCTCTCTCTCTCTCTCTCTCTCTCTCTCTCTCTCTCTCTCTCTCTCTCTCTCTCTCTCTCTCTATCAGGGAATTAAGAAAACGCACTCAATAAATAAGCATAGAATATTAAATTAGGTTGATGTTTGAGCAAACATAAAACAGAAGGTGTGAGTCATTTATCTGAAGCATCTAACTGAACTAATTATAGTTTAAATATGTATGGAATATAAAATGAAGATGAAACGTAGGCAGGCAGTGTTAGTCACGTATTAATTATTAATTAGTTTGGCACGCAGCATCAGTGTGTTAATTTTCATGAAATACCGTCATTTTCGTTATATAATATCGTAACAAAATATCGTTTTTGCGACTCCTAATATATTAGACTGTCTACATAAATATCAAAAAATATTTTAAGAACTTCTGCTTATGGCTACGCGGAATTTGATATCTATGTTGAACTAGTGAAATGTTAAAGATTTTAGACCTACGTGTTATCAAATCTACTGAAACTTCTTTGTAAAAGCAATAACTTTAGTAAATCTCACATCAAAATGAAGAAAAGAGCAATTTATTATGCTGCAGTCAGCTCCACAACAAACACAACAATGGCTCATTTGTGATGTACACAACATGTCCCCCCCCCTCAAATTTCTGACTTTCCCTCACCCCTCTCCTCTCCTCTCCTCTCTCTCTCTCTCTCTCTCTCTCTCTCTCTCTCTCTCTCTCTCTCTCTCTCTCTCTCTCTCTCTCTCTCTCTCTCTCTCTCTCTCTCTCTCTCTCTCTCTCTCTCTCTCTCTCTCTCTCTCTCTCTCTCTCTCTCTCTCTCTCTCTCTCTCTCTCTATTATTGTATTAATATACCACATCCGTTATGTTTACGGTGGCTTAACAACGCATTAAGAAGAAAGTAAACTCGTTGATTATGCGTTAAAAATGGCAGATTGAATGAACACAAAGCAAGAAATAAACTTAGTGTTTTGAGGTAACAAACAAAAGGTCTGATTCATTTACTAGATACATCTAATTTAATTATTTGTCAATTAAATATGTATGAAATAGAAATCAATTAGTTAGGATTTAGATGGACTTTAATAGAATGGATCTCTGCAGAGCTTTAAGCAGAAATTGATGAAATATTTAATGACGGCAGAGGCTGTTAGCTACAAGTACAGACCATACGGTGAGAATAAAAAAGCAGACAATTTCATATTCGTTACTAACAGACTGCTGAAAGTCATTTAGGGATAGAAAAGACGTATATACGTATATAAAATAAGATGTTTACAGAAATAAAAAATTAGGCATTTTTGGACTAGATCTTTTCTTATATTTGAATATTAGTTAACAGAACAAGATGATACTTCAATGCAAATAATGCTGTTTGTATAAAAGTGCCAGCTTTATACAGAACCATTTCCGTATTCGTATTCCTATGAAGTGTATGCAGTTATACAAAAGATTCAAAAGCTGGCAAAAACTGAAAAATTAAAAAACTAGAATATAAATAAAAAGTCACAAAAAACGAAATAAAAAAGACACAATGTTTCGGGACATTGCTGCTCACTGCCTCCTAACGAAAGGCACAGTGAAATTCCTTCAAAATTCACAAAGAAGCCGCCCAGAAAAAAAACGTATTGTAATAAGAAGACGGAAATGGTCTGCAGGATAATTTGATTTTATTTCAGACATTTACACTCCTTAGAACAATAAAAATAAGGCACAAGTAAAAACACAGAGTCAGTATACAGAAACATAATAAGCTTTTATACAAGGGCATTGTTTAATCAAATCTCCACTCATTAAAATGAGAAGCGTTTCAATTTTATGAATTCCTACTGAGATACTGCGGAATGTTTACTGTTGCGACAAGAGGCTTATCAAGTCTTTAAGGCGCCCTATGCAGTTATCTCTGTCCTGTCATCTCTATTGTGAATTTATGATTGCTTATATAATTTACAACATTAGTTTATGAAAAACTACGTACGTTTGACAGCTCATGCGTCAGCGCAGCGGTAAATTGAAAATTGAATTTTAATCTTAAAACTTCCCCAGTTTTAGTAAAACACACTGTATATCTTACAGTAGATGTGTACTTCAATTTTCGCTTTCGCATGCACGTGCAACATGCTCGTGGAATGCTTTTGCTCTTGAAAATTATGTTAGTTTGTGAGGACATCAATAGTTGGGCTCACCCGCCGTTAATTAGGTTTTTAATTTTTTATTTAATTATCAGAAACGCTCTTGTAGTCACAATTGTGTTAAAATGCATACTTTTATCTGATATGAAAATGGGGTAGTTTAAGAAAAATCATCCTGTCTTCCTTTCAGGAAAAATTCGTTGCGGCATTCCTCACAAAAATGGAAAAGATTGCTTTCTATGGCGCATTTCACGTAGACGAATTTTGCCGCCAGCTAGAAGCTATGCATCCTCCCGACGAGGAAAATTGGAGCATGGTAGAAATACTACATGTTCAACTTTCGTGAGAAATCCCCACGGAATTCGCACTGAAATTTAGTGCCTTCTTGTTTAATGAGAAAACATAAACACAATTTAGCGTAAAATTATAAGTTTTTAATCTCTCTTTTAACATATGTACGATTTCTTGTTTAATTAATGCAACAGTGATAGCTACATTCGTTAAAAAAATAACGCACATATATATATAAAATAAATAACGATAAATAATATTAATTAATTATTAGAAAATAACGCATATATGTATATATGTTATATATATATATTATTATGTATTATATGTTATAAAAACTTATAAGATGCCAAAATTCGGCACTTCAGGGTCATAAACAGCTTTGCTAGAGGGCGACGCATTCTTTAAAGGACAAGAAAAGAGGTGCCTGAAGCAGGTTTCAGAAAAACCGCCTTAAAATTGTAACACTTAACAGCATTTTATGCATATATCGCACTCACGTTAAAAGTAATTTTTGTTTGTTTTCACTTTAAATCTCCCGCAATACTGTCCCGACGGCGCCATTACATGACGTCATATACGCAAACGGGGAAGAAAAGGCAATGTTAAATTATGTTCCAAAAAACTTTCAAATCTATATTACTTAGCATTTCGCTTACCTGCTGGAAAGACTTAAATGTAATCAGAAATCATAATGTAAAATGTTCGTGCCACTTGGTAAAAGTCGCTGACTCACCCTCCAGGGTCCGCCACTCGCTAACGAAAAAATTATTTTTAACATAATTGACAAGATACGGTAATTTAAAATTTTACTTAGCTAGTAACATGTGTGCTACGAATGCTCTGATTATTTTTTTCAAATTTTACGCAATGTTATCTAAACTTGTTTCAAACGACCAGCCATTAAAATGGCTGCGCCTAACGGACATCCTGGGAGTTTAAATTTACACGTTTTGTACAGCGTTAAGGCCGATGCAAGCCTTGCATGCAAAAAGGCAGTATGTAAATGGTATAAAATTTCTAGACGAATTTTTTAAGCTTCGTGTAAGTGGATGACTTTTTCTTCTGCTTTAAAGTTTAATTTCTCTCATGCGGTTTTCGCGAGAAATGAACTTTCTTGCTGCTTGGGTTTTCGTGAAAATATCGAAAATGTTCTGATTTTCTGACACCAAGTCCACATTTCCTTAGCGCATCCAGTGTGAAATGGGCCTTAGCTTTACCTAAACGTGTTTCAACTAATATGGAGAAAAAGTTAATGCTCAATTAAAGTCAATAATTATTACACGCACTTAAAATCATTTATAGTTAAAAAAACAACTTTATTAAAACTTTTGCATTAAAAACTTAAAATGATGCCGAATGTTTCGACAGGTTACTGCTGTCATCATTCACAATCATGCAACCAAGTTTATATAGGCAGAGGCTACAGTATAGAACATTATGCACTAATTAAGTATTTAACAGAAGCCAAATAGGTAATGAATAAGCAGACCTGAAGAAAAGAAATTATGTAATCAATAAAGCAGCCTGGCTACCAAATTAGATTAGATTATTTATTCACTCCAAAAATACAATTGTACATTTACATAAATAAGATATAATTACAATTAAAGATAACTAGCTAATGTTTAAAGAAGGCAGAAGCCACCAGGCATGAATGCGCTTATGGTGGCCACTCCATGACATCAGTCGTTTCTGTTTAATTTACAAAAAGTATTAAAATCAATTGTAATTTCGAAATCATTTAGCGCATGCGTAGTGCGCTAAATTTAGTGCATGGCGCCCTACAGTATGAAATGGTTGTATACAGTATGTATTCAACAACTCCGCCATTTTAATTTGTAATGTATTCACGCTACCGCCATACTAGCTGTGACGTAGCTGAGCTGCGTGCCGGTAGATGCGCAAACAGCGCTCCGTGGCTTTTCCCGCTGATACAAATAAGCTAATTACGCATTAATTATGCAACGCAGTGCAAACCATTTTAAGCCAAATTACTGTCCGGTAATTCAGTTATAAAATAAATTTAATTCGATTTTCGTGATATTTCTCCTTTAAATCAACTCTTTTATTCATCTGTCAAAGTTTTAGTAAAAAATCGAGTAAGGGAGGAGAGAGGTGTCAGTCAGAGGTTCGAATTCCAGGATAGCATGGCGGCCTTTAAATTCCGCATTATGATGAGCCATTTTGTATAGTTGTTCTTTAATGTAATTAATTACTTAAATAATGAATATCTCTTAATTACAAATGTTATCGTAATTAGTAAACAATTGTTTATAAACTAACTGCATATACCTTTTGTAACAAGTCATCTAGCACACACAAATGTCACATAATAGAACACTACAATAACTCTGTAACAAGTTTTATTTCCAGCACTGATAACAAAAAAGGGGGAACAAAATACACAAAACAACTAACTTAAATAATTAACATGGCACACATATATACTAGGCCAAGGAGCATCTGTGTCAGAAATCCAAGGTTGTAGTGACCTCCACACGCTTTCATACTGGCATTCCAGGTCAGCTGACTTCTCACACCACCTGTAGGCCCAAACAAGACGTCTGGATGTACAAGGAAGAGGCGAGTCGCTGCTAATGTGGAAGCAGGGCGTACAGAGGGCGCTATACAGACCCGACAACAGGTGTCCCTGTAAAAATATTATCTTTATCATTTCATATCATTATAACAGTAAGACTTATATAAGTTATAAAAATGATTTATATACGTTTGTCTAGGCACCAAAATTATTTTCTAGGCGTGCAAATAGCTAGTCTTTTATTAAGATGCAGACCGCATTTTTTTAATATCAGCTCAAAGTCTTTCTGCAGTTTTGAACTTTCATTTATATTATGAAATCAGACACAATCAATCGATTCAATCACTGGTGTGTGTATTGTAACACTTTACTCTTCTAGCAGATGTTCAAATCTTTAGGCACATTTAATTAAACATTATAAATCAGGTGAATCATTTAACACCTTCGCACTTTGTTTTACACCTGATGTTCAGATGCCAAACTTGCATGTTTGAATGGGGCGTTATCAATCAATACAAGTGCATTATAATTCACACCTTTGGGCCATTCTGTCATTCCAGAAACATCAAACTGCCAAAATTGGAAATCTTAATGCAAATATTTAGTCACATATTAGCATCAGATGAATTATAGTTACACTTATATTAATAATGAAATGACATTGACACCTTTCAGTATACTTGATCCAAACCTATAGAACTTGAAGCAAAATCTAAATTTTTATAATTAATTTAAAAAATAATTTAATTTAATTTAATTTAATTTCTCTCTCTCTCTCTCTCTCTCTCTCTCTCTCTCTCTCTCTCTCTCTCTCTCTCTTCCTCTTAATTTCTCTCTAGCCAATCAAAAGAAAAAGATCATTAAATATGCACAGAATACTAAATTAGGTTGGTGTTTGATTAAACAGGTAACAGAAGGAATGAGTCATTCATCTTATTTGATTCTATCTGACAATCTAACTGATCACACTGAATAGGTTTTTATGTATTTATTTATTTATTTTAATCTTTATGTCTACTATACAAACCAGTAATTTTACATGACTTTAAATTACTCTAGTATAGCTCTATCGTTGCTTTGTAATCAGCAAAGGTTGAATAATTAATTACATTCGGATTTCCATTTGGGAAGGAAATGTCTTTCAGCGCAACACAGATCAATACATAATTTTATAACAGAAGCTTAAAGGAAAGAACAAGTCACTCAGTATGATGGTTTATTTTACTGTTATCACTTAAACTTAGAAAAATATAACAAAGAAATTTGCAAAACAACTGTCTATGAAGCATAAATTTAAAATATACTGCTCTGTGAATAGAAATTTTCAAGTGTGATGGTTGCCTCCATTCAATTGAAAATCATGACATAACTGGGACGTTTTTGTGTTGAACATGGCTTCATTTTGTGGGGGTGTGGTTTGTTTTTGGTTTGTTGGGTGTTTGTTGTTGTGTTGTGGGTTTGTTTTTACTGCGCGATTTTTCGTAAGCGTGTCGTGCCTTTCCGTAAGCACGCGCTGCATAAACTAATTCAAACTCCCGCAGCTTACCTAATGTTGACCGAAAAAAAATTCTACAAAGCCAGCTATCTAACTTTCTGTAAAAACTTTTTATACTTTTGATGAAGATTGACAGTGCCCTGCTTTTCCTAAAAACGTGTGACGTCATTGTAAGAGGAATTCGCATTGAAAATGGGAGCGGCCGAGCATGAAATGCTCGCGACTTTAAAGTGATTTTACTAATTACACGAGGCACTTGTAGCAATTCTATTACAAGATTTTTCGGGAACATTAAAATAAGCCTAACCTCCTAGAAACTTGGCCTTTCCTTTAAAGCAAAAACTGGTCCCAATCTTAAACTGAAGGTTAAAACAATCTACTCTTTAAAATATTGATAGGAAACGATATTTTTTCTAAAATGACATACATGAAAGAATTATTACCACGCAAACACAATTTTACGTTATGGCCACTAATTCCTCATCGTAACATGCATTTTGCCATTGCTAGTTACACAATCACTAGCCTTGCATTCCGGAAACGACAAAAACACGTACTGTACCGCTCAGTTCAGATGTATTAGTTTGCGACGAACTTCACATGTTCGACAGCTGATGCGTGATTAAAGCGATAAATTTAAAATTTGAATTTTATCTTAAAACATTGGCCTCGCTCGCCGCTAATTAAGTTAGTAACCTTTTATTTAATTATCAGAAACGCTTTTGCAGTATTAATTGTGTTAAAATGTATTTCTTCGTTCTTGAAAGTGGGGCAGTAAGTGAAAAATGTCCTTGAGCTTAGACTATAATAATATTAGAAGCAAGTGGCACACAAAGTTGAAATTTCACAGTGAGGTACTCCAGCGTATTGGCTTTTGTTTGTGAAACCTGCAGCATTATAACTTTTGTAGATTTCAAGTTATGGCCGAAGAGCTTAAAATTTATGTCAAAAAATGTCAACTAATCATCAATTGAAAAGCTCCCACGTTGACAAATTTCTCTTTCTCTCTGTGTCTCTCTTTCTCTTTCTCTTTCCTTTCTTTCTCTCTCTCTCTCTCTCTTTCTCTCTCTCTCTCTCTCTCTCTCTCTCTCTCTCTCTCTCTCTTTCTATTATTGTATTATAATACCACAACCGTTATGATTACGGTGGCTCAACAACGCATTAAGAAGAAAGTAAACAAAAAGTATGGTCTTTGATTATGGCAGATGGCAGATTGAATGAACATAAAGAAATGTATAAGCTTGGGGTTTTGAGGTAACAGAACAGAAGGTGTGATTCATCAATTAAATATTGATGAAATCTCAATCAGTGAGTTGAAAGCTTGCGAAGAAACAAAGGACGGTGTTAGTCACGTATCTGACTCGTCTGATTTATTATTGAAACTTGATTAAATATTCACTGAAATTCTAATTAAATTAATGTAATTCACCTGCGTTAAAACAAAAGGTAAATGTGTTACTCTGAATATGTCTCCATTTATTGACTAAGGTTTAGAATTAACACCCCCAAACACACACCAAACCCCCAAAACATCAATTAACTAATCAATTGAACATTATCATACAGAAACACAAAATTAATAAAAGCAAATTATAGCATTAATAAAAACTAAATACTTTCATTTAGTGGCTCTTAGTACGTAGAAACACTTCCAGTTCCAGTGTCTGTTACAATTGCAGGAAAAATAGATTCAGCTTCCTGAATTTGCATAACTTTTCTTTACTTCAAACAAATATTGTGTGAAACCTATTAATGATGCATCGGTTCTTCTTTTTCCTGTATAACGTAATACAGTGTTAATACTTTTACATAATTTTTTATAAATTAGCATTTTGGTGGCAGAGGCCACTTAATGATGGATATCTTTTTTTCTTGACTTTTAGAATCAAATTCGTAGTTAGAAGAATCTAAGAAATGGAGTTCGAAGATCAAAAACAAGAATGGAAATTTGTGGAGAAATCAGGTATAGGGTGCCAAAATGGGAATGGGAATCTTTTGCCTGGTTCTTTTTTTAAAAAACTTGACCAAACCACCACGTACAGAAAAAACAATTGTGAAGCACTTTGTGGAGGTCTCGGAAAGATTTTTAGTACTTCTTTGTTTATTATCTCCACCTTGACAAACAACTAGGAGTTGCTCCAAGCTCCATTTCCACAGATTCAGGCTTGTAAAACTGTGTAACGTTGTCTATTTGATTATTAGTGTGAATAGCGCATTGGTATGTCTATATATATATATTTGTCAGTCAATTACCATTGCCAAAATTAATTGTTAAAAAGAGAAGATAAACACTATGTGGAATGTTCGTGCATTATTGATTATAAATTGAGTATTTTGCTAGTTTATATAATACCAGTACTGGTACATTCTTGTACGTTTGCTTGTTTATCTTTGTGTTACGTTTTTTAATAAAAAAATCAAACGAAGAAGTTTAAGATTGTTCGGCATTGGAGAAAATGTCTGTTTCCTACTTAGTGCTTTCTATATGTAGTTTCATTACATGCATTATATGTAGTTTACTTTATAAATGAAAAATTATACTTTTAGGGATATAATGAGTTCCACAAGCAATGGAAAATTTCTGTGGTTTAACAAGCGTTTAAACAATAATAGCAGCCAACCAGAATGTTCTAAGCTAAAAAGTTATGAATTGTGTTAGAAAGCATCGTGCTCAATACTGAGAATTCGTTGCTGACTGTACAGCTTTTCTCTAATTGTCGTACTTATAATGAGAAGGTTGCCCATATGTAGGGCACGGAAAGAATAATGGGTGACAGGAAACGCAATTTTTACGTAAAATTATTATGTTTTCTGTGGTTTCAAGTAATTACCAGTATTTAAGTGAATTATTTTGTGAATTCAATAATCTGTGTGAAACAGTCGAGCAAAACGAGAGATTCTGAACCGAAATGAGTCAAAATAATAAGAAATTAACATTATTAAATGAGGTTTGTATTACATTACTGAGTTTCGGAAGTATGAGCTGTTGCAGTAAAGAACAGTGTGAACTAAAACTATACAGAGTGCCTGCACATTCATCCAACACAAGATTACGAGAATCATTTTACCACAAAATTAACGTTTGTGATTCATCCGCTATTAATTATTTAAATGAAAACAAATTAGCCTGACAAATGCCAAAAATCGCTAAATTAATTTAGAATCTAACGCACCACAAACACTTGAGAACTGCTTCACTATTTACTTTACACTGTACCAGATAAGCAGAGTAAGCCACTTATCAGCACAACAAAGGCAAGACTAATCCAACTATCTCATTAGCGAATGTATGACCTAACAATCAACAATCAATGGCTAACCATTTTCAAGTATCTATAAACAGTGTCATAAATGTAAGCAAATTTGATTGCAAGATCATGTTAATGTAAGACATTGGATTGACAAACTTGGCGCAAGAGAAAGCTGTACTACTTTAGAAACCAGCTTAACTAAAACTACAACTAAATTGATCTGTGGATTCCAGTCATTACATTTAAATAACAGGCAATGAACCAATATATTTCCTGCCAGACAAAATAAAAAATATTTAGTTTTGTCTTTAATTTTACTTTTTTCAACGTTTCTGTAAAATTGGATTTGATTTTTATGCATTTTCTTTGATAATTTGTTGGAATATTCACAGTTTTTGAAAAATGGGCGTTGTCACTTGCTGTACTGCCTGTTTACCCTTTCTTAAACCAATAACATGAAACAAAGGCTTTTTTCTAGAAAGCCTCGTGTAAAATGCGCTAAAATTTCGCGCTAAAATTTTTCGTCATTTCCCATAATACCGCAAAAGACAATGTAATGAGTAATTTTGCGGAAGCAAGTTTTGCGGTTGTATAAACGTGCGGACAAAAAATCTGTATACGTGTATCAGCGTGAACACAGAATTTAATTTTGGAAAGGCGACTTTAATGTATTTTTTACGAAAAAAATGTCACGTAACAATAATCCTAGTAGTTTCATACTTATAATAGACTGATTATTGAGCAACAAAGTAAAGAGAACAAAAAAGACATTGATCCTGAATCACAGGTTGGAATGACTCAGACACGCAGTAGGGACGATAATACCAAAAAAACACAATATTAACAAAAGCACAATGATAACGAAAGCACAATATTAATATGGATAATTTTGTTCGTTATTTGCTTTTTTATTTTTTATTAACGTAGTAATATTTAATTTCACTTGTCACAGTAATAGTAATACTAATTAATTTATTTCATCAATACATGAGAATGGTGAAACCTTAGCGCAATTTCCAATTGAAGCCAAGCAAAGATTAACATAATTAGCAAAATAACGCAACAATATATTTTTTGTAGTGCAAATGTTTTTGTGTTTTTTCCCTTCCCAGGTGAAGTGGTTCTCGCGCTGAAAATCACATTTGTTGCACTGATCGCAGCTTGTAGTGGTCATTCCAATTTTTATCGCAAGAGGGAGCCACGAGTTTAGCTTCGTCATTTTCGCGCATTCTCGCGAGTAGCCAAATATGTCGTGAACTTTGTTAAAGTCCAACAAGGGATAATTATAATGTGCCTGTACATTAATCTATCCAGTCAACACTAGTTTTTTTAAACAAAATGTGATTAGTGCACTGATACTTGCTATAATTATCTGTTTTGGTCAGTTTTGCAGTTGAAGCTTGACTTTTGCGTTTGCGGTTGTTTTTCATCAGATGTAATTACACTGATGTAATGAAAGATTTGTATATTTGTTCTGGAGTTGGATATCATTTTGTGATTTGGTTTGAGTGAACTTTTACTGATTTCTCATGAAAAAACAAAATTCGTGACATGGAGGAACGATCCAGATGGATTATCTACTCGGATGAAAAGTAAACCGTAAGTTGAATCAGCCATTTACCTTGTCGACTCGACCTTGGCTAGTCTTATAACTTAACGTCTAAAAGTGTAGTGGTTTCACGCATGTATAACCCCTTGCCGTTTGTAACAATCGGATTTGCTATTTGTGTTCCGGAATCGTTTATGACCCACCTTTAAATACCTAAATAGAAAACCCGTATCTTCTATGTCAATAATACTCCTCTATAATTATAAGCTGGGTAATAAAGTATTATGACACGTTTTCGTAAAAGGCAAATAATAATATTCTGATTCTGATACTTGTGATACTGTGAGTCATTAGGTGAGACTAACTTATTTACAGTATCAGCTCGATTGAAACAATATCTCATGTAAACATTAGTTTACATCTTTTCGAAATTAAGATTCTTGATTTAGCCGTCTAAACTTTCGCCATATGAAGAAACAGCATACAATACCCATTTCTTTTCATTGTATTGAAATCCCAAGTCGTAAAATGCAAGATTGTAGTTATCTCTCCAAAGATGCTGATTGAGGCTCTTTATTGGGCCCTCCCCTTCTGGGTAATGTGATTTATCAAAAGCAGTAGCAATCACAGGTCGTCTTTTTGTTTCACCAAAAGATGTCTCTTTAGCTATCTCATTGCTGATGTACTTTTACACTGTAGGAAATGCTTTGTCTACTGGACGCAGTCCATCTTGTCTGGTAAACCAGGTTGTCTGGTTAACTTGAGCATTTGTAATGGTACTGTGCTGTTACCCAAACTTATGAAATTTTAGTACAATCGCTAATTAGGCAATTAATGTTAATTAATTAATTCCCCGACTACGGGAGCTTCGGCTGGGTCGGAATGGCGATGACGAATACCAGAGCGACCTCAGACCACGAAATACACGTTGCGTATCTGTATCTCCCTAGTTTACTAGCTGGGGTGCGCAATAAGCCGCTTCAATGTGAATAGGATCCGTGCTAGGTTCGTGCAACAGATAGCGTCTATACGAATTTGCAAGACTTCTAAATAGTACTAGACAGTAAAAATCAATGTGAACACACTATTAATAGCTGTATACAAGGTTTATTAATTAGACAAGTTCGATAACCTAATGGTTTGACAATAACAATCTTAAATAGGTCCACGCATATTGCGTTTACAAACATTCAGCAAAATTCACGACTGTGGTGCCGCGGTACAATTCACTATGGTCATATACAATTCAAAGACAACTGTTCCTTTAATCAATAAAATACAATCGCCTACAGTTAAGTACAAAGTTCTTGATAACAAATATACAATGAATAAGATTACTTAACTCGGGGACTGGCCAATTTTACGAGTTCCTTCAATCGGCCAAGTCCTGTTGCTATCATGAGCCGTTCTGAGCTTCAGAGGTTGGTATACCAACGACGCAGATGTTCACTTCACACTGAGCAAAATAACGATTTCCTACCTTCAGAGTTCCTGGCTGAGAATCCACCCCTTCACCTTCTTGACATCAACCAAAATCAAGACAACAGCAGCCTCGATTCTTGTCGTAATCCCCTTATGAATACCTCTGGTCACGTGACCAGACACACTCCGTGGCTGGTCATCAGAGCATTCTGACTCCTGAGCGCTCTACTGATTTGACCATCTAGGCATCTCGACTTTTAGTGCTTCGATACCTTTTGCTATTAGTGGGACAAGGCCTCATAATGTCACTGTTCCAAAATTCATAGCCCTACTTTCACCCCTCATTAACGTTTACTAAAATTGGCCCGGAGTTTGCCTCTTGTCCACATGGTAGAGTTCGTTTTCCTAATCATGAACAATGGGGTACCACCTGTTAATTAGCTAGGCTGCCCCTGCCCCGTTAACGAGCTTCAAACTACCTCTCAAGTTCACACACTTCCGAATTAATATAGGCCAACTGCCTCTTAAATTTCATGGAGTTCATCCTGTAGTTATATCTTAATCTGCTTATTACTTTATTTTCCATTATTAATCAGTTGTCCGAAATGTTTTCATACGCACATTAAATGCAAGATATAAGCTGGGTGAGTCATTTTCTCTGTAAAGAATAATCTTCGCTCAGATGCTAATTATTTATTAATTGATTTAAATTTTATCTCTAAATGAATGATTTAACATTCTAAGATAAATTCATAACATTATAGTTCCGCATGCTTTTTGTCAGTAGGCGCAGATTAGAGCAAGGCTAAAATATATCATTAAACATAACGCATTCCAGTAGATCAGAGAACGCATTGTGTGAGTCTATCGCAGATAGTTTTCTTACAAATCAGAATCCCGACTGGTTGACATTAATGTTAAATATGAATACAATTACCAAATTTCTGATTTTCGGCATTCTCTGTGCCATTACAGGCTTTATGGCACATTTCCTGCCAATCTTCACTATTATGATGAAAGTGCGCAATAATTATAAGTTATCAGAGCAAGACTTCAACCCGCAAATGCTGCCAAGACATTTTCCCGCATTTATTCACATGGGCCCACCAGGAACAAAGTTCAGTTTTAATTTCAGTGGCCCGCGCACACGATTGTGTTTCTGCACATTCAGAAAACCGGAGGTAGCACTTTTGGGCGTCACTTGGTTGTGGATACTGACATACCCAAACCATGCAAATGTGACAGGTACAGTACAGGATCAGATTCTATGCACTGTAACTGCCGTCGTCCAAATTCTCAAAGAAAGACATGGTTGTTTAGTCGGTTTACTACTGGATGGCCATGTGGGGTACACGCAGACTGGACAGAGCTTGTTGCATGTGTAGATGATGCATTGAATAAAAACGAAAAAGCTGTTGGCAACAGAAGGTAAGAGCATATTTTACCATTTCTAAAAAAAATGTTAGAACTTCTCATTGGTTTTGTTTTTTGAATTTTGAAGTATTGAATTACTCTCGCACTAATAATATTAAATGTTTAGTCTGGTATTGTACACAAATAAAGTATGGAAGACAATGCTTTCATAGTTATTAATAGCGTGATAAAAATAGTCTTGTATTACAGCGGAATACTTTACAAACATCACACAATGTCTAGCGTCTATTGTTTTCATGCCAAACGAACTAACTATGGCTGAGCTCCATGACCTCACAGTATATGAACGCGATGTTACGACTATGACTTAAACTCCAACACATCCTCCTAGTCATTAACAAAATGCATTACGTAAAATGACTTGCATCGAACAAAATCAAAAATTAATGTCATTAAAAAATTTCAATGTGTGAATGAAGCTTAGCCTTAACACAGAAGCTAAAACTGCGCAAACTAGAACCCTAGTTACATTGCATTGGTAAAAAGTTTTTCAAGCATTAAACTAAATTAACTAAGAAATTCAATGTTGAATTTTAGTATGCATACAAATAATTAAATCTTTTTGCGTAGCTTTGAGTCAGACATGAATTAAGCCCAAAACAACTATATCTCATATATCGTGGAAAACGAGTTGGTCTCTTGGATCTTCTTGGGAGTGGACATTCAGGTTTTGGCAACTTACTATCGCTGTTCTGTCGGTCAGTATGCAATTGCAAAACAGGCTGATTATTCTCATCACATTTTTCAACATTTTGGTGATGGGACGTCACATCCAGTATAGTTGGGAGATTACCATCTTACTTTCTATAACGATGATGATGATGGTTCGAAAAACACATAGCGTTTCCTTAGAAACTATGTCAAGACTCGTCCAGTGCCATCAATATTGGCACAAAAACGTCAATCGGAAACAATTTCAACTACAGTTCCATTCATGTCCCACTTAGTGGTTTGGTGATTTATACAAGAACTTGAGTGCCTATCTGGAGAAGAGGCAATGGCTTAGTATGTGCATTATACCTTTCTCCCACTTTCTGTCGAATACTGGAATGCTTCCATTCTGCCACCTCCGTGGAAATTTGCCATTCTCTGAAGCACATCTTATACCGGTCGTCCAAACAATATCTGTGCTGGGCTTCTACCATTAGCTCTCCGTGTATTCCTATGTTGCCAAAGTGCTTTTGACATGTTTATAGTTGTCCATTGACTTGCGTTGACTATTATTAGGCCCTGCTAATCAGTTTTTTTCATGGCGTTGACCGCTGCCTCAGCCTTGCAATTAGATTGTCGATGATACGGAGAAGAAGTTCTACTTTCAACATCCCAGTTCTTTAAGAAATCATAGATTGCTTAGATAAGAATTCTGGCCCTCGTAAGACCATACAGTGGAACAAACACGCCAAACACTTGACAAGTATAGATGCATCTCCACACTTCCCTAGCTGGAACACAGTAGGCCAGGTACTGTAGTTGCCAAAGACAACCGAAATTTATGTCCAGCATAGTTAGCAAAATCTACCGAAATTTGCTCAAATGGTTTCACAGGTTGGGGATAGCGTTTTACCTTTGGCGGAGATGCCTGAGAAGGAAGATCACGCTGACATTCATTACAGGAATGGACAACATTTTCTATGTCATAAGCTATTTGCGGTCAATATTTGTTTATTTATTTATTTATTTAACCATTAAGAAAAGAAATTATAGGAGATAAAGGAAAACGACTTGAAAAACATTATACATCTAAACAAAGTAACCACATATAAGTGGAATAATGGTTCATGCACAACAAACGCATACAACAGAGCAACGTACATATATATTATAATCTTAATATTACATGTATTACAGCTAATCCGCTAATCAAGCTTGCACTAAGTTATCACTGTCGGGCTTATCTTCAAATATTTTGTTGATCAATCTAGCATTAATTTGAACAACTTCTACATCATTCATGAAAAACATGAACTGCTCATTGGAAGACAAATAATGAAAGTTAGGTCAAAAATCAGAAAGAAAACCAAAACATTCCTCTCTTACATGAGCGCACAGTTGGCATTCAGTAATTACATGCAATTCATCCTCTACTTTGTTCAAACAACAATTTTTACATATTTGTTGTTCTACGGGTATTTCTTCTGCGTATGATATCTGCAGATTTCAGTTGCCATTTTATGAGCACTAATACGAAATCTCGTTAAGTTAGTTTTGACCTGGTTTCGAAATACCAATCAGCAAATAATTTCCCATCTTATAAGAATTTTTAAAATGTTTATACGTTCTAAGTTTATTTACTATTTTCATTCGGTTGCAGCCATTACTGTCTATTCCGAGCTTCAAGTTTATCATAGATGGCTTTGATAAATTTCCTTTTATTAAATGTACAGTGGTTCTCCCAAACATGTGCAAAGTACAAAAAACAAACAAAAAAAATTAATAAACGTAGCCCACAAAAGTGCACCACCTGCGGTAATGCCTTTAGAAAGAACATAAGCATCTTTTGCGAGGCTATTGTCAGATGCCTCCAAGAGATGGAGCCACAAATTCAGGCAATTTGTTGCTGCATTAATAAACAACGGAAATTGACTTAGTTCACCTCTCACAGCATTTCGAGCTGCTTAGGAACCAGCATTCAACTACAAGCGACACATTTTTGCATTAACACTTTGAGATTTCAACACGTCATAACATGATTCTGAATAGATCGGTTCATTATTCTTCAAAAATTACAAGAATATGGTAGCCATGTGTCTGAAGCATACAAGCATATAGGTCTGATGTCAGCTTCAAAAATTCTAATTGCTACCCGTAGATTAATATTATAGGAAAATAAAGTCTGGCGCAGTAAATTTATACATTTCATACCTTTATCTTTTAAGGTGTAATGCTAAAAAGACAAGAATTATTAAACTCTAATCCTAAATATTTATATTTCTTTACATTCATCAGTTTCATGCCGTTAAAGTAAAAATTATAACTTTTTATAGTTTTTGAGTACTTACCAAGTACATGGTGCCAATTCTCTGGATATATATATATGTTTATTGACTGATTAAGAGATAGTCGACCATGATATTTTGGTTCAGTCCATAGATCACTACAAAAAGGACTTTTGATCATATAACATGATCATTTCTGTCAAAAAATAACTGAAGAATTATTTACAAATTCTCACTACACACTGATTATTGCCTAACATGATCATTACTGTCCAAAAACAGCTAAAGAGTTATATACAAATTTACAATATGACATTGGGTTTCCATTGACAAATTCATGCAGATCGTTGAAGTTCAGTTCAGTGTTATCTTAAGGTGATTCGTAAGTGGACAAAAATAGATAACATGCTCTTCTGTTTGAATGTTTAATCCAGGACAGGAGCATAGCCTGTCTTGTCTTTTTATCCTTGCCGATCTTCCAGTCTCAATAAGTAGGTTATGTGAGGAGAGGCGTAACCAGGATGTTTTAATCCTATGAAGCTAATTTACTTTAACGCAATACATTGCACTGGCAGATAGTTCGGGATTCAGATAGAGATATGTGCACAGTTTTGTTCTTTCGAAATCTCTGATTTGTTGTTTCGTGTTCTCGAGGTCGTCAGAGATAATATCTGTTTTACGAAGGATAGCTTTCACATATTGTACACATGGCGTGTTCGCTTCCGAGCACAAATGCCATACGATTGAAAATGGGTCATCGGGCTCGTTGGCTCTCGATTCAATTATACAGGCCGCTGTATCTCAATCACTCTGTGGGTCGCAAACGGCTTCCAGAAGTGAGCATCTTAACGAATCCAAGATAATGCAATGGCTGACCAAAATAGGACAGGGCAACAGCTAAAGACAGCTAAAGTACAAATAAATGTATACAGCCTAGTAGCAAGAACTGCAGCCATTAATTCCAAACGAGGCAATGTCAAAAGAGGCTTTACAGGAG
Source organism: Tubiluchus corallicola (assembly GCA_030141605.1). Lineage (NCBI taxonomy): Eukaryota > Metazoa > Priapulida > Priapulimorpha > Priapulimorphida > Tubiluchidae > Tubiluchus > Tubiluchus corallicola. The sequence goes on from JAQGDQ010000071.1 coordinate 113,788, forward strand.
CTACTTTTGCTTTAGCCACAAGAAGAATGAACCTATCTGAATTCTTCGCATATACTGCAGCTGCATAAGCCATAATCAAGTCAAATTGAACTTTTGTCAAGTCAAATTGAGCCACAGTCAAGTCAAACTGAGCCATGATCAAATTAGATTGAGCCATAATCAAGCCAAATAATGATAACTATAATTACCTTAATATGAAACACAATCACTTACTGAGATTTGCTTGTTTGTTTGTTTGTTTGTTTTTTATTCATTCACTTATTCATTCTCTCAAAGGAAATGATTGGGCCTTTAAGATGAATATCGCAAATAATTAAATGCTTTAAAACTATCAGTTATGTAAAATTGATAATTGATTGGTTATGTAAATACTGTTTTTATACTGCTAAAGATATTAACTCTCACTGTTATATGTACAACATGTACAGTTGAATTTAGAAATTGTTTTATTTAAAAAAAATAAAATATTTACTGATTTTAGAGGTTTGTCATCTAAATGTAAACTGAAATGTAGCTACAGAAAACATGCCTCAAATAGAAAACAAATTTTAAAATAAATCATCAAAGTTTTATAAACAAACTTCATATTGCACATTTGAATAAACTATATTGTTTGCCAGAAAAAGTTATTTAGCTTATAAGATTAGGCTATTTGGAATTACCTACACAATATAAGTACACTAACCTTAACCTGAACCTAACCCTAATCCTAAACTTAACCCACCCTAACCCTAATCCTAAACCTAACATACCCTAACCCTAATCCTAACCCTAACCCAAACCCTAACTCTAACCCCAATCCTAATCCTGATCCTTATTATAATAATACGTTAAAAAATTCAATTTACGTTGGGGTTATATTAGCCGTTAAAATATTTTGGAACGTGATCGTTTAAAGAATTAGAGTTCATCGAATTTAATATGTGATGAGAGCGTTTTTGCGTTGGGGTTTGTGAGCTGTTGCAACTTTTCTCAATATCGGACCCCCAAATTAGTTCTAGTCCAATTACCTTATCCTGTTAAAAAAAACTTTTATTTTAACAATAGTTTTTGAAGAAACTGCAAAGAAAAACTTTGCAAAACTGAAATATGATGTAGACGTAGATGTAGATCTCTTGACGTACAAGGATCCAACACTTTGAACACTACTTCACACAGAGAATTTTGTCAAGATAGGCATCAACTCCTCAATAACCAGGCTTTAGCTTATAGCTGAATAACTTGTCCTGCATGTTGAATTTCTACGGACTTTTTGGCATTTCTTTCGTTTGTCTAGTTCAGTTTAATCCACAAATAATTTTAAAGTTTATTTTTGTTCTAGGTACTACTACATAACTGTTTTACGGGAACCCATGCAACGGTTTCTCAGTGAGTATGCAAACGTAGCACGGGGAGCTACTTGGCCAGGATCACTCCATAAATGCAACGGACGTCGACCCACGCATAGCGAACTTCCAGTGTGCTGGAAAGGGTCTTCATGGAAAGGAGTCACTTTAGATGAGTTTCTAAGCTGTGAATCAAATCTAGCCCAAAATCGGCAAACTCGAATGCTCAGTGATTTGACACTAGTGGGCTGTTATGATAAATCTCTCATTCCTAAAGAAGACAGAGATAGGATTATGCTACAAAGTGCTAAATTCAACCTTGAAAATTTTGCTTATTTTGGATTGGCAGAAGAACAATTGAAGTCACAATGTCTCTTTGAAAAGACATTTAATATAAGCTTCAGAAGGGCTTTTGACCAGGTCGAAGCAAAAGGCACATTTGCAAACAACGTAACTCAAACAGACTAACATACAAACAGAACGAGTCAAACAACAAAATAAGCTTGATGTTCAGTTATATGAATTTGCAAAACAGCTGTTTATGAAAAGATTTGATCAAATTAAAAGCACCTGCTTGGTGACAGGCAAACAGTAATATAATACCCAAAAATGTTTACGAAAAAGATAAGCATTTGGCAACTGTTTGTGTCGTGTTGACAAAAGGTATAACAGTTGAATTATGACTATTTATACCATACAGCTATTTATTTATGACATAATTATGACATACAGCTATAGCTTTCACATTACTGCAGCCATGCAGTCCTGCTTCACACACTGAGTACTTTTGCACGCTAATACAAATCAGACAACAATTCAATAGTGCTGCCATCTATTAGTGGCAATACATACTTTACAGCAACGAAGACCAGTTGAGGTAAAGTCTACACTTAAGTAACAATAGTACAGATTAAATGATTGAATAAGATTATCGCGGCTTGACGAACTCCATGTCCAAGCCTAAACACTACAGACAAAATCTTCGGTCGTTCACAACGACAGTTTGTAATTCTATAAAAGTTTCAAATAAAAGTGTGTTATGCGTTATTCTGCAAACATAGATATTACTGAACCTCTTCATAATAAAATACTCTAACACGTGGCATTGCACTTTATTCTAACTCCTTTTCTGATAATTTGAATCGTTTTAATTGTTTTGCCAGATTGCCAAATTTTTGAGTCAGAGATCAGTAACAACCCAGAGGTTGACTAAATCCAGAAGTTTCAATATCTGAATGCCGATTGGTGCAGTTTTGTAGACTATAGAAGGATGCGCTGATACCGCATGGATTTATTCTACTCTGATTTCTCCGCAAAGAAACATTTTGGCAACAAGAAAATTATTTATCATCACTATTTAAAAGAACTAACCGTACTTTGTAAAGCTTTACAACTGTGCTTGATAATATGGAGTCCCACTTTTGCAGTTTTGAAGCAGCTAGTCAAATACTTGATTTACGCATTTTAACACGATCTGTTGTCAAAGTTACCGTGAGCCCGCAGCCCAAAGGCGCAGCATAGAAAACATGAGGGCCTGTTGGTAGCAGTAGAGTTTGCCCTGCTTCTCTATATGCCTAAATTTACTGATGAGAAACAATTCTTCATTACCACTTCACCATTTCCATTTCATGTTGAGCCACAGTCAAGTCAAGTCAAGCCAAATCAAACTGAGCCATAGTCAAATCCAACAGAGTCATAGTCAAATCAAACTGAGCCATAGTCAAATCAATCTGAGTCATAGTCAAATCAAACTGAGCCATAGTCAAATCAAACTGAGCCATAGTCAAATCAAATTGAGCCACGGGCATGTCAAGTTGAGCCATAATCAAGTGAAAATAATGATAGTTTAATCACCTTGACATGAAATACAATCACTCATCGAGATCTGCTAGTTTGCTTATTTGTTTGTTTGCTTATCATTCAGGCGCCCGAAATAAAAAGTCGAAACTTTAAGATAAATGTTTCAAATGAAAGGATTTTAGACCTATAAAGACATAAAGTTAAATCTTCAAAGTGAAAGTAAATGTTATAGTCTTGGAATACCATATTCGGTAAAGCTCGGTGCAAATGTACAGTTCAATCTAAAGATTGATTGATTTAACAGAAAGTTAATAAAAAATCAAAAGTTAAAGCATTGTTCTAATAATAAAAAACGATCAAATTGTGCTGAATCATTAAAGTTTCATAAAACATAACCAACTATTAATTAGGCTAATTATAAATCAAAAATAATTTCATTGTCACATTTAATTGCAGATCATAAAAACGATGTTATAATAGCAATATCACGGATTCCGTGAATGGGTTCAACTTTGCCGCTAGCATTTCGTTCATAATATGGCTAACCAGTTTATTCCGGTTCCTGCAGTCAGCGCAAACCTACTAGGAGGCGCTCAGGCTGTAATTTTACATAAAGTTAACCTTAAATCAATTATAACTATAAATTGGGTCTTCAAGCTGAAGTTATAAATTTTATCGTCACCTCTGTACAGTGACCAGCTTGCGATCTGATATGCAACGCCATATGATTCGTTAGGTTAATTTCTCCGTTTTTTAAATACTAGTGTAGAAAACTGGCTATTTGTTTTACAGATTTTATTTTCCACTCATTTTAAAAAAGGTGAAACTGCAATGAAAGAAGAAAAAAGAACTCCAAACAAAAATAAATCAATAACAGACGTGCAAAAAAGTAAAAAAAGGAACAAGCATTAGCAAATTAACAAGCATACTGAAGCAGCATTTACTAATAAATAAACTTCCTGACATATCACAAATCAACATGTACGCCTACACAAAAACACGCATATGCATGTGCAGTTGCAAAAATCAATAATTAGGCATCACTGTAACACTATTAGAAACTATTAAGCTGACAAAAAAATTACTGCAAAGCTTTGCATAAAAATGAAGAAACATATGAACTTACAAACGTTTGAGGATCTGTAGAAAAAAACTTTAAGCCAGTTTTCAGAAATCAACAGAGACATACTGATTTTACAACAGTGGCAAACTGACCTCACAACTACTGGCCTCTTTACCACTAAAACAGGATCTTTTCCTATTCTAAGGCTATCTAACCTCTCATACAAGAGCGGCCAAGCATGTCAAACAAACTCTACAGGTAATGCAAAAATGAAAAATGACGCTCTAGAATCAACACACCTGGCTTCACTGCACCCAAGCTAGCCTGAGAGATAACAACTAATGTGCTAATTTGAATGCGTTATATGCATAATGATTAAATACTCATAGAGTGAACATAAAATTAGTGCATTTGGCATCGTGCTTAATTTGATAGTTATGCGATAATCGGTGCTGTAATTTTGCGTTTGATTGTCTATTTGTTCATTGCCTAGTGTGACATATTAATTTGAAATGTAATTTTAATTACAAGTAATAAAGTATAAAAAGAACTTTTACAAGTTCGTGACATAGTGCCGAAGAGCACTGTACCGCTTTGAAGTTGGAGACAATTACGTTCTCTTAACTGTTAGTGAAACTGGCCCCAGTTGTCGTACGAGAGGTGTCGTAAGCTTTGTAACCTGAATCTAGGACCAACTGTTTGAAATAATAACAATGCAGCACTCCCAGTATGCTCCTTACGCCATTTGATCGTTGGAATCGGATATTGCGCCACAGTCATTAATGTGCGAGCGTTGAACGCCAAATTCCGCTCAATCTTGGTCAATTACGTTCAGTTCTCTGAGCAAAATAGGAAGAGAATTCAACGTGTTCACACCAAAAAAAATAATTTTGCTTTTTATTTTGACAGTTAGTTACTAAACAAAAATGGTGAAGCAAAAATCGAGGAAATATTTGACGGCAAGGTGTATAGTGTTTGTGTTGCCTATGTTTTTAACAATATTGCTGGCGAGAACAATGATTTTTTACCATCCAAGTGCAAGACGTAGCTTTTCAAATCAAACTCAGCAGTTGAATATCCATAAAAACGTTGATTCTGCTGCGTTAATAATTATCACTGTTCCTTACCGTACAAAAATTATTAAAGAAATAGAAACAGTTTTGTATTTTAACCGCTTTAATTTTCATTTACATTTTGGAAGCTCGAAACTGCCATCACTCACACATAATGTAACATTTGCTAAATATTCATTAGTTATATTTGCTAATGCAAATGATTACTTTTTCAGCTTTAGCAAACACGAGCGAGAAAAATTGAATTTTTATTGTCGCGAATTTAATGTTGGCATAATTTTTTTCCAAACTTCTCAGAATGCTATAAATGTAGCGTGGTATCCATTGATAGCAAGACCAAACTTTACAATAAGCGATTATGAATTAAACATATTTTCTCCAGTGTTTCGCATTACACGAGCTGGCCAAATTTACCATGGACTCATTGACGGACGTTGGTCTGCGTTTCAAACTGACCACATTTCATTTGAGCCGATAGCGTGCGCTAGATCGCTAAACAAAAATGGTATTAATGAATCGGTGATCACAGTGATTGAGGACAAAGGACTGGTTGACGGTATTAGAAGGATATTCTTCAGACAAGACTTTTCATTTTGGTTGCATCGTCCAGTTTTTCTTGACGCCGTTTCATACTTGTCAAGAGGGAAGATGTCGACATCTTTAGAGAGGTAAGACATGTAAGCAAACTAATTATTTATGAACCAAATTAGTTTCGATGTTTTTATTAATCTAATGCCATCATGCAGCCTGACATGTCACCTGTCTTTCCTACGTTGAATTTTCCTTTCGTTTCAATTGAAATGATGCACTACAATGTTAAGCTTTTTTATAAGTATCAAGCGAATGAGTGACCAAATTATCTGTCAACACTAAAAAAACTAAATACATGCTTCTCACTAATGGTAAAAATTAACCTGATATTAATGTTAAAGTGGGTACTAATACTATTGAGCGCGCAGTTGAAGTGAAATATTTAGGTGTATTGGTTTCCCATAAGATAACCAAATAAACAGTCTTGGTATGTAGAGTTATATATTACTTAGATGCTTCATCCATTAGGCTATTATATACAAGTCTATTCATGCCACATTTACTCTACTGCATATTAGCCCGGGGCTGCGCTGGTGTCACAATAATCCACTCTGTAACCTCAGCACAAAACCGTACGATATAAATTATTACTCTAACACACAGGACCACACGACACATTTATATTTTAATCTCGACCTTCTAAAACTTCAAGACATTTACCAGCTTGAACTGGCAAAGTTTATGCTCGAATTAAATCACCAAATGCTGCCATCTCCATTCTCAAATTATTACACCACTGCTTCTACTGTACATCGTTACTCAACCAGATTTGCATATAGTCAGTCATATTTCATTGAAAGATTCGAAACTAAGATGACCGTATGGTCCCTTCGCTGCCCCTTCTCCGTTACATAATTTTACTTTATATTACAAAATTGCAGAAATTGTTGCTTTTTGTAAAGTGGGAGGGAGAGGAAGGCGGGAGAGGGAAGTAGGAAGGGGAATGTGTGTGTGTGTGTGAGAGAGAGAGAGAGAGAAGGGGAAGGAGGGGAGTTTTAATACTATTTTATTGGGTAATAAACATAATATATGATGGCACACACACACGCACATGCACACGCACACGCACACGCACACGCACACACACACACACACACACACACACACACACACACACACACACACACACACACACACACACACACACGCACGCACGCACGCACACACACACACATACACACACACGCACACACACACACACACACCAGGCTTTATGAAGCAATATTTAAATTACAGTATTTTTTAAATTGCCATATCTTCTCAATGATTGTGTGAAGTAATATGTGATATTTAATATTTCAGTACCGCCTTTTCCTATTAAAAACAAAAAATATCATCGTCTGTCATATGGGAAAAATCAATATATATATACATATATATATATATATATATATATGTCAAAATAGATATTATATTTATTTATAGTTAGTAGTAATACGGCAATGTTCGGCAAATGCCTTTACAAATGCCTTTGTAAAATTTCAGATTCATTCAAGTTGATATTGATGATGTATTTTTTGGTGCATTTGGATCAAAAATGACGGAAAACGATGTGCAGGTGGGAATTTTGGCTGTGTTGCCTGCTAACTAGTTTGTAGTTCAGCTTCGAAGAAAACAATCATGTTTTCATGCACAGTAATAAGCACGATTTTTAAATCAAATTACAAAAACCCTCCTATAATTCCTGGTAGATGGAAAAGTAATGCCTTAAGAGTTTGGTGCGAAAATTGTTACAATCATTTTGATTTCATCCTCATAAGGTTCAAAGTTGTTTGGCCCAAACAAAAACACATATTTTGATAATTCATTTTCACATTAAATTTAGAAAACAAAGTTTTCTAAGACCTGTCTAAGCCATACTAAACTATCTCATGACAGTGAAAAGCAACCTTATTTCAGCACAGCAGCAAGCAACGGATATGCATTTGACAAACACAAAAAAATATTATAGATCTTCCAGTAAACCTCAAGTTAACTTTTCATCACAACCTGATGGACAATGCAGCTCTGAGACTCGCAGTTTGAGAAAGACTGTTTTGACTTGCCAAGAACTAATGGTAAAAGGATTACCTTAAAACATAGGATAATTATGTGTTAAAAGGTACTGTCTTATTCTGCAAAAAATATATTAATATCTGAAAATTGTTTTAAATTAATGGACTCCCTCGGTTGCAACTAGAAAAGGGTTCTTCAGTATATGCTGCTTGTTTTCAGAAGCTGAACTTATTAGTTTCCTGCGTGTACTTAAGCGAGATAGAGTTACCAATGAAAATTGCTAAACACCTCAAAACATGCAGAACAAGAGGAAAAAGCTGCGATTACGAGGTCACAGATATTATTACCCTACCTGTAAACTATTGAATAGCTTATCTGGGTATTGGTATGCGATTAGCTGTGAGTGGCTGAATAGACCCTCCTGTGGACTTACTAGGTTTGTCTGAAAATTTTGCCTGAAATTTGGCTAAAAATGGAGTTACTAGGTTTTTTAATTTGCCTGGAACTCACCTAAAATGCATCAGATAGTCAAAGCTGGTGCTAAGATGCAAAACGGTACTCAGTATGCTCTGATATCTGCAATTTAGTTTTGCCCAAAAATGGATGTATACTAGGTTTTTCCTAGTGTAAGGAAAGGAAGCTCAGCATAGCTATATCTAGAGGAGTAACGTTATTATCCTTCTAGTAATAACACCTTCGATCATTTAAACAAACACGTGCAGATACAACAACCGGGTTTTCAACATACTGCTCTAATTACTTAATTTAGGGAAAGTAAAGCAACTGGACAACTTTGACAGGAGCACCAAGACAATAACAAAGTTGTCAAACAATTAAAAAACAACAAACTGTCTCAATCCCACATAAGCATACCGTTATGATGAAGTGGCGAAGTGACTGTAAATGATGATGATTTTTTTTTTACTTTCAGTCTCTGATAGATACGCAACAAAGAATTCGAAAATATGTTCGTAATTTCTCCTTCTTTCTGGGCTACACCGGAAGTTATTACCACACAGGGACAGAACAGGAAAAGAAAGGAGACGATGCACTGATAAGTATGATTACTCACTACTTAGCATATTCCTAATATCAGTTTGCATAGTTAGTAAGTTAGCGCACGTTCAACTGCTTGTGGTGTATTATCAGAATCAAGGCGGAATGTGTAGCTCTTCATTTTGCTCTA
>JAQGDQ010000071.1:127786-221080 GCA_030141605.1 Tubiluchus corallicola
CTTCCCCCAGTTTTTCTCGGAAAAACCCCGAAGTCGTCAGCCTCCTTGCGGAAATTATGACCTGTGTAGCATAGCCCACGTAAAAGTGACGCTCATTGCATAGCATAAAAACATTCCCTAATGAAGACTAGCCTATTTGAAGTCGATATTTTTTGTTTTTAATAGGAAAAGGCGGTACTGAAATATTAAATATCACATATTACTTCACACAATCATTGAGAAGATATGGCAATTTAAAAAATACTGTAATTTAAATATTGCTTCATAAAGCCTGGTGTGTGTGTGTGTGTGTGCGTGTGTGTGTATGTGTGTGTGTGTGTGTGTGTGTGTGTGTGTGTGTGTGTGCGTGCGTGCGTGTGTGTGTGTGTGTGTGCGTGTGCGTGTGTGTGTGTGTGTGTGTGTGCGTGTGCGTGTGCGTGTGCGTGTGCATGTGCGTGTGTGTGTGCCATCATATATTATGTTTATTACCCAATAAAATAGTATTAAAACTCCCCTCCTTCCCCTTCTCTCTCTCTCTCTCTCACACACACACACACATTCCCCTTCCTACTTCCCTCTCCCGCCTTCCTCTCCCTCCCACTTTACAAAAAGCAACAATTTCTGCAATTTTGTAATATAAAGTAAAATTATGTAACGGAGAAGGGGCAGCGAAGGGACCATACGGTCATCTTAGTTTCGAATCTTTCAATGAAATATGACTGACTATATGCAAATCTGGTTGAGTAACGATGTACAGTAGAAGCAGTGGTGTAATAATTTGAGAATGGAGATGGCAGCATTTGGTGATTTAATTCGAGCATAAACTTTGCCAGTTCAAGCTGGTAAATGTCTTGAAGTTTTAGAAGGTCGAGATTAAAATATAAATGTGTCGTGTGGTCCTTCGCTGCCCACTTCTCGTTACATAATTTTACTTTATATTACAAAATTGCAAATGACCTTTGGAGAGAAGAAGAAATGAAAGTGTGTGTGTGAAGAAGAAATTTGATATTTTACACACACACACACACACGCACTTTACACACACACATACACACACAGATAAAACAATAAATTAATATTTATTATCAATGATGCATAATTTATATTATTACCATAAAACAAAAAATATCATCGTCTGTCATATGGGAAAAATCAATATATATATACATATATATATATATATATATATGTCAAAATAGATATTATATTTATTTATAGTTAGTAGTAATACGGCAATGTTCGGCAAATGCCTTTACAAATGCCTTTGTAAAATTTCAGATTCATTCAAGTTGATATTGATGATGTATTTTTTGGTGCATTTGGATCAAAAATGACGGAAAACGATGTGCAGGTGGGAATTTTGGCTGTGTTGCCTGCTAACTAGTTTGTAGTTCAGCTTCGAAGAAAACAATCATGTTTTCATGCACAGTAATAAGCACGATTTTTAAATCAAATTACAAAAACCCTCCTATAATTCCTGGTAGATGGAAAAGTAATGCCTTAAGAGTTTGGTGCGAAAATTGTTACAATCATTTTGATTTCATCCTCATAAGGTTCAAAGTTGTTTGGCCCAAACAAAAACACATATTTTGATAATTCATTTTCACATTAAATTTAGAAAACAAAGTTTTCTAAGACCTGTCTAAGCCATACTAAACTATCTCATGACAGTGAAAAGCAACCTTATTTCAGCACAGCAGCAAGCAACGGATATGCATTTGACAAACACAAAAAAATATTATAGATCTTCCAGTAAACCTCAAGTTAACTTTTCATCACAACCTGATGGACAATGCAGCTCTGAGACTCGCAGTTTGAGAAAGACTGTTTTGACTTGCCAAGAACTAATGGTAAAAGGATTACCTTAAAACATAGGATAATTATGTGTTAAAAGGTACTGTCTTATTCTGCAAAAAATATATTAATATCTGAAAATTGTTTTAAATTAATGGACTCCCTCGGTTGCAACTAGAAAAGGGTTCTTCAGTATATGCTGCTTGTTTTCAGAAGCTGAACTTATTAGTTTCCTGCGTGTACTTAAGCGAGATAGAGTTACCAATGAAAATTGCTAAACACCTCAAAACATGCAGAACAAGAGGAAAAAGCTGCGATTACGAGGTCACAGATATTATTACCCTACCTGTAAACTATTGAATAGCTTATCTGGGTATTGGTATGCGATTAGCTGTGAGTGGCTGAATAGACCCTCCTGTGGACTTACTAGGTTTGTCTGAAAATTTTGCCTGAAATTTGGCTAAAAATGGAGTTACTAGGTTTTTTAATTTGCCTGGAACTCACCTAAAATGCATCAGATAGTCAAAGCTGGTGCTAAGATGCAAAACGGTACTCAGTATGCTCTGATATCTGCAATTTAGTTTTGCCCAAAAATGGATGTATACTAGGTTTTTCCTAGTGTAAGGAAAGGAAGCTCAGCATAGCTATATCTAGAGGAGTAACGTTATTATCCTTCTAGTAATAACACCTTCGATCATTTAAACAAACACGTGCAGATACAACAACCGGGTTTTCAACATACTGCTCTAATTACTTAATTTAGGGAAAGTAAAGCAACTGGACAACTTTGACAGGAGCACCAAGACAATAACAAAGTTGTCAAACAATTAAAAAACAACAAACTGTCTCAATCCCACATAAGCATACCGTTATGATGAAGTGGCGAAGTGACTGTAAATGATGATGATTTTTTTTTTACTTTCAGTCTCTGATAGATACGCAACAAAGAATTCGAAAATATGTTCGTAATTTCTCCTTCTTTCTGGGCTACACCGGAAGTTATTACCACACAGGGACAGAACAGGAAAAGAAAGGAGACGATGCACTGATAAGTATGATTACTCACTACTTAGCATATTCCTAATATCAGTTTGCATAGTTAGTAAGTTAGCGCACGTTCAACTGCTTGTGGTGTATTATCAGAATCAAGGCGGAATGTGTAGCTCTTCATTTTGCTCTAGTTGGGCTCTATTTCCTCCTACAATTATTGAGGTAGGACCACATATTTTCATACATAACTGAATGGTGTTGAGGTTCTGTACAGGGTGACATGGCTGAATATGGGTCAGGTGTACGTGCGAAAATCTTGTGCTAGGGGGAGAAAACTGAAAATGGATGGGTTGTACAAACATATTCCAGTTTTGAAGAACAGCAGGTGTCAGTGCATCAAGGCCTTGATGAAACAAATTGAATGGTATAGAGATTGGTTGACCACAGGCACGGAAGTCACGAGTCCAAATGAGTGACTGATTGGCTGGCTGGCAGCCAAACGTAACTTCGATAGCAGCTTCTAGCTTTTAGAAAGATGCAGGTTGCAGGTTTGCTTGTAGGTTTTTCTGCTCTTTTGGAACGTTATTTTATGGTTCAGCTGAAAACGAACTTGCTTGGTTTTTTAAATAAATGTTTGACCCTTGATCCCGCTATGTCAAAAAAAAACGAAATTAGTACGAAAGGACAGCCAATTGTTGAAGAACCGTAATACGCAAGAGTCTCAGAACAGTAAATCCCTTCGAGCTACGATTGGCTGTTTCAATGACGTCATAATATGTGAGGCTCCGAGAGCCCTTCAAGTGCCTGGTGAGGCTCTTGAAGGTTCGCTTACCGTTGCGTTTAGCACTTTAATTATCGCATCATTAACTGTATTTACTTCTTAGACTCACAGTTTTTTTTTTCAAATTTGTGTTTGTATAGTGGTGACATAGTGACATACTGATGACATGTCATATACAGAAAAAAATAAAAACTAAGTAGCACCTTACAGCCTTAAAGCATCTATATTATCTATGATTTCTCTACACTGTTACTACTAATTCAGTATAATTATCTGGATAAAGCAAAAAATATAACAAAATTGATAATAACACTTCATGAAGACTACACATATTTTACATAACACATGCATGCCAAGAAAGACCATTAATTGAAATTACTTAAGACTTACAAGATCTTGATTGCTGTGGTACACGGTACTCATAGTGTTTGGGTTTATCAGAAGTCAGGTAAATCAAGCAGCATAACTATGCTCAGACATTATGCGAGGTAGTAGTGCAACTGCGTCATACGCGTTTACAATCTGCATTCAACAACTCCGCCATTTTAATTTGACGTCATCAATGGGAAGTCCAGCAGCGAACGAGAATGCGCAGGGATTTACTGCCCCGAGACTCTTGTAATAATAAATCCAATGAAAAGCATAATGAGCCTCACTGAATGGTGTGTGATACTCCCGTATTAGTTGCACCCAAAGCCAAACGTGAGGGGTCAAAATTGACAAGTTCCAGTCTCAGTATATTGTAGTGTATCAGTTGAGATATCTCGATGAGGTGCATGGGTCACGGGTCAGCAAAATAGAAGTTCTCAACTCACTAAAACAAAATGCAATTAGCAGGTCATCAAGTACTTCGAATAAAATGGATGCAATATTTGACTTTCAGAGACTCCTTGACTTATGGACCATGGGTGAAAAAGTAACAGGTTCAGAATACATTGAAACTGATAATGTCAAGCACAATAGTACTTAAGTACATGTTGTTAATTACTTTGAATATCATTTTAATTTGTTAATACGAAACAGAAACTGTTACTTATAGCATCTCCTATCACGGAAGCAGAATCTTACCACAGTTCAACAACGTTGGCTAGGCTCTATCTTTATTAAGATTCTGCTTCTCAATATCCTGAAGAGTAGTCCCAGCGGGCAACCTGTTGGGTAGTCCCTGGTGGCGAGGATGGCAGCAACGTGTTAATGTGACTAAGTTTTCTCTACGTTAACAGAAAATTCTTCAAAGTTTCTCTGGTTTGGTCACACATGGACGCACAAACATGCACATGAGCTGACAAGAGAGGTTCTGGAACAAGAAATGAGAAAAAATGTAGCTTTTGCACAGGTAAAAAAAGTAAAACTGATTTTGCCATCTCTGCTAGAAGTGCCTGTGTAGTTGTTGCATTGTAATTAGCATCGCGCCAGCGTTTTCTGGTAGCAAAAAGACGAAGGCAAAGACAACATTCATTTATCATCGTTTATCTTAAATAGGAAAACCAGACCCAACCCTAAGCTATATTTCAAAACAATCTAATCTGATCTATAAAATATCGAAATGAAACATACTATTTTTTAAAAATGACTTACGTGAAGGAATTATTACTACACAAACACAATTTCGCTCGTGCAGCTAGTCTTCGCTGTTACCTGAGTTTCGCTAGTTAGATGGGCATTAGCACCTGCACTACAGAAACGAGTTGCAGAAAAAACAGATGTTGCACCTCCCATTTCTGATGTATTCAGTTGTGACGTAGAGCACACGTTTGAGAGTTCATGCATGAACACAGCAATAAACTTGAACTTTGAATTTTTCGCAAATTTTAACTTTAAAATTCCGCACAGGAGTTTTTCTGAGTGTTGTACTTTTGTAATTTTCACTTATTCAAACACGTACAACAAACTCGTGGAATATTTGTGCTGTTAAAATTAGGTTCAGTTGCGATGCCATCACTAGTTGAGCTCACTATCGTTAATAAGTTCTTAATCTATTACTTAGTTATGAGAAACGCTCTGGCATCATTACTGAAATGCATAATTCTTACCGTATTTCAGAATGGGTTGCAATACGAAAAATCATCCTGTTTTCTTAGCACTAACGGTTATTTAGTGACTTACACAAGAATGAAACACATAAATAACAGGGCATATGCCCTGGCTTTGGCAGCAGCTAGGCACGAACTCAAGAAAGCGTGGTTGCAGTCCGAAATCTAGGCCACTTCCCCGCCCAATCCAGGACTGATAGATAGTAAAGTAATGAAAATGATTTGTCTAGTTGTGAAACTAAATGAAATTTCTCATAAATACTCAGTTTTTAGTTCCTATTCAATATTGTGCCAATACAATAGTTAATATTGTTTTTAATTATATTTAGCATAACAACATCAGTGTCCAAACCCATTACTCTGTAGCTCCTTATCATTCAGGGGTGTATCCAGTGCATGAACTGTTGTTTGAAGTCTGGAAAAAGGTATCATCTTAAATATGCATGCATATAAAGTTATGAATATTGAGTATTATATTGTAAGCCTACATATTACATACATAACATCTTTTGTACATAACTTTGTTACATAACATATACTCGTATGTTTATGCTGTACACTGTACATCTGCGGCACAATAAAAGCACTGAAGAGAAAATGTTAGCAAAATGGAAACGTTTGTTAAATGCAGAAAGCAACTTAAGGAACTACCTGGTCAATTAAAATGCGCATATCCGCCTGACACTATAGACACGCTACAGTGTAACAGTAAAGTTTGTACCCAACACTGCTTATTGAATGATCTGCATAATCTTATTAACCTATGTACACACTGGTATAGTTTTTGTATGTGTTTAGTTTCGAATTTGAAAATTAATGCCAGCAGTGTTACCATGAAGTTTGCTTTGGTTCATCTGCATAAACTTATTAACCTAGGCAGACACGGGTATCCTTTTTGCAGATATCTAGTTTCGAATTTGAAAATTAATGCCAGCAGTGTTACCATGAAGTTTGCTTTGGTTCATCTGCATAATCTTATTAACATGTGCAGACATGGGTATCCTTTTTGCAGATGTCTAGTTTCGAATTTGCCAGCAGTGTTACTATGAAGTTTGCTTTGGTTCATCTGCATAATCTTATTAACATGTGCAGACATGGGTATCCTTTTTGCAGATGTCTAGTTTCGAATTTGCCAGCAGTGTTACTATGAAGTTTGCTTTGGTTCATCTGCATAAACTTATTAACCTAGGCAGACACGGGTATCCTTTTTGCAGATATCTAGTTTCGAATTTGAAAATTAATGCCAGCAGTGTTACCATGAAGTTTGCTTTGGTTCATCTGCATAATCTTATTAACATGTGCACACACGGGTATCCTTTTTGCAGATGTCTAGTTTCGAATTTGCCAGCAGTGTTACTATGAAGTTTGCTTTGCATCTGCATAAACTTATTAACCTAGGCAGACACGGGTATCCTTTTTGCAGATGCTAGCTTCGAATTTGCCAGCAGTGTTACTATGAAGTTTGCTTTGGTTTTTCTGCATAAACTTATTAACCTAGGCACACACGAATATCCTTTTTGCAGATGGCTAGTTTTGAATTTGCCAGCAGTGTTACTATGAAGTTTGCTTTGGTTTTTCGTAAAAGCAGTCTCTGAAAATGAATTACAACCACCAAGTGTTGATTTAACTTTCAGGTATGGGGTGTGGAAGTAACGAGTACTTACTTATATCCTCATTCTTCCAGAGCCGTTCGACAGAGTGGTTTTGTACATAAAGGCATTAAGGTAGGCGCTAAAAGGAAATTTAACAATCACTATTGAATATCATTGAAATAATGTTTAAAAATCACAAACAATGACAAATAATGAAAATAATCTGCAATTAAAACCGAGGAAAACACTGCGTTTCAAATTAGCGCCATCGTTTACTTTCAGAAGAAAGAATAAAAGAAAAGAAAAAAGAAAAAATATGAAATTATTAATACTAATTTTGGAAAGTTTTATATCATTTCACATAAATTTATCAGATAGAAAAAGGCTACAAGCATACGGAAAAAATACAGAGGTAAGCAGAAAGAAAATCAGTACGAAAAACACAGAAGTACAAAAATCAACAGGCACAATCAGAGCACGTTGGTGTGAGACAACACCAACACAAAGACCCGTTTAACAGGGACCAAGAATGTATATACAAGAACAGGGACCAATAATAACACAAGTGACTATTCTCGTGGAGTCTCGGCACTCCTAGCCCACTTAAGTTTATTGGTAAAGTTGTCTCTTCGCGTATCTTCAGACATTAAGTTAAGCTAATTATTATCTTTGGCACAAAACAGCACACTATTAGAACACAACAAACACTGAATAATAACAGAAATAAAGCTTTAGTCTTGCTACCGAAGTTAAACATTATTAACAAAATATTAAAACCATTTTTTGATACTTTGTTTCAAATATTGTCCGTGATGACTAATAAGTTGCTTTTGTGCAGCTCATTTGGATGTGGATTTTATTAAACTTTATATACGCAGGTACTGCCTCGGCAAAGATGTGTTATCGCAACGCGTCACGTGAAATTTAAAGATTTCCCTGGTGGAAAAAAAGCATTGGACAAGAACATTAATGGTGGACAGTTGTTCCAAACTATTCTATACATACAGGTACATAGCACTAAACACTCCTGCAGCGAGGCCCCGGTCCCATGCGGTTAATTGACACAATCCACGGGCCGTGAGGTCCCATGTGGTGAGGAGACACAATCCGCTCAACCAGGATTGGCGCCACAGAGGGGGATTGAACATTTAAGGGAGGTTCTTCAATGCATACAACAATGCTGGCCCTTACACATGTCTTACATGTATATATATATATGTAGGAGTATGTATATTATGTATATGCTGTTATTTACACATATTTGCCATATATCTCGTTGATTAGGTAATGCACTTAAAGTAGCGTTTATGCAGCATCCGTATGCGTATGTGTTTTGGGGGTGTGGAATAGGTAAAATCGGTTTATATTGTTTTCAATGCACCTGTTTATGCGGCCTGCGTATGCGTTATTCTTTTTCTGCAGCCAATTCTATTGATTTTTCATACGCAGCTTTCTGCAGGAGGAAACGCATACGCATCCGGGTGATGCAAACTCCACTTAAGTGCTAAATTCCAGCTTACAGTATGCCAAAGTGTGTAAAAATGTAAGTACTACTACAGAAAATTTTATGAAATTTGACCAATCAAACTTTCTTTACTCAACAGAATATGATTTTCATGACTCATTTTCCAAACTATGGCAAAGACAGGCTCGCTCCATACATAATCGAGAACGTTATCAACTTTACCAGACTTTGGACTAACTTAAAGTTATTATCAGAACCCCCAGCGCAACAAGCTGAGAGATACTTCAAGCAGTTTCCAGAAGAGAGAGATCCAGTTTGGCAGGTAAGCGTAAGGCGTTTTGTTACTCATTTTATAAGTATCATCGAAGATACGGTCACGATTCATTTATTCTAATTTAAATCGATCTTTTCTGAGTGTTGTTGCTGATAATAATTATTATGGTTTCTTCTACAAAGAGGCTTGTGATGTTTTGTAATGAGAGAAAAATTGTGTATAAGTTACATATTCGTTATACAACATTATGTAAGTTATATAAGTTCTATATTGTGATAAAAATGGGGAAGAGTGAAAGGACTGTGCAAATGAAATGCAACATTTACATTTTTCTCTTAAGTGGCGTTTACCTAGAATTCGAAATGTTTTATGGGTTATCGACCCTTAAAATAACTTCGTATAAAAATCAACAGAAAATAGCTGCAGGAAACGGGTGCATTAAAAACAATATAAATTGATTTTGTCCATTCCGCATAACGCATACGCACTTTGGATGTCTGGTAAACTTTATGTGGTTAGGTGCACTTGCTGACCCTATACTAATGCACTAGCAGAGGCACGGAAAAAGATTTTTTTATAAAAAGTCTTACAATTAATTATGTACGAGCTATATATAATTCGTTTGTTTTCTTGACCCTTATTGGGTTAATAGATTTTTATACATTGTCAAACTGTCTTTTTTCTCCTTCTATTATTAAAAATAGAGGTTTTACTGAGCAAAATTAAACAACTTTCTATTCAGGAACACACTGCTAACTGAACAGCCAAATTTGCTCTGCCAGTAGAACATAACGTTTAAGAAGCCAAGTTCGAATGACTTATATGAACACAGTTTGAAAGTGAGACAGTATGGGGGAGGTTTAAAAAGGAAATGAGGGCTAAGGCAAATAACCTAAAATCTTTTGCAACAGTTAGTATAATGTACGAAAGTACTGGCGTGCTTTGTAGTAACACAGTAAAAGAAATCTAAAAATATCACTTTTCGTATCTGTGACCAGCGTGACAAAGATCTGAAAAGGGGAAGAAAAGGCTGGGCGAAATTATGTTCCAAAAACCTTTCTACGCAAATCCATATTACTTAGTGTTTCGCTTACCTACTGAAAAGACTTATGTAACTAGAAATAATAATTTATAATGTTCGTGCCAATTGGTGAAATATTGCTGGCTCGCCCTCCAGGGTACACCACTCACTAACCAAAAATATATTTTTAATCTTATTGACAATATACTGTAATTTAAAATTTTACTTAGTTAGTAGCATGTGTGCTACACATGCTTTGATTATTTTTTCACACTTCACGCAGTGTTACCTAAACCTGTTTCAAATGATCTACAGTCTAAATGGAGCCAAAAAGCATTGCTGTTGATACAAGCTCTGTGCCCAATATGCTATTATGAAGTATCAAAGTTTATGTAAGTGGGGTTTTTTTGTGCATTAAATACTTAATAGGGTTTACTTGATACTCTGTATTATTACTTGCATTATTAAAACAACTTCAGCTAGACCTGAGTGGTATATTAATTGATTAGTTTATCGTAGCAAGACGCATTTTTATACATTTGCAGAATCCGTGTATTGATAAGGAGCATCAATCTTTTTGGAATAAAAACATTTCTTGTAGAAGATTGCCAAATTTCCTAATCATTGGACCCACTAAAACTGGAACCATGGCTCTTTACACATTCCTTAAATTGCATCCTCGAATTCTGAGTAATTTTAGAACGTCCAACTATGAAGAAGTTCAATTTTTCAGTGCCTACAAGCCGAAAGAGGACAACTACAACAAAGGACTAAGTTGGTACGTTTCTTATTTTTTAAAGGTTGGCTGAAGCAACAACCCTTATCTTTTTAGTTATGTAGTTTGATAGGGCTAAAAATTACGTAACTATACAAACCCAGGAAAAGAATTTTAGGTGTTAACCTATAACAACAACACACTACATCACCCACACCATACCCCTTATCACATTTCACCCTATACACCACACCAACACCAATACCCACGCACGCCTCACCATCTACTACGTTACACCCATCATTTCCGTGTACGGACAATATGTACGAATTTCATAATCTTTTTAATATTAACAAAATTATTTATTGTACTAATTAGTCACACTAAAACTGCACTGCTGCAAAACATGTTATAGGAATAAAAGATCATTAATAATTAATGAAAGGTAGGCAAACTCAGCACCATTTATTCTTTAAATATCATTTAGCAGATACAATAAAAAGCAATTCTTTAACAGACATACAACTAACAACAGATATGAACCATATTATATCCGTATGCAACACAGCCTTTGTAAAAGCATTTATTAATTTAGTAAAGGATAAAAGTTCTACAAATTATTTTGACAAAATAGGAAACATTAGAAAGCCTAATTGTTACGCTGTGTGTAACTAAACCCAACTATTATACACTATTATTATCAACTATAATTTGGGTTCACGTTAGCTGTCTGCATGAAGTTCCTATACAGCTACAAGCATAAGTATTCGTGCAATTATAACACGTATGCTTTGTATATTAAAAAGTACATGATCTAAGTCAGTACAATCTCTAAACTTTGTTAAATAAATGTAGCCAAACTTATTTGTTTATACAAAATAGAAAGTCACTGTAAATATAACCTACCTACTTATACGTGTAAAATAAGCTGTTAGTTCGACTGTATAAAGTGCCAGGTACCTTTGCTCGACAAATAGAGGCAGCACCTGCCCACATCGTACTTAAATCTGCATTTCTGCTAATAAAAGATTTTTAATAATATTAATAATAATAATAATAATAATAATAATAATAATAATAATAAAATTGTAAAGGCACCCCAAAAAGACCTTTATCGTGTTGTCCCGGTCCACCAGTTTCTGACTGACGCTGAAAATAAAAAAACTGCTTAGCGGGTACAAGAAAATGTCTATTTCAACCCCCGGCAGACCGAGCTATTACATGCTAATCTGAATGCTCTTTCCAGTGATATATACTCTGCTTCTGACAGTCCCGTTCTACAGATCTCAGTTATTTTTCAGAAAGTTTGCAAAAGAACGAATAAAAGTATCTTGTTTTTTGGCAAAAGTGAGACTGATTATTTTCTTAAAGATTTACATCTCAACAGTTTAGTCAACTTGTTATTATCACCAGGAATGAGATTATTTTCTTAAAGATTTACATCTCGACAGTTTAGTCAACTTGTTATTATCACCAGGAATGAGATTATTTTGTTAAAGATTTACATCTCGACAGTTTAGTCAACTTGTTATAACCACCGGGAATGTTTTTCTTAATGATTGAATCTTATCGCATCTTGTTTTTTATTTTGTTTGTTTTGCTCTAAATCTTTGGACTTAAATGCCACTCTATCTTGGCAGATTTCAGAGTTTTTGAAGAAGATACACACACACACACACACACACACACACACACACACACACACACACACACACACACACACACACACACACACACACACACACACACACACACACACACACACACACACACACACACACACACAGTATTTTAGTATTGTGACGTCTCAATTGAACAATATTACAAAAACTGTCGAAAGATTTAAAGGAACCCACGGAAGGCAAATACGACGATCATAGTATTTGTGCCCGTGTGCGACAGGCGAGAAATCCAAAGCTACGCATTCCGGACTAATTACTCCCAACCTAAGAAGACAGGCCTTGCAAAAAATGAGAATTCGTTAAAAGAACAATTTTTATATTATTACGTACCTAATAGCAAAATATTTGCTTTGCTTCATAGGTACATGGAGAAATTTCCGTTGCCACCTGAACCAGCGCCTGAAACGCTTTTGTTTGAGAAAAGTGCAACATACTTTGACAATGAAAATGTTCCATTTCGAGCTCACACACTTCTACCTGAAGCCAAGATAATTGCAATACTTACCAATCCTGCTAAAAGAGCTTATTCATGGTATCAGGTGAGTCAGATTTTATTTTGGTGCTACCCTTGTAATGACATCCTACCTATTCCAAGGGCCTGTTTGCCAGTTTTAAGCCGCACTAGAAAGCCATATTCTGACGGAATTAGTTTAAATATAATGATTACATACACATCTTTTCCAGCATCAAAGAGCACATAATGTGGAGGCTGCTATCAATAACTCCTTCTACACCATCGTAACAGCTGATGAAACTGTATCAAAAGACGTGAAGAAATTAAGAGATGAATGCTTGATACCAGGCAAATATGCGGTACATCTCGAAAGATGGTTGACTTATTACAAACCGCATCAGGTAAGGCTAATCTTGGAGTTGAGAAATTGTGTATGTTCCTGAGCATTTAACGTTCACTCGCTCAGATACCTTACGAAAAGCTTGAAACTACTCAATTATGGTGTTTGTGCACTCCTTTCTGTATTTTTTGTCTTAGTATTAAATCTTAGACATGATTTTTAGGACTTGTATAGAATATTTTTTATTATTAGACAATAACTAATAAAAAATCCATTTTTGTGTCTTTTCGTTTGCTGGAGTTGTTGTCTAATGGAATTAGAACCAATTTTCCGAATCAGTGCAAGACTCTGCAGTTTCGATAAATTCGTACTGTAATTTTAACACTTTGCGTCCAGTGGGTTTGCCCATTAACAGTGGGTCATCACAGGTAACCACAGAATGACTTATCTGAATGTATAATGTAAAATTCTCCTAAACTATCAATAAATTATTGAAAGAGCTATAAAAATCTACACTAAAAAAATATTAAAAACTGACACTAAGTCAGCCATGTACTTACATGATTAGTGAATAGATTTAAGGGGTCTGGAGTGGAATGCAAACTCGTTATCCCCAGCTTTCATTGATGTGAAGAATTCTTTAAATGCATTTTTTTCTAGCTGCTCATTCTTGATGGAGAAGCTTTCAAAGCAAATCCCGTCAAAGTGATGGAGCAAGTGCAGGAATTCCTAAAAATAAAGGAACGCTTCCCTTACAAAGAAATTCTCAAGTACGTGTTGTCAACATACCAAATTGCAATGGGTGATAATTAAGCGTGCAAAAGTGTCCTCCCTCAAGTACACTACTTCCTTTCAAACCGATTTGCACAATTATAGTTGAACAGCAATTAATTAAATATTCAATTGATTTTGCAAGTCTTTTTAATCACTTCGCCACAAATAAGGCCAAATGTCCACTCAAAATATAGTAAAAAAAGGCAAAGATATGAATATATATATATACAGTAAAAAAGAATCAGAAAGAATACATATGGCTAATTTACTGGTGAAAAAACATCTTTATTGATCTTCATCTTGTATCCGGTGAGAAAGCAGATTTCCAGGAAACAATTTAATGGAAAGAATTCCGTAGATAAGAAGTTCGAGAAAAAACAAAATTACAAGTAGTTGTTCTATATTACCCAAGAGCAATGTTACCACATATGTTAGGTATGAAAACAGAACTGCTGTTTGAAGTTCTACACTATACATTTTCCGTTACAAAAGCTACATATTATACACGAAGTATAAATATATATTGCGCTACTTTTTACTCAATTGATAACTTTTTGACAGAAACGATGAATTTAATAAAGATTATTCAATAGTTTTAATAGTCCTTTCTGCTCACTGGTGACAAACTTTTAATGTTAATTCACATTTAAGGTGCCTTACCTAAAACATCGTATCCATATACTGATCGTCATTTAACTGTTACACTAATTAATACTAGAACTTTGCAAGCAGCTCCTATAGAAAAGCGTAACACGCATTTCAACATCAAGTAACAATCTAGTGTCTTAAGCTGCATAATTTTACCTGCAAGTAACGTATTTACGTTCACATATATATATATAAGTAGTTTATGTTGGATAGGTTATGTGCTACAATAAATATCAGAAGTGGTTCACGGTTGTTTTTCCTTTGGATATAAATACGCCAAAGAAAATGTTAAAATATTGAATTAATGTTTATGACTAGAATTTATTACGCATGGCCGCACAAACACAAACATACAGTGAAGATGTCAAATCAAGATCATTAAGCCGTTAGCAACATCCACGTACACACAGTTCTATATATATATATATATCTGTACGAATATATATCTGAATTACATATTGTGGAGAAAGTGGACTCTAAAAAGAGATGAGCATGTTATTATAAATATTTATAGTCAAGAATGATAATCATTAATTCATTAATTTAATCATCTTGTTTAGGTATAATGCAAAGAAACAATTTTTTTGTCAAGTGGTACCTGGCAGACTCAGCAGGTGTCTTCCTCCAAATAAAGGTCGCAAATATGAACCAATGGATCTCCGAGCAGAGAAATTTCTAACAACGTATTACAGGTTTACAGTAACTTGTATTATATGTACTATGTTGCAGCAGTTAAACTGATTTTCAGTTGATTATTTCTGATCACCATTTTAATGACCCCATATCAAATTTTTAAAACAGAAGTTTAGGTAGATGACAATAACGAGAAAAACCTTATACTTAGAGATCGTTCTATTAATTGTATGACCATAGACCACACACCCCAATCATCATGACTGGTTTTTAACTCTGTGCAAATTTGATTAGTTCGTGAGCTACTAGAATAGAAGAGCTCCC
The DNA here is from genome assembly GCA_030141605.1 of Tubiluchus corallicola. Taxonomy (NCBI): domain Eukaryota; kingdom Metazoa; phylum Priapulida; class Priapulimorpha; order Priapulimorphida; family Tubiluchidae; genus Tubiluchus; species Tubiluchus corallicola. The sequence continues at coordinate 143,286 of JAQGDQ010000071.1, forward strand.
CTCCCATGCAGAGGCTGTGTGATCTACTGTCGAGATTCGGAGCAACGATTTTTTTTTGTGGAATTCAAAATTAACCTTGAATTACATGAACAGTATTCTCGCTGCTTTAGGTGTCTTGCAAAAGGCACATCACAATCATTGTATAAAACTGTTCTTCCCCTTTCCAAAGAGCTATAGAAATTCCTTTAAGTCACCCATGTAGCAGCACCACAATGGCTTTCTACCCGTTAAATTTTTAGGTTTAGGTTTGTGACTATATGATGCGTTTGATGTCATTGACCTGTGTTAATCGGTTCAGTAGTTGCTAACAAACCTGAGTAACATATAAATCAATAAATAAGCAGAAAAATCTTAAACAAACTTATAATTATATAGATTAACCAAATATAGGAAAGCCACAAAGACCGCCACCATAACACAATACAACAACAATGCACACCTATCCACACTAACCAACGTACACCACATCCACTTCACCATGCAGCACACCGTCAACAACAACAGACCACCCGGACAACCAACTCCACATCACCTGACACCCCTCCGCACCCACCATACCACACTACACGATGACAATGATGACGATGACATTGATGAACACAAACTACAACTACAAAAAACACAACAGCCTAGCGAAACCTCTCAGAAAGATTTTGCACAAAGGTACATTACAAATGATACCAATAATCGACAACAAGGCGAACATTCTTTATCTTTATTTACCTCTTGTCACACGATAACAAGCTATTAACATAACATTTCCAAACATATGAGTCTCTCTATAACTCAACAGAAGTTTGGTGACAATGCCCTGACCAGCCGCATATTTTTCTAAAAAGCAAACATAACGAGTGTTCCAAATAAAGCGCAGAAAAGTGGGTGGGCCAGATATTTAACAAGCTTAAAAGTAAATTCTACTACACATTTCGTTCAGTGAGCATCTTCTTAAACAAAACATTAAAACGTTTGGAAAACCACCCTCCGTTCCATCTTACTCTGAATGTTCTTTCCCGTTATAGCAAACCCAGTTCTCGAGGTGCCATTCTTTAGATCTCAGTTCCATAAGTTTTGCAAAAAAATTGCCAAAAAGCTTCCTTGCAGGAGGCCCGCATCAGAAAACGAACCACTAGGGAACTCCGGGATCCGTTTGGTATACCATTTGCCGCAAAGTGTTCGATAGTAGCTAGGAAAATCACGTATGATACATACACATCAGAGTGTATATAGTCAGGCATCTAGACAGAAAAATATAACTCAGTTATTAATTTAATTATTTAGTCAGATCTTGTATCTCTTGTTTTTCATGCTTCGTTATTTCCCTGTTGAGCTTGAACCCATTGACAAGTTTGCTTATATATATTTAATTACTAAATCAAATCAACAATTAATTATCTTGGTATAGAAGATTTGTTAAGAATACTGGTAGGGGTATATATTGTACCTATAAATCTGAACAGTATTATAAAAATTGATGGTAATGCTGTAGAACAAGTAAGCGAAATGAAGTTCCTAGGGGTTATGTTAAACGAACACCTAGATTGGAAACCACACTTAAACATGATTCATTCTAAAGTTGCTAAAAACATCAGGTTAATCAGTCGAGTTAAACATTGTTTTACAAAAGAACACCTAATCACTCTTTATAATTGTCTAGTACTGCCATACTTGACCTACTGTAATATACTTTGGGGGCACACCTACCCTTCAACTCTAGCTAAACTAAACTCTCTACAACGTAAATTTATAAGATTGATAGCTAATTTGAACAAGCGTGAACATGTAGGTCTTAATCTTTTTAAGAATTATTCTATCCTAGTGCTAAATGATCTAATAAACCTGAATACCGCTGTGTACATCTACAAAACCAAACATAAACTTCTCCCCGCTTTCTTTTTAAACCCATTATCTATTAACGTAAGACATTACTCAACAAGATTTAACGAATTTTGTATTAAGTATTGCAGGACTGATGCAGCAAGGCACTTTCTCACAAACACTGGCCCTAGACTTTGGAATGACATCAACGAATACATAAAAAATTCTTTATCTATAAATAACTTCAAAAGAAATTTCAAAAGTGAAATCTTTTCTAATTATACAGAATAAATCAATTTGATTAATTACACTGCTGTCCCTGTCGGAATCCATTGTGTTGCTGGCTATGTCAATTTTTACATTTCTATAGGTCATGTTACTCATACAGATACTACCACATCTTTCTCCTTCTTTTTATTCTCTATTAACCTTTCCTTCTACTCCTTTACTGCTCTTTTCTATTACACTCAGTCCACATTCATTTGGGGTACTCTAAACAAGTAATTACTTCTTGAGTACCCCACGGGTCATTTGCGGCTTGGCATCTTGTGCACATAATAATAAATATATTATTAAATACTTTTATGTACAATGCTGTAATGATCATTGTGGATATATTTAATAAATAAATAAATAAATAAATAAATCTCGCATTTAATAATTTTTCAGAATTACACTCTGAAACATAATTATTGAATTTAATATTCATGTAGTCAATGAATGAATGAATCAGCTGCATCGCTTGTCAATTTACTTTACTGACCACCTTGCACTGGCTGACTCTGATGTAGGATTTGTAAGCGCCACTGTTTTGCAGAAAATCAATATTGGCTTAATATATGAAAGGATCACAGTACCAAAATTCTCAGAGCCTTTATCTTAATTATATGCATAAAGAGCGAGTTGTTTTTTCCAGACAGTACAATGTTGCTCTAAGCAAGTTGCTACTGACTTTCAACTCGAACATGGTTTGGTTGGAGGATGTACTTGGTGACAGCTGAATTGTGGTTTTTCGCCTGCTATCAATCTGCACAGGAACAATTACATGACTGGAAAACGGCGTTTCTTCTTAAATTATTGCAAAAAATTGAAAAAAACTAACATGGTTGTACACGTGTGTGGGCAGACTGGGCCTCAGACCTCTAGCGTACTGTTCCTTTTGTAAAGTATTTATGAAAAAAAACAGACAGTCTAGTGCAACGGAATCATTAAGTCAGAGACCTAAACTTCGATGTAGTCAAACTTCCGCCACTGTTTTGGCTGTTGATGTAATAAAGTGTTGTTTGGAATGTTTCGCTCTATCGGACCTTGTTTAAATAAAGTTTAAATCGTCAATTGAACTATATTAGCTTTTTATTTGATATACATAATGAAATTTATAAAATAATTAAGTTTACAAGTTACGCATTCAACAAAATACGAGAAGGTCAACAATTGTAGGGTTTATAGGTCCAGAACTAGGGCATACCCTAACATTAACGGCGTAAATCTGAAAATCACAGCAAAGTGTATTTTGCAATGCTGAATGAATATCTAGAATTACGGATTAAATCCATTTAGTATCGCAAAAGTGTTGAATTCGATTATGTCATATTTTGCATTGCCACCTGTGTACAGGTTCACAGGTCTGCATCCCGAGAAAGATTCAATATTATCCGCAATTAACCAAAAGCAGTACTTTGAACCAAACTTATATCGAAATTTCGTTTATAGAAAACAAAAACGAAAATTTAAAACATGCGCATAGTTATTATTACATTACAAAAACATTTCCCAAGTGATATATATACAAGGATTATATTAATTAGAACGATTACATGATAATTAGAATGCGAAGAAAGAAAAATAGAGGAAAAATGCAACGTAAGAGCCATTGGTAAACGTTAAGTTAATGACAACATCAAAACTAACATGAATGAAACAATTTACACAATCACTACAAAATACAAATATAATGACTACATACCGAGAACTGGCTACGGATTGGAGTGTTATAACGTAATATTTTGTCACTTCAAGCTAGCTAGAAAATAGATGCAAGATTACAACTATATATACCTTCTGAGAAAGAAGCCTATATGCAAGTGATTACACGTCTGATTGAGTACAAAACTGGTTTACATAAAGTTAAATGTAGACTATGAAAACAGATTTACTAGTTCTTGACAACAAAGTAAATCACTCTACGCACAGACTAATACATAATTAAGTAAAATACACGTAAAACAGCTAACTTTAGTGAACTGATGCGGGTTCTTGGTTTACTAACGTGTCACGTGACAGTAACTAGATCTTTAAAAGATTCTGCTGCAATTAGTGGGTGGTTCCTCCCTTACTTTTTACAAAATGTCTGGACTAGTAATCTTCGTGCTCCTTACACATACAAGAAATAAAGTCTTGGGAATCTGGATAATTTATCCAAAAACTGTTACGACTAAAGACAGATATTAATTTACCGTAGGACATTGCTTTATCAAGGTTTTGCTTTATGTAACTGGACCTTACACAACATACAAATGCAAAGAAATACTAACATTTCAGTGCGCATAATATTTTTTGTGTTAACTCAGTTTTGCTTTATTTTCTATATAGGCTAGACGAACAGTTTAAAAGCCTCAGTGTGAAAACACTAAACCATGAAAACAGAATACAAAAAAAAAACAAAGAGCCCTCTTGCTTCATTTTATTGTAGTTTTACAGGAATCGATTTCAATACATTTTACAAGCACACGTTTAAATTTAATAGATTTTATTACCACATCTAGGAAACTCAATAAGCAATTGACGCATCTCTATTTAAATGGCTTCTTTCTTCCTATGAAATACACTCCTGTCTCATGGCACTTTCGCTTTAAACTTTCTAAAGTTGGTTCTCTATTAACAAAAATGGGTTCAAATGCATCTAAGAACTTTTCCACCACGAGTAATGATATTCTAATTGGGTGAAGTTTAAACGATCCCAACACACAGTTGCCTTGTTCTGGATCTTTGTACCATCGTTCATGCCAGATTATTGTGCCATTGTCTTTCAATAATGTGTGGGCGTTGTGAAGAAACAATAGAGCATCCTGTACGTGTTCTATTACATTGATACTAATGAGCGTATCGAATGTACCAGGTTTAGTGAACGTTTCTGCTGGAGAGGAGACAATAGTTGTTGGGTAATTAAGAATTTTACCATTTTTGTATGTACATGTTTTTACGTGTTTCATGTACAAATCAGCCATTGGTTCAACAAGTGTGACGTGACTCACATTTACTTGTTGATTGTCTTTTAAAATGTAATAACTTTGAGTAAATGGACCGGCGCCAATTTCTACTAAGTTACCCAGGTGTTTTGGCAGCAGTTTGTAACCATGAAAACCTTCTACATGTTCATTTGCACGGTCACCTTGAGGTCTTTCTATAGTCCATCTACCAAATTCCTTCTGCTGAGCAGCTTTCCACAGGAACGTTGGCACTTGGACTATACCCGTTTGTGGATTCATAAAACAACTCGCCGACAAAGAAGTTTTGGGCATTTGTTTGTCATACGTTAAAGATTGCCTTAAATTAGGGCACCGGTTCAGCTTGTTGTCAGTAATCAAAAGCTTTTCACAACATTGTGCTCCAGTGTATCCAGGATGGCAAAAACAATAGTTAAAATACCAACTTCCATGATGATGACAAGCACATCTGCTGCCAATAAACGATTTCGCGCTATTTTGCCATTGATTTTTCAAAATCACGCGGAAAACTGTTAGTAACAACAACGTGGCAGGTAACTTCAATTTTGCCGTGTTCCTCAAAAACGAATGCATAATTTCGTTAAAAATGAACACTGTCTAGTTTTGCATTCAGCTTCATTTTGGATTAAAATACGTGAAACATAACTTTGAAGATAAATGACAAACGGGAAAACGTACGCCAATTATTCAGAAACAACTCAGTTCTCTTCTTTTCCTACTAGAATCATTAATCAAAGGATCATAAATCAAGTTTTAATTATAAAAAGTGCACAAGTTCGACCGCAAAACCTTAAAAGGTGATTAGTTTACTTTGATTAAGCAGTGTACAACAAACTAACGTTAATGATCCATAATAGTATCACGGTAGAAGCTAATTAGAAATGAACTGGGCAGGAACTGAATCAGACTTGAATGATTGCGTGAACTCCGGTGTGCGTTATAAGTGTTCGGCTGTAGCTTCTTCCTTACCACTGCTTCACGAGACAAGTAATAAGATTAAGAAAATAGACACTTTGTCAATAGTAAAATCACTGTAGTGGCTGCGAATGTAGCAAATGGTACTGAAAAGAGTGCAGCTTTTCTAACGTGTTGGCTATAATTGCTTCCAACTCGTCTGTGTTAAGTTTGATAAATAGTTGTGCGCTAAAAATGTACCTTTACGGGTAAACTTAGAAAATAGTTAAATTTCAACATTTTGCTTTAAAATCTGTAGAAGACGACACCATTACCTTCCCCGACATGCACGCGATTTTACACTGCTACCTGCTAGGTCATAAAATTGTAGCTTTTTCGTACATTCACATGGTAAAGGACTCCACAATTATTTAAAAATACATTATTTCTCTTGAATCTTCACGGTATTACGTAAAATTAACCTCTTTACTTTCTATTTCTGAACATAATCATCGCATTATGCTGCGGGTTAGAAAAATGTGCGACATTTTGGGTGCTTAACTAGCTCCATGCAGCGTTGCCATGCAACAATCGCTCAAAATCACAAGATTCTAACAATGTCTTCTGAGTATAGAACTGTATTGTACAGTACTTATATGCTGTATTGCGTTGAAATACTGTACCATCTAAACCGTTACTTGCTGTACATTTTTATTTTCTACTGTTTTTTTTTCACTTTAGTTTCCGCCTTTGTTGTTACTAAGTTCTCATAAAAATGTTTTTCGCCACACTTTCGTGCAGTCGTGAAAAAAATAATACGATTTTCAACAAACAACAATCGTAAGAAATAACTTGTGTTCTGTTCCGCTGCATGCAAAACCACTAAGTGCACGGGTTTGGCATTACTGGTTGCCGTGTTTCATAATCACACTGTTATTAAAACTTGGCTGTTTTTCAGTTAATGGTTTTGTTTTGGTTATCGGTTCAAAGACATGTGGTGTGGTGGGTTTCGGTTAACCTATTTACTACTAACACGTTCGTCATTAGGTTTTTTTTGCAGCACTCACTAATGGTGCAGTGTAGTGAAACTAATCAAATCTTTTTTTACCATCTTCGATTGATATTTTGCTCAAAATACGTTTTTCAAATTTCATGTTTGACAAACAGTCTTGAAGGACTAGTGGGCTAAGCTAAAGAGGGATCAGGGCCTACGGCATAATTATTACACTTTTTCATTCTATTTAAAGAATTTTCGAGTGTGTAGCTAATATACAACTGTTTTTGGAATGTTTGCTTCTATCGAAAAACTGTATTTGGATTCGTTTTTTAGTTTTAATATGAAATAGCTTTAAGGTGTGAAAGTCTATCCAGGCTGTGCACTGATAACTTTTTGTAATCAGTCAAATAGCTGATTGGCGATGGGCAAATGGCAACATGAGAAAATTATGTAATTTACAGACCCCACAGTAGACTATTGTGTATTATGAAAGTATCACGAAGCATATTATACGTCGACAAATGTTGGTATATTCTATAGACTCCATTAGCTGAAACAAGGGCATGTGAATGGAGTCTAAGTAACAGTTTTGCATTGCAGCACACGTCATTTATGTCCAATTAATAATAATAATTATTATTCCCATAGCAGCATCATATTACTGTGTTTATGAGATAATCTGTGTTTAGTCTGTCCTTCAAGTGGTGGACTAGGTAAAAATTTGAGCTTTGTATGCATGCATATTTCTGCATCTGTATAACTGTATTATTATTTCCATATTATGTTTTTGAATAAAAGATTTAAAACAATAATTAATCTGTTTTAGGCAGCATTGATATAAACATTTAACACTAAATACATTAAGTCTTCATAAATTCAATTAATAATTTTTTATTCAAAACAACTAAATACATATCACTTTAAAAGAAAGTACCTAAACAAAAATTACATTAGAGTTCATGTTTTATGTCTAAAGAAAAACTATCATTTATTTAGATGAACTTATTAAATTTGTAACTATTATGCTAAAAAATTCGTGCTTCACTAATTGAGGCCTTTTGAATATATTATTGCACGGACAAATTTACAATTAAGTCATTTTTCAAATATAATTTAAATAAAATAGTTAACTAAGCTAGGTCTATGTTAAGCTTGTGTAGTCTTTTTAGACTGATCATGTATAAATTTTATGTCTATATACCAAGGCACACAGCTAATTTTATTGCAGTATAATTATTAAAGAAACTATAATTTCACAACTAGTTTGTACTGGAATTGACATACGTACATATTGATATATCTATTATTACCATGGCCGGATTTTGTATGCCCCTGGGCACAGATACTATGCGGCCCATTTCTTAACCTGCCATGGATTTATGACTATATTTGAAAATACGATAACGTTGCTGTAAAACGTTAATACAAATCATTGCAATGCTATTAACGAATATTGTGATGCAATAGTTAATGTTAGCATCAAGCTCAGTCAAAATGCCAAAAACTTGGCAAAGAGAACAAAAATTTGTAGAACCGGCCCACAGAACGTCCTTATTTTGCCATGACTTTGGGTTGTTGCCGGCATTGTCAGTGATATTAGATGCCGTTTGCGAAATCAATACGCCACATTAAAAGAATGAAGTCCATATGCGTAAACTCAGGTTTGACGAACATGTCCAAAATAATAACTCTTCAAAATCTAATCTTTTAAAAAAATTAAGTGCAATGAAAGGCGACAATAATCTTATTGCCACTTGTGTTGAAGGCCTAAAGATGAAAATGAGATTTCAAACTCATTTTGCTGAAAAACTTTACAACATCGTTGTCTATGATGCTAACGAAAAGCAGCTTTTAAATAAACGTTTTCAGGATAACATTGAACATACTAACAACTTTTTGTTTTCAGTGAGTGACATAGCTACAACCATTACTCACCTAAAATCTGTAAGTGCGACGGTTCTGATTGTCTCTCTCTCCTGATCATTTAACAATGGCTCACATATTTTATTTATTTATTCAACTATGTTGCTCACCAAGATATTTAGTCATAGCACAGTTCCTAACAATTTCCTTTATTCTAACAATGCACATAGTTAAAGATAAGCGAGGTAATTTGTCAGCCATATCTAACTACAGAGCCATTGCACTGACTTCTTCTCAGCAAACTACTAGATTTGTTAATTTTGAGTCAATCATCAAACTTGAACTTCGATTTGAATCCTTGAATGGTGGACTAGGACGTGAACTTGGACTTGAGCTAGGACCCTGAAGTTTTCCACCTCCTGGCACCATTGACTAGCTGTTGTTTGCTTGATGATTTAATGCTGGTTTTATAGTTACATATGCGATCACTTAATATCATTAATTTTTAGAAAATGGTGCCATTTCGTAAACTTTGCTAAGTTTTTGTTTTGTCCTACATTTTTTAAATAAATATGTTTTATTTGCATAAAGTATTTTGGTTTCTTGCAGAAATGTGTTGTAGAGTCTTGCGTTTACAAGTGAGAGTCTGCAGTCTTTTTCCTTACATATTTTGTCCTTGCCTGCTATTCCTTCATGCACAAGAAACGTATTGTCTAAAACATGAAAATTGTAATCCAGTAAACACATCTGAAAAGTTTGTTGAATTTTGTTAAATCCTCTTCCTCGAAATCTTTCATCGTGCATTGGCTCTTTGTTGTTTCCTGCAGTAAAAAACGTTTAGCCTGTAGCAAAGATGAAGTGTTTTGAAATAGTTGGCAATGGTACTTGATTTCTTTTACATATTTTTAGATGAGACAAGTCCTTTACTATTAGTGATATAAGTAAGAATAAAATTAAAGGAAAAACCGACACTAGAACAACATTCAGTGTGTTTTAAAAGTAAGTTAAAAATATTGAAATTACCACACTATACATACGCATAAACTGCCTTGCTTAAAAATGCGAAGGACATTTAAATAATTCTTATCTCCAGCCAAATGAACCTCGCTGCATATTTTAAAAAAATGACGTAAGCTGGTGGACAGCGTGAACGCCATGATGGTACGCCTAGCAAAACTTCTGTAGTTTACGGAGAAGTTCCGCTGTTTTAGCGCTGTGTTTAATTAGTTGTCGGATCAATTAGCAAAAAAATGCTTCCACAGCTTTAATACACAAGATTGTACCTTACTGTACAAGTACTGTACAAGTAATTCACAAGTACTGTATAATGTGTACATCATCAATTTGCAGCTTTTTGTTAACTTTCTGATTAGCATGCAATTCTGCGAAGGTATAGTAGGCTTTTGCAATTTCAGTTTTATCTTGTTAAAATAGTTATTCTCTTATATTGTCGGAGTTAGTGCTGGGTGTTATACGATCATTGGTAACTGCTTTTCATTAAATTAGTGGAATAAGTGATTTAGTAAGAGATTCCGGGTAGCTAAAGTTAAAATGCATTTTCATTGAGCCCTGTTTAATAAATACAAGTATGCAATATAACAAATACACAGTAATTCTTCGTACCTATGTACACAGGCTCCCAGAAGGGTGGAATCCACTTTGTTTTACAGACCTCTGCAAGATCGTTTGTTACATTGATTCTTCTCCACCAGTCGTAACAAGGTATCAAATGGCACAGTCGGCACATGTTCTAAAGTAGGTGAAACTAGTTGACAAAATTTGTGATGTGATCAGAAACTGAATAATTCGCAAACATTAATTACAGAATTAGACCTTGAAATGACATTAACCTGCTGCTTGAAGGTCATAATTTTGATTTAATGAATTGTCATTGCATAGGTCAAAGATCAGCCAATCTCCTGTCAACTAGTACCATTCAATTCGCCTCATCGATACCTTCCCGTTTATGTACTGCAAGATAGTTTTTCCCGACACTGGAAGCACTTGTTTTCCTAACCCATATATTGTACCTAGTGGGGTAGGTGGTCAATCAATCTTAGCTTATTCAATTATTCCCAAAGTTTCAAGTTAAATATCCATCACAGACTCTAAGTGAAGTGGCACAACCAGCTAGCTAAGGGCTGCAGCAGCAGAAAGCAACCGGGTAAGTAGAACCGCGATAGTCTACAGAGTAAAATTTTGTAAAAAATCTCAGTTTAACTTTTCATCATAAGTTGTAAGTCAGCTAGGTCAACAAGTAACAAAACAACTGAGGGCATGCAGAAAGCGCGCTTAGCTCCTCCAAAGGATTAACACGCTTTTTCTTCACCGTTGAGTGCCTGCAAACAACAAAGAACACTTGTGAAGCCTCGGCAGCCTCTGCTGACCACAAGTACCGAGATCGATTCGTGAATGATTTCAATTTAACCTGAGACCACGTTTTCGCTGACCCACATCACTTTTCCACAAATTGTACATAATCTTCAAGAAGCCCATTGAATATCACACTAAATTAATTTTAACTTTACTTAAGTTTATAATTTATTAATGTTTTCTATTGTTATTAAATTGTTATTGTAAAAGTGTACTAACAGCACTATGGAACTACTATTATGGAAGTACTAAATTTGAATACTATTTTCAATTTTTTCGGCATGTTATTTAAGATGCCTCTTACAGTGGTACAATCTTGGAAGACGAGAATGAAATTCTGACTTGGGCAAGTAGGATGCATGGGACGGAAAACTGTGAACTAAAAAGATCGACAGACAGTTGCACAAACAGCTTAATGAAGCTTTCTGTCATGTCTCGTTTCGTCTCGTTTTGTTTCACCACACCTCTCCTCATCTGATCCATTTTAACCAAATATCTGTAAGAAATGCCCAAAAAGCTACAAGAAGATCTATGATTTTCGTTTTACCTCATGAAATGGAACAGCCGCTTTGTTATTAATCAGCATGAGCAATTCTGTTTTTGTGTTTGGTACTGGTGTCCCTGGAGCTAATTCAAATACGGGAAGCACATAAACGATATTTAATGTTGCATTTACATTAGACTTGTCAAGCATTTTGAAGAACTTTTCCATAAGTCTTGGAGTTGGTTTCAGTTCCACATCCATTAACAAAACACGTTCTGTGTAAACAGCACGACGTGCTGTATTACGACCCACATTTACAGGATACGGTCCATATTGTGACATCTCAGGACCATCAACAGGAGGCACCGTTAAATCATAACATGTTAAATTAGATGTGTTTTTGCTGTGTGAAATTGTCGGTATTCTATTTGAAGGAAAAAACAGAGACACCGCAACCTTATCTAAAAACCGCCAATCACATTTGCGATACAAAAGGATTCTGTCAATTGTAAATTCGTAGCTGTTTCCTGGCACGTACAGGGCTGCAGATATTGGACCATCAAATCTTTCTGCTAAGTCCAGCAAATGATGCATATATTCCCAAGAGGTTTGTGTTGCTATAGACAGGGTCCTCGTGGAGTTAAATCGCTTGTTTGGCAGAATAAAGTTGATAACTTTAGTATAAGAAAGTACATCGTGAGTAACAAAATCAGGAAACTTTGTTATAATAACATCCGTCGTATTTCCTTCTAATATAGTTAAGGGTTGAACTTGAAAAAGCCGATTTAAACGGATTTGAGATGTTGTTTTGCTTGCGTTTTCGTATTTTATAGCTTTGTGGACTTCTTCCGACACCAGTGATGTATTTGCCAATTCAAGGTAGTCTAGTAACATGTGTCTCTTCTGATAAAACAGAATAACAACACCGATCATCAATATACAGACGAACCTACGTATCACTCGCTGCATGTTTCTAGTCTCCAAGATTTAATTGTAGACATACTGAGTGCTGAGGTACCCAAAGAGATTACGAGCATTTTTGTTACCAGGCTAATTCTTCACAATAGCGCAGCTCCATTAAGTTTCACTTTTACAGCATTTAGTATCGGGTAATGGTATTGATGATGGCCAAACAACGATTATCAACGGGAATTATTCACGATGTAGTTAGTCATCAAAACTAATGCGCAGAAATAGTGAGCGCTGAATGCTTTATAGATTTATGCACATATTTTCTACAAAAACAATTTTCCCTAAATATTGAAAACTATCGCCAACAATAACTTTATTATTATTAACATGATTTATTTTCGAACACACATGTGCAGTCAAGTTACATAAGTGATTCAACTAAAAGCAATTGGTAGATTAGTAGTGAAAGTAAAATAAATTTTAAACGCTGACGACAACAACAAAACGCAAGCACGGATATTATTTACATACACGAGGACAAAGCAACTAATTTAAAAACATACCACGTATTCTAATATTTCTCTCAATTGATACCGTCATAAAAAATTAAATTTCCGGTTTACAATACATAATATTCAATCTTTTGCTAAGCTTATTGTTGCTGGCTGCCTCGAACTTAACTCGCGTCTTTTTACAATTTTTACAAGATAATACATCTAAAATATCTAAATGCATTTTCCAGGGTAACATTATTTTCTATAACAATTTTATACAAGTTGAACCCCTTTATTGAGTTAACGTCATACATCGTATGTTTGGCTATAAAGTTAATTGTCGAGTTACTACTATTTTTACATATTACATAGAATTTTAAACTGTTTATCAAAGTGCTTACTCGGCTGAACGATACCAACAACATGGGGCAAAATTATTATTGTTATTATTATTATTATTATTATTATTATTACTATTATTATTATTATTATTATTATATATATTAATATTCTTGGTATATATATATATATATAAGATTCGAGGCTACAGCCCGGACGAGGGCACCATTTGTGGCGATCTATACATCAAACGAAAGGTCTCGATCTAGTGTCGTCTCATTGGGGGTTTATTTTTCGAATCGGGCCCACCGCGATAATATTCTTGGTATATATATATATATAAGATTCGAGGCTACAGCCCGGATGTGGGCACCATTTGCGGCGATCTATATATCAAACGAAAGGTCTCGATCTAGTGTCGTCTCATTGGGGGTTTATTTTTCGAATCGGGCCCACCGCGAGGAACGGGGGGCGAAAAACCTCCAAAAATGGCCATTTTTCGGCCGTTTTTTGCAAAAGTTATACGCCTGAGATGTAGAGAACGGGAATGGGCCGAGGGTGGTGCTGGGTATGGATAGATAGCCCGTTCAGCGATGGGTGTCATAGGCCTATTTAGAATTCGCGAGAGGGCCACGGCGCCCCGCAACGGGCGTTTTTCCGGACCCAACTCGCGATTTTTTCGAAATTCTGATTAAACAGCATGCGGAAAAAACGTTCTAGCGGCGCCTGGTGGGACTCTCGGAAGGAGATATATAGCTCTTTACAAAGAGAAAGAACGGGGCTACACGATGATGTGGGCTATATTTTAGGGCAGTTCCACCGAGAGGAGTACCGACGAGTTAATTGGATGTTCTATTTTCGACAATTTTCACTTAGAAAACTGCTGACGCAAAGCCATTGTAGTGACGTCATCCATTGTACTCTGTCTATAATCTTATAGCTTTAATTCAGCAAAAAGCTGCTACAGGCAAAGTAAACAAACAGTAGGCAGGATGTTACGGGCTTTGTGTTATAAATGAGTACTAGGTAGAATGTTCGCGTATTATTGATTACACGTGTATTTATACGCAAAATCTTTTGCGGGGCCTTTGCTAGTTAATATTATTATTTTTATTATTATTACTATTATTATTATGATGATGATGATGATGATTATTATTATTATTATTATTATTATTATTATTATTATTATTATTATCATTATCATTATTATGTAATATCACAATAATATTTATAATATTCTGTAGTTCATGTGATTTATTTTTAATGTTTTATTTGTTTGTAACACTTCTGTATACGGTAGTCAACTGATTTTTGAATTGTTCCTAAACGTGAAAGCACCATGAGTATGTATGTGTAACAAACCTGCGCACCTTCCTAATCAAATCTGACTGTTTGAAGAATCTTCCTAATAGTCTTCCTAATAGTCGTTATATACGTAATAACACTGTTCATGTAATAACGTATCCTGCGTTACGTGACTCTCTGGCAGTTCGCATGCAGGATTAATTAAACAAATATATGAGTCTATGTTGACCAATACTATGTTACTACAGCAGAAACAACCTTTTTGTATATTAAACGTACTGGTGCAGTCTGGGCTGTTTCACAAATAGTTCTTCTTGACAAAAGTCGTATAATGGTAACAGTAATTTATTTTTGTTTAGGTTACACGATCAAAATGCCTTTGTTATCACTACATCGATACGGTAATCAACTGATTTTTGCATTGTTCCTTGTTGTCATACTTGTCTTTTATAAACTTATGCTGCACGATAATTGGTTGATTCAAAATAAGTTTCAGCGTGTGCCCTCAGAACATGAAATGAGAAAAAGGTTAGACATTGAGTCTGAAAGCAGCGAATTGAAAGTGCGACTACAACAATTGCAAAAAACCAAGATATCGCTAGACAGTGAAGTTGAAGTTACTAAGCTACAAATAGAGAAACTGTTGCAAATTAAAGAAATGTTACAGAACGAACTACCGTCCAACGTTACCTTACACAGTGATTCACTGATTGACAGTGAGCTTGCTATGGCGGAAAAATTCTCTAAACCTGGAATAAAGTGTGACTTTTACACGTGCATCGACTATTCGCACTGTTCTTTGTTGTCTATGTTTCAAATTTATGTTTATTTAGAAGAGAAATATATTAGCTATCACGAAAGCAACAAAGCTTCTGTCGCCACAGCATTTTCTCGAAATTTTTATGTTACCCAAGACCCCAAAAAGGCGTGCATGTTTATCGTTTTTGTAGGAAACGTGTCAAAAACCCAGCTAAACTTTCAGCTTACATCTTTGCCTTTCTGGAATGGAAATGGCGGAAATCACCTCGCCTTATTTCTGTCAGACAGTGTCGAAGATTTCGACAATGATCACATTGCAAAGGATTTTGATCAAGCTATGTTTGCTGGTACATATTTTAATAGAGAAAATTTTAGGCCAGGTTTTGATATAATTGTCCCCGTTTTGTTGGAAACATTTCAAGATGATGTATGGAAAGCACCTCCGCCTCTAGTACCTGCCAGAAGAAAATATTTACTCTCGTTTTCTGGAGAAGGACGCCGTCAACTGAGCAGAAAACAAAATAACATCTCTAAAGTTGATTTACGTGATAAAAACGTGAAATATTTAGATCAACAGTTTGTTAGCCAAACATTGAAAAAAATTTCATCTACTCGAAATGACTACTATTTTGAATTTGAATGTCAACCACTAAATACGACAAAATCGAGTAATAATTACCTTTCACTCGAATGGAATCTGTGTGGGAATGAAGAGAATCGCTCACTTCTTTTGAACAAATCAACATTTTCTTTGATTATTTCTCCAAGCAATTCAAACATAGTTTCTACTGCTTTAAGTAGTAAACGTTTATCCGAATCTCTAAAATATGGAGCTGTACCTGTAATACTGGGATCAATTAAGTTACCTTTTTATGAACATATTGACTGGAAAAGAGCTGCGTTCTTTTTGCCTCCAGCTCGCATCTCAGAATTGGATTTTTTTCTTAGGAGTATTACAGATGGCGATATCATTGCAATGAGACGTCAAGGCCGCATTATATGGGAACGATATTTTTCGTCTACTCGGGCTGTGATTGATGGAGTACTGGCTGTGATTCGTACAAGATTACAGTTACCAGATGCACGTGTCACTGAAGATGCATTCGTCACAGTTTCACAAACAAAATCTAATTTTACAAACAAACAAAGCAAACATCCACTTGTCCCCTTTTGGAGAAACTTCACATGGTCTTGCTTAACTGATAAGTGGAATAATGTTGTTGATCCATCTAATCTTTCTCCTTATATTCCATACGAGCCGTTTCTAAACAATGGTGCGGAATTTACAGGTATTTTAAACATATTTAACGTTTTCTTTACAAATCAATATAATATTATATATCCACTAATCAGTCTGTTACCTAACAAGCAAGTCTTCTAAAGCAGGGTGTACATGCCACTAAATGATCAAACGTAATTCACCTTCATTTTGCTGTTTTGGTAAAAAACCTAGGTTATGAAAGATTTTTTTGCTTATCAACCATTATGTAATTTTAACCTGATTCGATTCACGTAGTTTGATAACACGCGTAAGGTATTTCACATGGTTCGATAACGCCCAGCTCGAGAGTTAATCCACGTTGTTCGATAATGCCCAGCCCCAGAGTTAATCCACGTAGTTGATAGTGCCCAGTCCCTGAGTTAATCCACGTAGTTGATAGTGCCCAGCCCCTGAGTTATTCTACGTAGTCCAATAATGCCCAGCCCCAGGGACAATTCACATGGTTCAATAATGCCCAGGCCCAGGGACAATTCACGTAGTCCGATAGTGCCTAGTCAAAGACATCTTTCAGCAATGCCTAGCCCCATAGTTACGTCACACGGTTGCTGTACAAAATGTCTTAAAACAAATTATTTGTATGGTGTTTTAATTTTATGCCGAAATGATTGAATTTTATTGTTTGTCCAAAGGAGAACTTCCTTTAATGTCATTTTAATCATTAACAAAACTAATGTAAGTAACTTAATCCAATTGGTACTAAATCTTGTACAATTGAGTTGAAAATGATAAATAGTTAAGATATCCTAGGTTCGAAACAAAAAAGTCGTAGCAATTAGCTACTTCGTTAATATAGTGAGACATGTTTAATTTATTAATTAATCTTAAATTGATATGAACTGCATAATGTAAAACAGTAAAACAGTGTCAGCGCTAACTTGACACAGCTTATACCTGCTCCGCTACAAGTACTCTTAAATTGATCGTACATAGTGTTTGTAAATAATCATAATAAATTTTAGAAAAATTTAAGAATAATGAGAATAAGAATCATTTTATTTTGCACACATGGACAGTAACATTGCTTTAAGATTTTTAAGTTTGATATTTAGTCGTGCTTTTAAACAATGCCTGCCTAAAATTGGATTTATAAACGTTTTTCAAGCAGCACCAATAAATGAAAAACGACTTCACGTGGGTTGGCATGGACGAAACCCAGAAAATGCACACCCAGTAGGAAAATCTAAAGTGGAAACAAATAGGAAATCTTCTTAACATGAGTATCATGTATGCATAATATTGTCGTAAGCAATTAAAACTTTTTAACCATTTTTTTTAAAAAAAGTTGTCAGTATCATCTTTTTGTCCATTAATTTTATGCAATATTTATTTTGTTTTAGTGGTTATGATGACATATAAAAGACACGAGTTGCTGCTGAAGTCGTTGGAGAACTTCAATGGTTTGCCGCACCTCAACAAGGTGCTAGTTATTTGGAACGATCTGATACCACCGCCCAGTTCCATAAAATGGCCATATATAGGAGTACCTATATTGGTAAGACTATTAGTTTGCTTGGTTGCCTACCTCTTGATTGCTGTTTGCTTGCTTACTTGTTTCATAAATTCACGTGAATTTTCAACGGATGGGCCAAGCCCTGTTTCAAAGTCAAATTGTGGAATAACAGATTTTCAAGTTGTTTTAGTTTTTGAGGATACTTAAAAGTAAATCGTGCTTAGACTATACTGCAGTTATGACCTCTGATCGTTCTGCAAGATAATGACGACTTCAAGCTGGATGGACGTCAATTCCAACATCTTATACTATATATGTGCTCTGTGATTGTATTAGTACAAAACACGCAAATTAAAAAACCCAACATTGGTAAAACAGCAATTTTTCCTGGATTTTTGATTGAAAGGTTGTGGTGTTGTTTTTGACCAAACAATTAACGTTTCCATTTTCCTCAAATCAAACACCGTAATGAACACAGCACTTTCACAAACCTCAATATCTAGATACATACATCACGAACTTCAGACAATTTAAGTTATAATCTTTGTTTGATAAATTTTCGAAAGGTCTGAATGACAGTGGCCGGGCCCAAATAAATTGGACACCAAAATTTTCTCTTAGTATGGTGCAAAATTGTGTCAAATGTGTGTGATTTAGGCTAAAACGAAAATTTCAAACATTTTTATGAAATCTCCAAAGTGCATCCCCCAAAACTGGCATGTTTGTCTATTTTAACAGGTGATCAGATCAAATAAGAATAGTATGAACAATAGATACAAACCGTATAACGTCATTGAAACGGAAGCAGTGTTTTCGATAGATGATGATATTCATATCAGCCATGAAAAGATCGTGTTTGCTTTCAGGTATGAGGTTAGCATTTTGGTCTTATGTCGACTTTATTATGCATTATTCGGGAGAATGGCCTCTCGCTATGGTACAAAGCACAATTCGTAGTTACAATTATATTTCTAGACTTATAATAAACACTACGAGCCGGTTTCACAAAACTGCCATACACTTAACTATTAATAACGACATCGTTAAGTTAGTAACGGTTTTGTGAAATCGACCTCTGCCTCATAAATTGTTATTTTTATAACTAAGTGAGTATGTAAATGTAAAGGTCGTATTGCAAGCACAGTTGAAATTAAACAATCATGTAATTCTCAGATCATAAGACACAAGGTGTTTATTTGTGCTAAGAGTATCCATCTTATACGGTTAATTCTGCCGCTATGTTTATGTCCATTTGGATTTATTTATTTACTAGCCAAAACAATTTTGTTCATAGACCCACAAGAACCCTCATTACACCATCACTGTCCATCAGCATAATATTTATGGGACTTAAACTTTTAAATGGCTAATATGTCAAAGTCTATAAACCGTTATTTTTTTAAAATAAATATATAAGCAAAAATAATAATGGTGCAATCCGAATTGGGATCGTCTAATATTTGGTTTTGTTTTGAAAAACGTAATAAGAACAATGAAAACGAAAAATGAAATTTTGTTTATTTTCTGGCTCTCAAAATGACATCTATATAACTTAGATACTCGTTCCAGCAGGCTCTTCATATATAAAGACATGCCTAATTATGATGCTATTTATGTTAGAGTATGGCAAGAACATCGATACAGAATCGTTGGTTTTGAAGGAAGGTCTCATACGTGGAATGCTAAGAACAAAAGATGGGAGTACAAAATGGTACCATTCTGTCAACTGTCCATGACTCTAAGCGGTGCTGCATTTTTTCATAAGGTAAATTGTACTTAAGCTGAATGTTATACTGTTATTATTATCGTATTGCTAATCTTACTGTCAGATGCAGTGTGCGAATTATTTTATACAAGGTATATTATTTTGCGTTAGATTGAAAAGGTACCAACTCTGCAGACTTGCACCTGTTTATAAGTCTGATAACATAATTAATATAACGTTTGTACTTATAATGTTTATAAACTTTAATACGATTAGGTTTCGAACAAAACTATAACACTGATCCTAGAGATCCAACCTAGTACATCTACATGTCACTTAATCTAACATGGAAACGTCCTACAGAAGTCAAGACTTACCAAACGCAAACAAAAAAACTACTAATTCACCCTTTTATAGATAGTTAGGACGAAACCTCTTTGTAAGCAGTTTAGATATGTAGTAATGGGATAGTATTACTGTAGTTAAACATGCTAAGAGACTCTTTTTCATAGTTAAACAAGTTAATGGTCTATTCACTTCATTTCTTATTCTGCATAGAAAAAGCTACTGGTGTCAAGTGTTTACGTTGCAATAATTATTATCATTATTGCTGTTACTCAAAATGACAGTGAAATTCTTGACTCTGCAGGGCGGCAAACAAACTTTAGAAACTGAATGGTGATGGGGAAAACGAATTCTTATAATAAAATGCTACTAGCACCCACTTAAGAAACGACATGGCTTTTTTCAGACACGATATGCTTATAACGTTTCGACCTAAAACAAGCCAGTCATGGTCACCCAAAAATCACCTAAATATTAATACATTTGTACCCATACATTTGTATATGGGTAAATATATATATATACCCATATAATCCAAGCCAAATGAAACAATAAAGCTAAGTTACATCAACATGTCTCATTCCCTTTACAATGTCTGTGGGTGGTAATAAAAGAAATCTTATTATAAAAAATGATGAACACGTTAAAATTGAGTTGTAAAGGTCGAAATTAAAGCACTATACAATTAATTAAAAATAACTCTCTTAATAAAAGCTTTAAGGCGACCTTTAATCACGTGATAATTGTTCACTGTTTTTTAATTCGTGTTCCAGCGCCCAGTCTGCCGAGGCGTAGAAAAAGACGTACTGTATTATTAATTTTCTAGGATTATTTGGACATTTATACCAACATCATGCCAGAAGTAATCAGGAATAAGGTAGATGAAACAATGAACTGTGATGACATTGCTTTCAATTTTTTGGTGTCTCACTACACACAAAGTCCACCAGTACAGGTATGCTGACACTATATTTATTAAAGTGATATATTTAGATCTGTTATACATTACAATCGTCGACTCTTTAGCGATAGCATTCTCCCGAGAAAATTAATTACTATTACATTGCTCGCTTAATTATTGCTACGTTTACCCCATTTACATTTACTTTGTAAAAAAAGCAAAGCTATAAATATTTCTCAGGAACGCTAAATAGAACATTCAGCTACACTGACGTGATCAGAGTTAAACATCTGCATCAAGCTCTCGAAAATGCAATATGTACGCACGGACTTGTGAAAATAACCCGTATAGAGAGCATAGTTCAGTAGTGAGATATGATGTTGCTAATGGTTTACATCGTATTACAAGAAAGTTTTAGAAGAAAACAGAAAGAGTCTACGCATTTACGCAATCAATGCCAGAATTTTTCTAATAAAACAAGCACATAAAGAAAACAATGAGGAAGAAATGGTGCGGGTGGGGCAATCAGAGAAAGATACATGTATGCAAGAAAGAAAGCCAACGTTTCAAATTTTCATTGTAAACTTCTCTTCATAAAGTGTTTGATTTATGAGCCAAACACAACTTTTAGTTACGCAACAGCAAATTGCAGCAGTTTTGCTCGTTCTGCCAAAATCGAGTGCGCAGACGTGCTATTTTTAATTGCGCAAGTGACTATGGAATTCGGATATGTGCATCGTGAATTCACGAAAAGAGAAATAGATGCCGGACTTAACCAATAGTTAACCAGCTGCTAATGACAAGACCTTTTCTTATGACTTACGGGTCTCACTATTCCGTGACCCTTTCAGTTATTACTGGATTTGTCCAAGTAGTTTAATGAACTTTTCCACATTATTGGATTGTCCATTACGTACCCCGACATCAAGTGGTGAAAAATCATATCCAAAAGACACGACTCTTATCATTTATGCTTCACTCACTGCTCTATATAAGCTTATGCTGGCATGCTTTACAATATAATAATTTATCTGTGGCAAAGTTAAACTCGCTTGTGTATCACCTGTAATATACTGGCACTACGCATAAAAAGTGAATAAGTGACAGCGCTTATGCAAGAAAGACCCTCGAAATCCAAATGCAAATGTCATTTGGCGATATCAATCTATATGAATATCTAGTTGTGTGAATTCTATACAGTTTACAGAACCTTGTTTCCAAGGCAAGTGCGATTAAAACTGAGTAGCATAATGTCTAATTAGTTTATTATAATCTATTTTATTCGCGCTATACTAACAGGCTGCGTGGAAAATCTGTTTATCTTTGAGTCTCGCAAATAAACAAACATCATCACTGTTGTAACTGAATTCAGTTATTATTTCAGAAAAAGTGGCTTAAAACACTTTTATAATTAGATCAGCTGTGTGCTTATAACAACAATGTACATTATTTCACAAGATGGCCCCACCATCAAATCCTTCAAGATTCAAGATTTATTAATTGAGCAATAACAAGAATACACATACAGATTGTGTTTTCTGTTTAAATTTGAGACTTAAATTACAAACAGTAAAGCCAAACAGTAAAGCTGTGTGACTGAGGACACATAAAAATGGCGATACAGTCACATAAATTAAAGGCCACTTCAAGAAGAAATGGAAAAGAAGAAAGAGAGGGCAAGCTGAAAAAAATGAATGGAAAAAAGACAGAGAAACAGAAAAGCTATGTCGATGTGAAAACCAATGCTGTGCCAACTACATTAATGATAAGATAATAATAATAATAATAATAATAATAATAATAATAATAATAATAATAATAATAATAATAATAATAATAATAATAATAATAATAGTAATAATAATAATAATAATAATAATAATAATAATAATAATCGTAATAATAATAATAATAATAATAACGTCAGTAATTATGACTAAAATGATAAATAATGACAATAATAACTATTCATAAATTTTAAAACTGAATTGACATAAAATTTGTGTCAACTCACATAGTGCCATATAGACAGCATACATAACAATTACGTATATGAAAATCAGTGTAAGTATTGATGAGAAGCATTTTACAATAGCGTTTAAAGGCATTGCAGCTGTTTGTTGCAGCCTTATTAGTAACATATCGAGGTACGTCACTGACGAGTAAATAGTATATTTCACAGATTGCTTTGCAAAAAATGTGTAGACCCGGTGGTCGAACCGAATCTCTACCCCAAGTAAAATAATCATGATGGTCATGCACTCTAGAAACTACCAGAGTTGTGAAATAAAAAGCAAGTAATTAAAGAGGAAACGAAGCTTTCAAACCAAGAATAAATCTTTTAGCTTTAATCATCGGTATCTTTTTAAATAATGGTTCTGTATGTGCCAGATATGGTATGCGGGCAACAACCTTAATTGCTCTTTTTTGAAGTTTGAACATACGGTCATTATCAGAGTTAAAAGTTTTGCCCCAGTTTTGTAACTAATAATTAATAAGCGATAATTAATAAGACATAATTAAAGCATAATATAATGTGAGTATAACATGTTCAGCAAGAACATACTTGAGTTTGTTCATAATTCCAACAGAGTGCACAGTTTTAGCAGCTAGATTATTAATATGGTCCGTTCAAGAAAGATCTTCATTAATGATTAGACCTAAAGACGAAAAGGATGAAATTGTTCAATATTATAGTTATCAATTTTAATATCAAGAAGAGGCACATTACTGCTATGCTCACTAAGAAAAAGGATAAACTTTACCGACGTTAAATGACAATTTTTTGCTTTAAGCCATTAACTAATAGAACGGAGTTCAAAATTTAAGTTGTTTAAGATTTTGGATGCATTGGAACCTAGACAAGAAAGAAAGGAAACAAAAGATGTTTCGTCAGCGTACATAACTGTGTTAAATAGAGTGCTGACAAAAACCAACAACAATGTTGTTGGTTGTGTTTGTCTTACTAGGGCAGAATGTAGGGAGATGATAGTGGCGACTAATGGGAGTTAGGTAGTGCGTCTTCGCTGAGAAAATCATCTCAACGATTGCAGTCTGATAAACTAGACCTTTTATTATAACCTAGTATTTTGTTGTCAAGTTCATTCAAAATAAACTGCATTTTAGCTGTTGGAATTTGCTGTTTCCCTTTTGCTGGCGCAGGTCATTAATAAAGATTAGGAATAAAACAGGTCCGAGGATAGAGCCCTGTGGGACCCCAACTACGATGTCACGAACTTCAGATTGAACACCGTTAAATTCAACGAACTGTTTTCTATTACTAAGGTAGCAAGAAAGCAATGCCAAAGAATTATCATTTAAACAGTAATATTTAAGTTTGGCGCATAATATTGGAGGTAATAATAGCACTTTAGGAAAGTTGTATATTTACCATTAGACAAGTTGTCATTAAGCTATGTCTTGCAATGCAAATCATCTAGTGTTAATAGAAATATCTAATGCATACTCATTAATTTTCCCCGGGGAACATGTCTTGAGTTGCGAAATCAAAACCTTGGCATATCACATATGAGTTAAGTGTTATTACAGTTGTTATGTAGGTATCAGAACTCTTTGCACCCTTAATTTGGACACCAGCCACTCTGTGGTAAATTACATTAAGCCCCATACATCAAAAATAAGTAGATGTTACCCGCTTGCAAACCAGCCAACACAGCTGTGCAGAGTGGAAACGTATTGATTACGCCTGGCTACCTTCGGTAATGATTCAATGCTCGGAATGGCATTCAGTTCGGTTCCACTACATTATGTGTCAAAGTTTTGATTATAACATACACCGCAACGAGCATGCTTACATATATTAACCTGCCACACTAGCTAAACTGAGAACTTAATAGATATCACTTGGAAAGAGTATTCACAAATATAAACACAATAAGACAAGTTCACTCTTTATGAAGTAGTTATCGCTGCTGCTAGGACTTACATTCACTAAAATATACATCTCTTACTTCTCAAAATCAACGAGCTAGCCAACCCATTAATGCACGTAACAACTTCTTAATGTGCTATATTATTTCAATTATTGTAATTCTTGATTATGCAATAACTTGTACTACAGTGAAATGCCTACAGGACATAGAATAACTTTCTGGAGTTGATAAATTCTTAAATATCATTTTGATGGCCTGAAGGTTGATTTCTCTTTATTATACTTGAGTATAGTTTCTGCTTGACAACAAGTCTTCCTTAGTCCGTGCTAACGCTCTGAAGTCACACAATTATCGACTTTGGCCAATCTCCAAAATGTGCTGGGCAATCTAAAACGTTCCAACTCCTGCGCATGCGAAGTTGTTTTGGTAACACGTAAGACATTATTACAGAACCTACTCACCATCGAGAAAGACTATTGTCCAAGAAAATCTACTTCGCTTCATAGTAAGACCTCAATTTTTGTGATGTAATAGTTAGCTATGTATCATTCAATGCAGAATTTTGAGAAGCTTTTGCTACACGGCTAATAACTCTTTGGGTTTTATTATCTCAAGATAAACATTAATGAATAATTGTATTTGAGGCAATTATTAACTATTTAACTGAGTGACTCGTTAACTCTTTCCCAGTTTTGCCTAATTCAGCCGTCTATCCAATCCTAAACCTAAAACCAGTATGTGCGTCCACGTGGAAGCAGTCCGGAAGAAACTGATCACCGCACTTGATCACTATAACCTTCAACATTATAGCGAGTTATAGCAATGAAGCAATTAATAGAGTGTGTCTCTATTTGCTGCGAGAAGTTTAGAGAGTAACTCGTCGAGGCTTTCAAACTAGACAGTATGAACTGCAACTGTCGGATAGTTTGCAATAACTTGCCCACAGTAAGCCGCAAAATAACTCACATTTGTTAGTTCGCTGTCAAATTCGCTAATGAAACGTGGCATAATAAATATAACTGATGACATCTTGACAGCTATCCATTACTGGGGGGGGGGGGGAGAACTCGAAATGGGTACACTTTCTTTCACCTCACAACAAATGCACTTATATTCTTGTAAATTCTAGTCAATTAACCTGCTAGTTTTGTCTGATCACTTTTTACTTACTCTTCGTGTATTGTGTTATTTTTCGTGAGATCAATGTAATATGTTTTGTTGTGGAAATCGATGAAAATGTTTTTTTTCGATTAAAAGTTTAAATATCTCCTAAGTTTTAAGCACTTATTCTTTTTTCAGGTTCAAGCAGAGCACAAATTCGTCAACCAAAGTCGTAGTCAGCTTCACCATACGCATAACTACATAATGAAACGTCATGAATGCATAAATTTCTTTGTTGAAGTGTATGGCTACAATCCGCTATTGTACACGCATTTCATAGCACATTCAACGACTCGGACACCATCATTGTGTAAAAATGGAAGAAAATAAAACAGTTGCTTCGCCAGAATAAATTTTTTTCTTAAAACATTCGTTTAAGGTAGGGTAAAGCTGCGGAATGTGGATCACTGGATTTGGGGACACTATACAAAATGGACACAGCTTAAGTACACCACTATAACAGCTTAAAAAGTTAATTTGAAAGAGACAGGATTCCTTTAACAGAAAAACACAATAAAATGATTCCGACGGAACAACGGTGAATGAAGTGACTGGGGAATTAGTTTCAGTTAAAGGTCTTGTTTCTGTGTAGCCACATACACAACTGATTTTACTGGAGCAGAGAAAACCGTCAGAACACGTGTGGCTGACGAATTCGAATCTTGAGGTAATTCGCGCATTTTGCATTCCCTTTTCCAAGAGGTGTATTAATGGGGGTGCGAGTGGGTCAGCCACACTCAGCTATCAGCTATTTTGGTCATATGCTGCTTGCGTGAGCATTCTTTGGTTGATTCTTGGGTCGACCCAGGGCATTCCCAATAATCAGGTTTATTTAGGCTGACCAAGGTAAGGTTGGTAGGACCTCAATTTGTAGGTCCCCTGATTGTCCAAGTGTGTCATGCCGTCATGCAGCGTACGTAGTCTGTCGTCCGTTCACAATTGGAGTTTAACTCAGTTATACCTGAGCCACTAGGAGTAGTCTTGAGATTTTTGCTAAGACTAACGTAGTTAACTTTGGGAAAAACTGATGTCATTCCGAGGGCATACCCTTCAACAGCCGCTCTGCAATGCTGGGTATAGTGTGAACACCTCAGTCAGCTCAGTGCGAGTAATTAGAATGGCCTGGCACTTAATATTAACACAACATAGGCAAAAAAAAATTTACCCCTTCTATGCCACTAATCCCCTGCAGGATGCATACTGTAGTGTTATAAAGTTTTCTACCGCAAAACTGTCAAGCCTAGAACTTTCGGAGAATGACATTAATTTTAATAACCTTGGGTCAATGCTAAAGATCGTTGAATGTGGCCAAAAGCCCCAGCGAAACTTGCTGCATGAATTTTGGACCTGAAAACCGTTTGACCAGGAGGCATTGGGAAATTAGTGTTCTTTGCACAACATTATTGCCAATAAGATTTGGCCAAAAGATGATATTGTGTCAATGTCAATATCCTGAAGTCGCTAGACATGAAGGTCATCGATGCTCTGGTTAAGGTTTTCTAAGTTGGATTACTTTTGGGATTGTCCCTTACTTTTCCCAGATTACTCATCTATAGCGACTGGTCGTCCCAGCATGTACTGCCCTAATGGAATGGCTGAAAAGTTTTACTCGCAAGATTGTCGAAAGTCTCATTCTCTTTCTTGTATATAGTACTTATGATCACATGCAGTGGCAATACAAAATAAACGGCTTTTTCACATGTTTCTTTAGGAGATTACATTTACATATTTGGACAGAAGGAAATTATTTAATTACTCTAAATTTAAATTTATATTGTATTTTCATCATACTTTTTTAAACTTTTGCATATTGCTGCCACCTTCAGGTGTTCTTGTTAAAATTGCTGAATCTTCCTCTTTACTGTTTAAATTTCGTTGGCTTCTACAGTCTTTATGAATACATAATTTCCAAACCTATTTTCACACCTACTGATTTCACCTGCAATTTTGGTCACTTGTTTTTCTGCTTTTCAATATGACACTACTTCGCATTGAACACTACTTCAGAATAAAATCTTTTGAACTAAATTTAAAGTTTATTTGGTTTCTTCAAGCCAATATTGTTTATAGATGGCTGATAAGTACTAAGTTAATATTAATTAATAAAATCTCTGCTCAAATTTTTTCATAACTAACAAAGTGGGAACCAATAAGATCTTACGTTGAAACTTCTTGCTGAACACAGGTTTGAACAACGAATTATCTCATCAATCAAAATACATACCCATTGATAACATGCTTTTTCTGGCCAGGCATTGAAGGTGAAAAGTGAGCGGTTCATTGAAATGGTGATGCGACTGCCCTCAAATTCACTCACAATAGCTATTGACATGAAAATAAGAGTTGTTAACATGTGTGATGATACACACACCTCTGGGAATTGTGAAGACAGCAAGACTGCCAAAACTGATACTGTGAGACCAAAGCCAGTTGCTATGTGTTGTGAACTGTGTTAAGAGCAGAACAAAAGTTGTGAAATGCTTAAACTTCTTTGGAGTAAGAAAACGAACACTAGGTAGAATGAGCTTGGTCTGGAAAAATACTTGTTCTTACTCATGTGTTTTCTTTGAGTTACTGACACACCTTGTTGAACAGTTATTGCCAGAGTATGACAGAGTAAAGTTTGACGTGGTCTAAAAATGCGCCAGTTTTTTGTCTGTTTTAGTTTGACAGCTTAAAAACTGATCTTGTAAACGGACCATTATACAAATAAATTATTTTGATCTTGCTCTATTACTGTTGTTCCTTTGGCAAATAAACCCAGCAGCCAGTTTCTCTCGAAGCCTAAGGGCAGATAATATATTTATATTATATTTGATATACTTTTTGATAGATTAAATGGTAAAAAACACATATACAAATATTAGTTAAATTGTTTACACTCATTTACATACACACACAACCCAAAAAACGACAATATTGACACATTTACATTGTAAAGACGACTTAATACCTATACAATAATATAAACGCAGAATTTTTGATTATTGGGTGCAGCATCACTTCAATTATTAGTCATCAACAACTAAATTCATGATCTGTACATAAACCAATATACATAGTTACACATTTGTATTTAAAATATCTACATCATTGGTCCCAATTAGAAAAATCTTCATTAGTCGCATCTAGAAAATCAGGACAGGGAAATGCATCCGGAATGCGCTCCGTCATTACGTATCCAGCCTTGTACAAAAAATCAATAGGAATAGCTGCAGAAGGCAATAACGAAGGTCTGATAAACGAGTTCATTGAAAACAATATAAACAAATTTCTACGCATTAACGCATAGCGCATTCCAGATGTCTGGTAATCGTCGCTTTACTTGAAGTACGTCCTAGTCTCACGTAAGCGAAAATTTATTCTTTGCGCGAAGCCACAGCAAAACTGGTGGAACTAAAACACTCGTTCTCAACAATGCGAAATGTGCGAAGCAAAGTCGTTGCTGTTAGTTTATGCATGGTCAGTTTATACTGTCTAAGCCAAATTTTAGAAATAGGCAAGAAAATTGAAAAAAAGAATTTCTCAGTCAGTTTTTCATGGCAAAATTTCACTGTAAATGTTGAGTTGCAGGACCGGAATCAACGCTTTCACCTCCAATTAGCAGTCCTTACTTACAACAGACCGTTGTCATTGTTGAGGTTGCTGAATTCGTTAACTGTTGCTGATTACCAAAACGACAACGTAACATTAAAAATATGTATAGATAGAAAAATGCAGAACAATCTTGTCTGCAATGAAACCATATCTATATCTAACTCGTTCATTTGGCCGCATGGAGAGAAGCTGGTTCACGTTCACTCTAAGCATGTGGGTCCATATATTCAGTGGTACGATTGCTGGAAACCGACAGGACATTCAAATGATTTTGGATTGATTTTAGAAGACGACTTAGAACTGTCGCCATATTTTTATCTGTGGCTGAAACCTGCACTTTTGTTTTACCAAGACAACAAGGACGTTGGAGCCGTGTCACTGCAGAGGCCAACACTTGTGGTGAAGATGAAAAAGGGACGCATGTTAAAGAAGAATCCTCTGTGTGCAGAGTGCAAAGATTCTGCATTTCTCTATCGCTTACCAGGATCATGGGGTTATGCCCCTATGCCAAAAGTCTGGATACGATTTCGCGAGTGGGTGTTTGACGTTTTGAAAAATCAAACCTTTGTCCCTTACATTAAAAATGAAAAATTTCTTGTTACTAATAAGTGGGTTAATTTATTCCACCGAAAGTCAATGCCAACTTCATACTTTCTATATTACAATGATATAAACCATCTTTACACACTTTATAGTAATCTCCCTTTCAACAGAACTCTATCGTGCAACAGAAGAGAACCAGGAATGCATTATAAAATTAAAGGCCAGTATGCTCCTACTTGCGACTTTAAGCCTCTGGACATGTGGATTGAAAGTTTTACTTCTTTTCCAGTCAAGCCTTTGAAACTAAACTGGGCAGCAGAACTAGAATTACCATAATCGTTCCTTTTTGTCAATTAGTAAAAAGCGGTTGTTCAAAAAACGTTTTTGTAGAAAAGTTTAGATAATGTTCATGTACACTGTCAAAACTAGCGCAAAATACACTCATTTTCGGTTGCGTACTTCGGTCAGCAAAGTTGTTGTTCAGTTTAATATTGAATTCGTTTAAGGGCTAAATTCTCACGTAGATAGCCAACTTTAAAAGTAATACTCCACAAACTACAATGTTGTTATCGTTGTTGTTGTTGTTGTTGTTGTAGTTGTTGATGTTGTTGTTGTTGTTGTTGTTGTTGTTGTTGCTGCTGTTGTTGTTGTTGTTGTTGTTGTTGTTGTCTTTATCGCTCAGTATTAAATGTGTATGAAATTAACAGTTTTTTACATGATTATGTTGTTTCCCAGAGCAAAAACAAAGCATGATTAAAATATGCGCTTGTTATTATTATGGCAACATCATAATAATCTTTACAAAGACAAAAAATGTGGGTGCTTTCGACCAGTATGAAAACGACGAGGAAAATAAATCGACTAGAACAAGTTAAATCATAACGTCATAATGTAATGCGAACCTATACTTGATAAATATGAACGCTCCAGATCTGCTTTCCTATCGTGAAAGGTGCCAGAGTGAGGTATTTGAAGATATGAAGGTTTCTCGAACTAGTTTTAAGCTTGCCTCCAGGAATGTCAGTGCACAAGAATTGTCCACTCATAATGATAATTTTGCTCGTAATTTATTTAATGAGACACTTTATAAGTTTTGGAGAAAGATTAAAACTTGTTGTAATAATAATATTCCGCTCCCTGACAAAATTGATGATGTGCATGGTGGAGGAAATATTTGTAAACTCTGGAAGAGGCATTACGAGCCAAATAATTCAGTGTCAAATAATAAGTTAAATAGTGATTGCGAACAGGTAGATATTCCAGCTGGTGGTGAACCTGTGTGTGTAATGTATCAGAAATATGAGCTCTATTAGATCTCTTAAACGACATAAGACATATGGGCTTCATTGTATTGCTGCTGAACATGTGATTTTTGCTAGCTATAGAATTTATGTATTGTTGTCTCTGTTGTTCACTGGTATGTCTAACCACGTATATGCACCTGCTGTTATTACTGACTATGTAATTGTACCTGTTATCAAAAACACGAGTCTTGATATAACGGATAGCGATAATTTCATACCAATAGCTTTATCTACAGTGTTTAGTAAAATATCACTTTGCATTCGAAAAGGTATATAGCACTGAATTATATATATATATATATATGCAACTGAAAAAGACACTACATACTTATAACAATAACTGTAGTCCTACATTAATGTGTCTAATTTGACGCCAGTAAGGCATTTGATCGCCTGAATTCATACAGGCCTTTTAAGAAACTCACTGCTGTTGGGTTACCAGTTTCAATGTTGTCTATGCTGAAATATTGGTAAACTTCACAGCGGGTATGTGTTCGCTGGGACAAAACTTACTCTGATTATTTTTCTGTGTCAAACGGCCTGAGACAAGGTGGAATTCTATCTCCTTTGCTTTTCGCAGCCTATATTGATGACCTCTCAAAATATCTGTCGTGCGAAGAAAGTGCATGTTGCCACATTGGCGAAAATGCAATCAGTCACTCATGTATGCAGACGACTTATGTCTCGTAGAAAACTTCTTACGGTATGTGAAAAATACGCTGTTGAAAATGATATCGTTTTCAATGTAAAATATACGATGTATATTTGCATCTATTTTTACCCCTTAGCTTCCGGCATGTTGTCCCTGGAAGGGTTTTCTGTTTGGCAAAGAAGTTAAAGTTAACCATAATGAAAAGTACCTTGGCCATTATTTGAGTAATGACTTAAGTGATGATGCTGACATCTTGAATCAGCTATGATTAATTTAAATAATAGTCAATTGTATTATTAGGGGATTTGGTAACTGTTCTGCACAAAGATTTATTGTTCCAGTCATATTGTACTCAGTTCTACTGTTCTAGCATATAGGTGAAATTAAATTGCACAAAATTCGTAAACTTAGATCTGTGTATAATACTGCTGTTAGAAACTGTTTTAATTATGAATATGGCACTAGAGCTTCGTATATGTATGCAATGAACAGTATTCCACATTTAACTGTAATTCTTCTTATAGTATCTGGTCAAGAATCAACGAAAAAAGTGATAATTTCATTATTAATGGTCGTGTTAATGTATCTGACATACGATACAGTTCAAACTTCGTCTTGCACTGGTCGCAGGTACTTTTACCAAGTTCAATTATATAACCTGTGTGCATACGATGACTTTTACTTTGTATATAACTTTTTACCCTAATATCTAATCATATGTAATTTTTTTAGTTAAAGATTTTCAACATTGTGTGCTGTAGTTTAAATTTTATTGTATGTGTGTATATATTTGTATATGACATTTAGCTGAAATAAGCTGATCAATCAAAATTAGAAAAATAAATTGTCTGTGTTTATGTATTTCATCTTGTATTTTATGTGTGTCGTAGAGTAAATAAATAAAAAGTAAAATAAACCAAATTTCATCAGAATCTATATAGTCGGCTCTACCAGTCAACCTATTATACAGCTAAGAAAACTGTGTTCAAAGTGAAAGTAATAGCGGTTTTGCTAACGTGAATTTAGTGGCTCTATGCCATTCATCACAAAATTTTTGCTTTATGTTTGTGTGGTTTTCATTGGATTTTTTATTCATGAATAATACAGTGTGACTATATCCGTTTTAAGTATGATATTTTTTGTGTTAGTAATATTAAAAAACATTAGCTTTTAGTGCATTTAGTAATCTTGTGATTTTTTCCCTTTTTAGTATTTTCCTTGAGTATAAACCATGGTATTGTTTTGCTGTTTTAATGTTTACTTCTTGTTTCTTTATTGCAGCTATATTTGTTAATTGCCTGCCACATTTTTGTCATTCGAAGTTCAATTTTCGCTATCATGGAATATGCAGAGCACTCTGTATGTTAATTTTTGCTGGTTTACTTTTGAAGAAATAAAGGCTTATATGTATGCGAATGTCATGCATGCGAGGCTCGCGTATAAAGTTGTAATACATTTCACCTTACAACGCTAAATGCAAAAATATATTTACTTCATGTTTCCAGATTACAGACGCAACCGTCAGCTCGACTTCCGAGAATATCTCATTGCATTCGATGCCATGTTGGCACAACGTTGTTGAAAAACTTATTAAAATCGACATATTGCAACTAGTGGGCTTTAGCCAAGCTCAACTCAGCAAATTATTAGCACCTGGTTAAGACAGGAATTTAAGTGTTGTGGGTATTCAACGAAAAAAAAACATTATCATAAGTGTACTGACTGAAACCTCACACTGTGCTATTTAAATTTATCTATGCTCAATGATAAGCTTATAAAAAACGGAAAACATCGCTATTCGCAAGTGCTTTATACTTTAAAATTTCAAAATGTTATACAAATTATAACGTTTCGAACAAAGAAGGAAAATGTGGTCATACAGAGACAAGCTAATTTACCTTCGACTTCGTAGCGAAGAATATCTTTCAAATGATGTTAAGAATCAAGTGCATATAGATGTTGAAAATAATACGCATAATTAAAGTCTGTCTAAGATGCAACAACAAAAATTTAACAGAAACAAAACAAACTTTAGTAGCTGAACGCGATTTGATACAGCTAAAATGAGACAATTAAATTTTAAGTCATTTCTTATTTTTTGCTGTTCATTTGTGCTTTTTTACATTGCATTTAAGGAATTTTGTGCGTATAAAAGACTTGACAAATTTGCAAATACGGAAATAGTTTATAGCAACGAAAAAGAACGTGTAAGAGCAGCGAATGGAACAACCAAAGAGCAAAAATCAAGTGAGATGTTTAAAACTGTTAAAATGCAAAAAATTATGGAAATGGTCAACAACGTCGAGAAAACTGGGAAAATTTTGCACGTGGCGATGATCAATGAAGGCTATCTTCCATTAACACACAACTGGTTGTGTAATACGCAGATTCTTGATGTCCATGATCAACTGCTGTTTATTGCAACAGATGAAGTAGCATATACTTCATTACAGAAATCGTCGCCGAAAGTAAATGTTTTTAACTTGCACACTTTGAGCAAACTCAACGAAAAATACACATTTGACACATGGAATTATAAATATTACTTACTACTCAGAGTAAAGTTTTTGCTGGACTTACTAAGGCACAACGTTTCTTTTGTACTTTTTGAAACAGACAGTTTGTGGTTAAGAAGTCCAAATGATCTTATAAAAAACTATAGTAATTATGATATCATTAGTGCCCAATTTAAGGGAGTAAATTTGAAACAACAAAAATATACAGTTGGTTACATTTTTCTCAACTCAACAAATGAAGGCATTAAAATCTGGAGTGAAATGATAATTCGTTTAGAAAGCGAAATCAATAATACTTATGAACAAATTATTCTCGACAATTTGTGTAAACAGAAATTTTCTTCAGCCAAATGCACATTGCTTCCATACCAGTATGTTACTGATGGGGTCTGGTACAAAATGAATCTTAGCATGAGGGCAAAAATTGTTCCTAATCCTTACTTAATAAATAACAACTTTATTAAAGGAATACCTCAAAAAATGGCTAGGGCAAAAAGATATGGTCATTGGTTCTTGGACGAGCATGCAAAGTGTAATCTAACTCATGTAAAGTATGTAATGCAAAGATTCAAAATTTCTGTGCAGTAACTTTTGACGAAGAACTAAAATTGATTTTTGATTCCACATTAATAAGACTTGCAGCAAAAATAAGACAAGGTAAAGCTACTTTAGTATTGTTTGCACAAGAAATATTAAATATGAGAAGTTTCTTAATGTTAAGCAACATCTTATGCTATAAGATTCAGTTCAGAACGTCCCTGGGAAATATCACTCTGACTATGAAAACAGAAACAGACATTTTTTGCTACAGATTTCAAAAGAGCTTCAATTTCAAACAGTATGTCGTGATTTCAAATAAAACTTCACTCTTTCAGGACTCCATCAACCAAAATAGGTCTTATACTATGAATTTTCTGCGACATTTCTGATCAGAGACAGAACCAAATGACTACAAATTAGGAACTATTCTATTCAAGAGGATATCAGCCATCCAATCATGCTATTTGTTTAAACATTTAACAGTGATTTAATTGGATAAAATTAAGAAAATACACCCTGTCAGGCACTCCAACTTAGCGTATTGAGTAGCTTAGCTTGGTGTACACTTTGCGTGATTGCACATATTAATTCATTGATCTACTGCTTGCTGCAGTAGAAACTGTGCAGTGTTCTGTTACTATTCCAGGAAAAACCAACGGATCAACCAAGGACAAATTAATCTCGTTTCATCTTTTAATCTCCATAAAAAATATAAAATAGACTTGAGGCCAAAGTGCATCAGAGTGTTGTGTTTGAATATTTTATTTTTCTGCATAAACCGATTTCACACAAGCGTGCTGTACTTTGTTACAGAGCAAAGGCTAGAGCTACTGACATTTTTTTTAAATTTATTTTTCAAAAATCGATTTTTAATTGGTCTAAGGTAAGCAAATGCATTTCATACGTAATTTTGCATGAAAAACCATTGTGTGAGGAAAGGAAACCTGCAAAAAGAAATCAAAATAATGTAACAAGCAAATGTTTGCAGTCCTGAAGGAGTTAAAGCCTGCCACTTTCTTATACTTTGGCCTAGGACTGCCCAGAAATCAGTCTTTCTGCTTCGTAAGTTGTTTTGTGCTTAAAAGACTTTAACGGTTGTTTGCTCCCTCTCTGACGTGCATTTGCATGAATTAGCCTGGCTGTTTTGTCTGTGGTAATGGAATAAGCACCCAGCAGAGTGATCAGTATGCCATGTCCAGAAGATAACTATTTGGATTCCTCCGTTCTTAAAGCGAATTTTCTAATGTTATAAGCTTACTAACTGACCTGTCATAAACTTATGTTAACGAAGTTTTCGCATTGTTATGATTAGTTAAATTATTACAGTAATCCTGGTCTATAATAGTTATATAATAGTTCCTATATAATAAACTGCATGCACTATTTTAATTACAATTTTCAGATCTTATTTTTTATTTTGCCACCAAGATTAGTTTAGTTTAGATTACTTCACTGCAAGTATAAAAATAAATTATATCAGATAGGGCTAACAGCCAGAATGCATATTTGCTGCTTTTGCATCAAATACATGACCATTAAAAATATCACACTTCAAAAGTACAAATAAAATCATACAGACATGTAAGATACAATGACGTTGCAAAAAATATTGGAGTGAATCAGAAATGTCTCAATCATGATTACATATAAAACTGTTAAATTTACGGTCTGTCATAAAATTTGTCTTCGACAAGTACATTACAAGAGATTTTTTTAATAACAACAAATCCTTTGCATGTGGGAACCACCGTTACACAAATTATTCCACGATGGCTGTTTGACAGCTACTTGCCTTGAGTAGTGGCGCTGCAGTCTCACCATAGTGATCAGGCAGACAAATTTAAAATTATTTGGTTCACATTTTCATTCCTCAAACGATTAACAGAGTGTAGTCTATGACATTTTAGACACAGCAATGAGCACCAATATTCTTGAGTGCGCTTGGCGTATTGGGTTGACAGCTGATATTAGGAAAGAATTAATATTTACACGTTTTCTTCAAGCATTGAAGTAAACCGCCAATATTACTGTAAACAAACTTTCTTTAGATTTTTAGCAGAATTTTTTT
The DNA here is from genome assembly GCA_030141605.1 of Tubiluchus corallicola. NCBI lineage: Eukaryota > Metazoa > Priapulida > Priapulimorpha > Priapulimorphida > Tubiluchidae > Tubiluchus > Tubiluchus corallicola. Next base: position 180,708 of record JAQGDQ010000071.1, read on the forward strand.
AGGGCATTTTTCTCGAAATATTGGCTTTCGCATTTCGCAAATTTCGCCTTTTTCATTTAAACCTCTATTGCAGACTGGTAATGAACGTGACGTTCAAAAGATTGGCTTAAAAATTTATTAAAATCACGGTCCTAAAATGTTCACATGACTAACGCAAAATGCTGACTAATATATATCACAATACACATTGGTGTGCTTGCAAACCAAAACCGTCCATAAGTCGGCATAGTTAAAACTAAGTTATGATGCTTCAAAGTAGAAAGCACCAAAAATTTTGTCAAATGTGGATTTTTTATTTTTTTTATGAAAAAAATGCTTATTGGACTTTTATATTCTAGCATCAGGAAAATGTCCAAAAATACTAAAAATCAAAATTTATAACTAATTACTGTAATGATGGCCTTTCCACGTGTTTGATAGTAATTAGTAACTTATGCAATATGAGTAAGAAGCGCTTTTGAAATGCGGAGTTTTCCTTGTGGTTTATGTGTACCTGTTTCTGAATACAAAGCTTACTGAAAGCTTAGTTACAATAGCTATGGATAATATATTAAGACCAAGATATTATAATCCAAGGCTTTTGTTCTACTGACAGACAATCTGAGTAAGCAAGAAAAAAGTAAAAAATACATTACAATAACTAAGATGGCCATTTCAAGAATTACAGCACGAGTTTTTGGTACCAAACAGTAACCTAATAGTAACTGCAGTTTTATAAACATAAAAGTTTGTACACAAGATATCACCAATTTGAGTAATCACAATTGAGCTCAAAAGTAAACTGTTACTTCCCTCTGGAGTGAGCACTCAGTATGTCAGTCTATTGGCAATCGCTGGGGTACACCCTTCGTCTCTCCATGGAAGGATACCACCTCCAAAACATCGCATACCACTCTCGACAGTACTAGGTGCCAGTCCGTCCACACCATGACAACAAGTGCTGGATTGCTTATACTGTGTAAAAGGCTCAAAGATGGTTTTTTCTCCACTCAATTGCATCACAACACATTGCCCATTAGGACAGTATTTCACCATTCACAACTGTCCAGGATTTTTCACCAATAAAACATCAGTTCAGCCAATTTCAACAGATAAATCTTAGGTTTGTCCTCAAAACTATAAAACCCATCATTTTAGCTGCCATCACTTTCCAGCTTATTCCACACACTTCTGAATATCCAAAGCACATTTTCCTGTTACTGGAACAGTTCATTACATTTTACTTTAGACAGGTAACTATAGTACGATATAGGCTGGGTGGGAAAGTAAAACACCCCGGCAATAAAAAATAAAGTAAACTATGTAGGTAGTTTCCTTATACAAAAACAAACTAAGTTAGGCCTCTTCAATCGAACAAAACATTTATCATTGAACCAAGTTGCATAGTATAATGTACAAAGGTGGTTGCTTGTAATGTGCAAGAACACATTTTAGCTAAGGGGTGGACCTAGTATGGTCCATCACAATTGCCCACTTTTCTGTCTAGAAACTTGTACTGCAGTTGTAAAATTTGCTAACTCCAATTGTAGCTCGTGGAAGCAGCTGTTTTGCTTAGGGTTCTTTCTGTTGCCAAACCAGGATCTTCGTCAGGAAGAGCCATCTACAGGATTTAAACGTAACTTCAATTTAATCTTGTAAAATCGATAGCAATCGCACTTTAGTACGGTTGCTCCGAGCTTTGTAGAGACGCGACAAAAACAATGGCTGAATCTAACAGTGTTATCCCAAGTTTACGTTTTTCAGTGCATAGCTTGTACCTCAAATTCAACGTGGATTATCTCAGCTTAGAACATGCAGCATAACATAGAGCAATGAGCTTGGTATCAAAATGATCCTTATGAAATGGAGATTCAGGATTTGTGAATATCTAGAAAAGCTTAATTGCTGAATTAAGGACGATTTTGGTATGCAAGCACACAAATTTTAATGTATATTAATATAATATACTATAACCGTATATTAATATACGGTTGACAAATTCTACATAACTTGTATTATAACATTGGCAAATTTAAAACAGTATAATACAGATACAGATAAGGAAGCTTTCAATTTTCATCTCTGATGTGGAAGAGGCTTTCGCCTAAGACTAAAATGTGTAGAAGAAACTAAAGGTAAGCTGCCTCGAAGATATATCTATTGATTTATTTTTTAATTAAAAACTTACGAATACAAAGTAAATGGGCACTGCACATAAGAAATGTAAACTTAGTACTGCATAATTGTTGCGTCTGTGCCGCTAATGCGCATAGTTGTGGTCGTGGAGAAGGGTTTATTTTTCTTTCCCGCGCTTTCTTAGACAGAAGCACTCGCCATGCTGGCGCGATGGCTTTGTTGCATGCTAGTTCACGCTTGTTAGTTATTAATGAGTCATGGAAAGCTCAACATTGTAAGTTCGCATTATTACAGAGAGTAAAAGCACATAATAATGGAATGCTTACATCACTGACAATCAGCAGGCAGTTATTACATTTATAAAAGAAATCTTATGGACTATAGAAGCCAAGTGTACATATATATGTTTATATATGTATATGTTTATATATGTATATAAATGTATATGTATTTATTTATTTCTTGTACCTAATAAATAATAAAAAAGTGTTTTTACTTCTTTTGGATGTCTCAACTATACGAAATTTAAATTATTTGACCACTTGTTGAGACAGTAATTATAACATAAATTGTTGCTATTGCTTTACTATTATTTTTTACTTGTTTTAACAAATTAACAAAGCTTTTTTCATTTATTATTTACAGCTTGAACTAATTTATATCATAATTCTCATCAAGTGTTGTTTTGCGTATTTGTTGTACCTTATAAGAGCGCAAATATGTGGCATAAATAAATAAATAATTACTTAAAAACCTCTGTTTCATTCGTTTATACTGTGCTTTCAAGTTGTAATTATTTCTGTCAAAACGTAATGCCATTTTATACTGTTTTTATACCAAATTATTTATTATTTACAGAAATAAACAACATTGTGTAATTCAGTAAAAATTCCTGGAAAGTAATAAACTATGATGATAAGAATGATATTTCTTTGGCGAACTTGAACCTCAATAATTGACATCTAACATAATGTCAATCATTTTTGTTGACTGACCAATCAGCGTGCAAATTATTTCGCACCCTGCAGAGCTTAATTAGCGCAGGTACGTTCGGGACCTTTAGCTACAGCTGCGTCTAATGCTGTTGTGAAAAAAGCTCAACTTTTCGTGAGATTGCGGGTGAAATATTGGCTTGGTTCTAGATTTTGTTATTGTCAATTGAAATTGCAAATGAATTAGTGGAAATATATAGTCTAGTTTCGTTTATTGGAAGAAATGCGCAACGCTTACGTCTATGAATTGCTGATTAAACCATTTTGCAATCAAGAAAATATGCAGTTTAGTTTAGTTCATGGCTTTGCAAGTTAGATAAAAACAACTATTTGAATAACTTTAAATAAAGACAAAACAAAATGTTTTCTTTTATGGCCAGTTTTTTATAAACCTCAATGAGACCTTCACAATCAAAATTAATTCAAATGTCGTCAAAGCTTACATTATACATTAATGTAATATTACCTAATTTTACACTACTTTTCTGGTTATAATCATGGTTTAAAATGCCATTGGGACTTATGTGACACGGCCATTCAATATAAGGGTCGTCTGCGTAATGGAACAGTCAAATGTATTCCATTTCCGTAGCCTGACAAACGGAAAAATACAACAACTGAATAAATATTGCAGATGAGCACATGATCAATTAATATAGAAAAAATACATCGCAGGCTTGATGTTCGTTTGTTTAAAGGCAAGAAAGACTTAATATTTTTTTTGCTCATTTATTGTGAAGCAAGGCTAACTGGCTTAGTTTCTTTATTGTACATTGTTTAAATTGAAAAGTCATTTTCTGCTACCTGAAGTGTTAATTTCGTGTAAAAATAGCTGCTACTCTGCAAATTTGAGTTTATGAAAAAGTGCAATCAGTTTATACTTAGACATTAGTTGTGTTGATGTTGTTAGTTTAGTTTAGTTTAGCTTAGACAGTTGTTATCCTGCGTGATCTGTTGTCCCGAATGCTGCTGAGCGTTGTGACGTTACCGCAAAGGCGGAACGATAGACCAAGATGTTTGACGTCAATTATGACATCTCTGACCATCGTTTTGTGCGAGTAGTCACTACATTGATAAAACCTGAAGCTGAAGTAAAAAGATTATATTTATTAAAGATAGAGTCATAATTTCAAAAAAGACATTCGAAATAGCCGACAATTTCTCCTAAATAATTCTGACTAACAATTTATGAGCTAATGAGCCAGCCATGTTATATGACGATGGTATTTTGGCCTCGCACGCAACCCGAGATCCCGGAAGGTGATAACGGTTACAGCCACATGACTGTGGTAAAACGATAACCTAAAATTGCTGAAAAAAACAAAGAAGAAAAGCTGAGGATAGGTGGCTGAAAGGTAAGTAAGGCTGAGGAGGCATTCCTGTGCGAGGGGGTGCGACGAAACTAAGCAGCGTTGTTACTCAAAGTAAGTACAAAACTATGGCGGTGATCAAAAGAAGCTACATCCTCTAATCTCAAAAGTAGCGCACGGTGGTAATAAGATTTGTTTCCTGACAATGAGAATGAACAAAATGGAGGGATAGAATTTAGGTGATACTTTGTTGATAAGATGGTAAAATGGAGTTATTAAGAAACCTGAATCTCAGAAACTAAGCAGCGTAGAACGAAAAGAACACCAGATTCTAAATGCTTGCGTTTTGGCTACAATTTGTACAATTTTATGATGTTAATCCCTAGTCACCAAAACTGCGGATTAAAATTTTAGTTTACAGATAGATCTTGGAGTCTTGATGGCTTCCAGTGCTGGTATGCTTAGGTAATGTCGTTATCTAGTGTTAGTCACTTGATTCCAAATGGCTTCATTCAGGAGATATGGCTTCATTTCAAATCCAATGATTTAAGGCACGACTTACGTCTTCCGTTCATTTAAAAGAAACCATGTCGCTATCCAATGGACAATGGCCTAATGACTTCTAGGTAGTAGTAGGCCAAGGTCAGTTTAGTCTTTAATCACAATACACTGGCGAAATGGAAACCTAAAAGATAAAATTAATTTTAACGGATAACGTTTTCACGCGAAATGGTATCGGAACCGGAAATGAAACAAACAAACAGCATTTGTTTATGATTTTGTAAAACTTTAATGTGTTATAATATCGATTATAGGAGCTTGGTCTGGAAAAATACTCGTATATTATGTTTGAGTTTATATGAGTTTAGTAATGAATAAAAGTGCTGGCACGATTCAGTGGCATTACCGCAAGTTTTCACAAGAAAGTTTGCACCAGAAAGATCATCTTAAACTGTTAATGCAGTTTTATCTCTTGACGATTTCACGGTTATTATATTGCGCATTTATGTTTCTCGTTAGCGCATTCCTCTGTTAGGCAAATAAATTCTGTGTGATTTGAATTACAAAATAATAAAGATGCGTGATGAACTTTCCGGGCGAACATGTTGGCTAACTTCTTCGGAGATGTAATTCTATCATCATGTCGTGGAGATGATAAAATATCAAACTCTCTGTTAACCTGTGTCGGAAACAAAGTTCAATTTGTGATTCTTGTTGCAGTGAAAACAGTGAATGCGGAAGAATTTGAACCTTCAATTTTGCTACAAGATCCAAACCTAAAACTCGTTTCCCTACAAAGTTTATATGTAAGTGAAAATAAATTTGTTAACTATATTGTTGTATTGAGAAACTGAGAAAAACCAAGAATAACGGATTAATATATGGGTGACCGGTAATAAAGTCACAAAAGTCACAATTTTGGAAAAACTCACGAGTTAAAAGTTACTATTAATTTATGTTGGCCGGAAAAAGTCACAATTTTGGCTGAGAATGAATCACATTAGTACAGAAACGATAGAATATCAAAAAGACTAAATTTTACATAATGAATAATATCTTAATAACGTGAAACATACCATGTCTTATACGTGGCTGCAGATTAATCTCAAAGAGCTTCGATGGTAACACAGTGCTGGGTTTTGGACAGCGTACTAAATGTATACAAAACAGATAACCATAAGTTACATAGATATAATGGGAAGCCTAACTAGAATGAATAGTCTATTCAAAAGCAATTAAGTAAAACAGTAAATAATATAACCTAAAAGTCATACATTCACAGAAAACGGCTACTGTTCACTCAATGGTGTAACGGGACCTGTTTGCTAAGGCAAGCCTTGGCAAACTTTATCAAATAACAATTTTCTTTATATAATAGTTTTAGTGCCAATACGACTGTCCTGACTTAGGCTATCTCAAAGCAATCACTAACACATGATGAATCCACAATTATAAACAGGTGTTAATTGTTTCTCTCTCTGCCAATAAATACTTAAAATAAAAAAACGAACAGTTGATTATTTTTGCGAATATGTGATTTTCTTTATGCATATAAAACAATCAATCAATTAATCAGTTAGCCTAACAAACAAGCAGTATTGGATGGCATTGCTAGTTTATTTAATACTTTTTTGATTAAGATCTATTTGTTTTAACAACACAATGCATTTTGAAACTCGTCGCCCTGTTGCATTTCCTAATATTACAACATTGCATGAAATACGTTAATTTTTACAGTAATATAATTTGAAATTTTAGAGAATTATTTCGGAAACCATTCAAGATAAAACTTCGGATTAAGAGCACTTTTCTAAATACACTCGAAAATTCAAATTTCCATCCACCAAATTCGATAAAAGTTTTAAAAATAGCAAATCCACAATTTTTAATTTCATTGATGAAACACACTTCTGGCATCATATGACATTTCTGCTCCTCTTAGATCTTTTTTTCAAATATCATAATAGCGCCCTTTCATTTAATTATTAACATCTTGGTTTTACGACGAAATTTTGGTAAACAAATTAGCAAATATCACATTTTTGCTACACTTGGACCGAATCATCTTTTCTAGGTATTCTAGAACAGTCACAAACATTCGTTGCGCGTCTTTGCCTTATTGTTAATCAGCGAAATTTGTTTGCTGGTTCCATCCCACATACTATTGTCTAACCATGAAACAATTCTCTCATTTAAGTTCTAGTGATGATCCCTATTATTGCATTTAATGCGTAGAAGCTATTTTCTCTTTTCAGAGCTGTGAAGATGTTGATGTTCAGGAATTATTTTCTATGACCAGTGTTACTACTACTCCTTTAGCTAATCTGTTATCTTTCTGAGTGCTCTTCACTACATTCACAATCTAGATGTCTATGCAAACACTTATGATAGTAAGTATGATAATTTAAACTCCGTTACATCGAATCCTGATTCTAACGAATTTAACGTTTTCAATTTGCACATTTTAAAGTTTATAAAATATTTGCTAATGTGGCTGACAGCCCAGTAGTTTTTCTCAACCGTCTGAGATCATTAAAACTTTATGATAGAAACAGTATAATTAGATTCATTAAAATAATTAAGCAACGCTGCTTTTGTTAACGTCTTGTTTACGAATATTCATATTCTTTATAGTTTATCTTTTTTTTATTTATTCCAGAATTTTTAATTTTAATAACTTAAAATTATAACTTTAAAACTGATAGACTTTGAATTTGATTTTCAAACATTTGTTGTAATTTTTAATCTATGTGCATGAGGTGTCGTTTTAAGCTTTTTAAGCATTTTGTCTTTTGTTTTTTTGAACAAAATTTAATAAGCGAATTCCTGACACGTTGCGCCCCTGTTTCAGGAATTCGCTTATGTATAAGCGAAGCCAGTGTTTTACTAGCCCCTTTTTTAGTTCTGTTCAGTTCAGTACTTCGTTGCTTCCACTAATATGGTTGTAACAGTTTTTATCAACTAAATAAAACTTACGTTTCTTTAACTTTAATTTATCGCTTTCGAGTTTACTCTGCACCAAATACTATTAAAGTAAAATCTTTTGAAGTTCCTTTTTCCATTCCTCAATAGTTTTTTTGCGCATAAAAGGTGTTGCAATCAGATTTGATTTAAACAAAGTATTTAATGAAGTTTGCTCTTGACCCATAGATTGGCTTGTTTCCTGCATAAATTAGCCAGTTTGTTGACTAACTGTACACTGTCACTTATCAGACGTTATTTTCGAACTCAGCAGTATGACGTTTGCTAATGTCGAGCTGTTCATTTAAGTGTGGCATTATGCGTATATGAGCAGTTAATCCTGTAATAATTTCAGCTGTTTGCATGCGTATCAGACTCACTACTGTACTCCTGCAAATCTGCCTGTTCGCGGGTTCTTTTGATAGACTGACTGGTTGCAGCTACGTTTGAGCTGGCAAGGTAATATTCTAATGTAGATAGCTTTTCAGATTTGCTAATTTCAATGTCACTATCTAATCTCTCTTTTCCACTATTAACATTATCAGTAATGAAGAAATTTTCTGTTGGTTGAAAGACACTATCTGCGTGTTTGCTTATTTCATTATTTTATTGAGCTGTGGCATGTGTTGGAAAATTTGTTCGCTCACTAGAAGAGGTACTATTATGCTTCAATAAATCATAGTCTCGAAATATAGCTTTCTTTCGAAATGGGAGTTTTCTGCTTGAAATCTCTCCAGGTTTTTCTCTACATGTATCAATTGAATCAGTATTTCCCAATCTTCATTTAAATTTGCTAATCATCTAGATGTTGAAATAAAATTCGTCCAATAAACGCATTTATGATTCTAATATGCACTGGGTCAATTACAGGAGTCACAAAATAATTTTCCGCCCATGGCCTAATTGGCTTCTTATCAGATAATTCGGCTCTTTTCTTTCTTAAAAATACTTGTTGTCCCGGTGTAAATTACACTGAAATTTACCTTATCTCTACGCTTCATACGCTACTTCCGAGCCATGTGCCTAGCCCTAACAAATGTTTAATGTAATTTATCAGATTTTGCGTTAGCTGATCATTAGGATTATAATGTGTCGGTCTTAATATATTATCCATAGCTATTGTTGGTGTTTGAAAATAAATTAGAAAGAATGGAGAATTGCCATTGGCAGAATATGGCATTGTACGCATGGAGACTATGGCGAATGGGAGAAAGTCTAGCCATTTTGAAAGTTCATCAGCACATAAACAACTTAACTGATCTAATTATGGTCTATGGACTCGTTCACAACGAGAAAGTGCATTATTAAGGTAGGGAGGCGAGAGAATTTGATAAATATTAAGGTGTTTCAATGACTATTTCATGATTTCACTGCAGTTCTCAACCACGCTGTCCATCAGATGTGTCTAGCTACACGCATAACGAATTACATAATTATTTAAGGCGTTAGATGTTATTTGATATTATGTTATGTTGATCTGAATCATACTTGCTCACAGTTAACAGATAAAGTTTCCTCAGTCTTGCATAGCAAATTGTCTTCTGCTATAAAGAATCTCCCTATATCTTGATATTGTTGTTTAGTGTTGAAAGGCCAGGCAAGATTTTCGATAATTTGAGCTAAATGTTCATCCTCAGCTTGCCATTTTAATACGAGGTTGAGATTTATTGGGAGATGTTATTTCTGTGCATTGGTCTGCGTTTGTCCATTTAACTGTTCGTCCCCTAATTATGGAGTGTCAGTATTTTCAGTATTATTTGACGGTGCCTGATCCAGTGCATCTAAGACATCTGGTGTGTCTGTTGCATCTTGCACATTCAATATTGGATCGACTTCTTTCCAAATATCTTCTTGCTGTAAGTCCAAAGGCATTATAGTTTATCTTTCTATCATTAATTCATGTTCATTTTGATCAAAACACAGGGTTTCTTGCTCTGTGCTTTCGTCACTTATGTAGTCTTGCATTTCTGAATCGCGTTGTTTGCTTTGTATTAGTAGACTCGGTTCGCCTTTTTAACTCTTCCGGGTGTTTCTGTACCTTTCCAGTGGTATTCAGTAAATCAAATTATCTCTGATACTCTTGAAAAGTGGCTCCAGTCGATGGAGTTTCCGGTACTGGGTTCATAGCTGCTACTACGTTTTATTATCCAGGTATGTAGTACAAAGTAAAGTCATATTCAGACAATGCCATCATCCAACGTTGCAAAAGACTAGATCCCGGGTAATTTCCCACGAAAAGTTAGCTTAAAGGTTATTTATTGCAGTAAACAAGATTTTGTGAACCGTAAGGATAGCTTTTGAACTTCCTTATGCAAAAGCCTCTTTTTGACTAATTGGCCATTTTCGTTGAATGTCTGATAACGAGTGTGGGAAGTGCGCAATTGGTCTTGCAGTTGCTTGTTCAAAACTCCTGAGATAGAAAAATTACTTGAGCCTGTATGCAGAATATAAGGCTTACTAGGATCCGAAAATCAAAGGATCGGTGTCTTAATCAATGCTTTTTCAAGTCACAAGAAGCTTAATTTCTTTTCGAGTTCCATATAAATATCCGTCCTTTTCTCAACAATTGCAAAAGTAGTTCAGCTTTTTCAGCAAAATCAGGAATAAACATATAGGAATAAATTTCCTTTAAAAGTTCACCAATAAAAGCTTTTACTATGTTTTGCACCGCTGTTATTTTATCTGTTTCTGTACGTATTGCATCTGAGGTTACAACATAGTCTAAATTATCTACTTTCTTTGTTAAAAATATACATTTTCGCCGGTGGCATTTCAAATTAGTTTGCCTAAATCTATTGCAAACATCTTGCAAATCTTTGAGACGAGTTCCTATGTCTGGACTACAGACCAGCAATTAATCAACAGAAGAATGCAAACGATGCCTCCTACCTTCTGTTATCAAATCTTTAGCTAAGCTGTGATCTAATTTAAGAAATGCTGACGGTGAATTTGTAGCTCTAAAAGAACATGCATTGAATTTATATATGCCACCATCATGAATAAGAAAAATCGTATAATCTCTGGAATTCTCTTCCATAGGAATCTGGTGAAAAGCACTCACAAGATCTAAGAGTTTCTCTCCTTAAACGATTTAGAATACTATCGATAGGAAGTGGTTGTGCGTTGGCCTTGACTGTTCTTGAATTTAGAAAATGAAAATCCACACATATTCTTAAATATTCTTAATCCACAAATACTACAATACTGCAACTACTACAAGGTATTCTACAGTACTACAGCTGTAGCACGAGTCAACATCGACGATATCAGAGAAAAACTAGTTCGAATCCTAATGAATATTTTTTTTGATTGTTAACATGAAAAATGTTACTTATTGAATTTGATGAATTGATTCTGCGATTTTTTAACAAACCATTTAGTGTGCACACCAATAAAAGTGGGTGGGTCAATACAATCAATATTGTGCAGTGCAAGAAATGTTTGCGTCACTCACCAATGCGTCGTAGTTACCCGACTGTTCAGTAATCCAGTCTGTCATGGAATCCAAATATATGTAATCCACATTGTACGTAATCCGAGCACTAGTTATATCTGTGAATGGTAATCCAAATATGTGTAATGCAAGAACTGTATGTAATCCGAGCACAATTTGAAACACTTCGTCATTTTCCACAGTATTAGTCCAACTGATGATCCGAACGTTTCATGATGGATTAATCCAAATGCTTTTGTGGTGATAATCCAAATAGTTTTTTCGGTAATCCAAATTATTCGCGTTGTAATAATGCAATAGTTCAATCTTGGTTCTCTCTATTTTATACGAAAAAATGTGAAAAAAGCATTGAGAAATTCCAGAAATTGTCCATGAAAAGTGTCCACGTATTGTAAAACGTCTCAAAATTACTAATTACTAGTAAAAATCATTAGATCCGATGATAGAATCTCGAGTCCATTTTTGCGTAGTCCGTAGCATGAAAATTTTCAAAAGATCATAACAGCGTTGAAAAAATCACAGAAAACGACAAAAATCGTCACTGCATCAATAGTTTGTTAAACTAAAGTCTAGTTGTTTTAAGAAGAGTGAATGTAAGTCCTTATAATTAGACTGTTGAAATAAGACTGTTGTTCAGCTTAACGTTTGCGTTATCGTATGGCTTTATTAATGTGCATTCACAAATAACATATCTGGTGTAAGAAAAAGTCCCGTTTAGTGCAATATACAGAAGTAAAGCACACGTGTCGAGTTCGAAATCTTAACTGTCACTGCCAGCTGAAACAGCGTCTTATATACTGTTCATGCCTACTATTTTTAGCTCTACTGGGATACGTATTTTTAGGCATGCAATCAGCCCTACTTTTAGACATTGCATAGCAACAGTCCTTTGCTGACTTGGAAGCCAACCAACGGTGTTTTTCTGCCTTACTAGACTGAGACGAGTCCTGGCTCTGACTGGTTAATTTACACTGGGAGCTGATTGGTTCAGTGGATGAAGCTGTACATGTTATAGGAAGCTGACCTTGTATCAATGCCACTAATTAGTTATACGTGTGCATCTAAGTATTCGCACGTGCCAAAGAGCAATGGCCAAGTTACAAGCAGTAGCAATACTTAATGTGATCTTATCCATCAGCCAGAGCTATTCAGAGAATCTTAATATGCAAGGAAACACGGACTTATCTTAAACATGTTGATGCACTTATTATATAGTTGACGTGCATGGTAAGCTTTAAGAGCCATTTAGATGATCAGTTTTTTTCGTCAAACTAGTTTGATCGTGTAAATAGCAAAACTAACGAACTTTTAGTTGCCAAATCGTTTCATCGGCAAAAGAACCCAGCGGCCAGTTTCTTTCGCAAGCCTGAGGGCAGAATATATTTATATGATACATTTGATATAGTTTTTGATATATTTATTGGGTAACAGAACATATATATTAGTACTTATGTATGTATGTAGTTTATTGACTAAATCAAATTACATGTATACATGAAGAACGAGGTAAATGCCACAATCGATACATTAGTGATTTTAGTCCAAATGTCACTTTACGTAAATTTCCTACTCAAGAACAGTGTTATGCATACAAGGTACATCAGCATAAAAGTTGCAACATGTCATAACATATTATATAACAATTAGCGTGCTCAAAGAAGTGAGTTAAATCAGCAAAGTTTACAATGTCGTAGCGGTTTCTAATATTAGATGTGAGGGGGCATGTCTGTATAACGTGTTTCTCAGTTTGAATGTCCCCACAAGGACATAACCTATTTTCCCTTGGCTGTCTCGCCCATCTACCCGTTTCCATCCGCAGCCTATGTGACTGAAGACGCACTCTTGTGAAGCTTATCCGATGATGCTCAAATATTGTCGATTCAAAACGAGGAGTTTCGAGACCGGGGTTCAATTCCAAGTAGGTTACACAGCGTGTAGAATTAACCCGATTCCTTATGCTTTGTTCCAACAAAACTCTCTGCTGAGGTATATAGTCTGACTGGTAATTCGCCTGAAGCTGGTCAAGACATCTAAGAAGTTTGCTGCCTGCATTCCTTGCCATGGCGACAGTTTTCATTAAAGGTTCATGGCGAAAAGTACTTCTTATAAGTTTTGCCCATGTTTTCTGCTGCCTAGACCGTAGCCAAACTAAAGGAGCTAGGTATCCAGATTCTATTAAAGCAAGGTTGTTGCAGGTAGTCTGTCTGACGCCCAATTAAGCCTTGATTAACCCCATATACGTAGAGCAAGGCATATAAGTCCTATTATCAGTATTCCAACTCTGGGGGCTGTAGAATGTTGCTGTCAACGACGTACAATCTAGGACTCTTTTCTTCACATAAGAGGGAAAATCTTCGTTTTTCCTCAAGAAAGCATAAAACTTCAAAATAATTGCATTCATTTCTTGCATATGATGCTTGATTATTGAATGAGTCTTCCCGTTATCTGCGATAGTAGCTCCTAAATAAACATACGTAGACGTGCGCTTAATTTGGAAATCTGTCATTGTCATCGGCAACATCACCGTTTACCGCCATGAACCGAGGCTTAGTGTGGTTCATCGACATCTCATAGTTGTCACAAAATGATTGTAAACGCTCCAATTTAATGTTACATTGTTCACGGTTTGATGCCAATATAGCCGTGTCATCCATTATTAGTAATCCCCTAGCTAACCATTCGTATCAGTGGCTGTGACGCGGGCCTTTACTTGTTGGTTTTCTGTTCTTTATTTAAACCAGATTTTCTTCAACAATTCCCAAACTAGTACTCCTAGCCGAGCGGTGAGGTAGTAGTACACAGATGTTAGTAGTTTAGAGACTGAATCAGTTTCTCATAGGTACCTCTACGGGGCGTACCTTGAGACAAAAGATGTGGGTTCGAATCACGAGTGGGATCTTAAGTGTCGGCCTTGAGTTGCTGTTATTGTGTTTAGCTCACAAAGTGTGAACTATTCATAACATTTTTACTATTTAAATACTTCTTGAATGTTCACAAAAAAACGCACTCCAAGATACATATTTTTGTGTATAAAGAACGATCAAAATTTAATTAACAAATTTGTGATGATCAAAAGATAATTTTCAAAATCAATCAGTGTGCTGCACTCCCTTTTGGTTTATAATTAAAAGTACTTTCAAAGGCAGTCTCTCAGACAACAAGACTATACGTAATCACTAGAGCCTAGCTGTTTTTCAGATAAAGCATACCTAAATCATGTTATACTTTAAACAACAAACCTTCAAATTGTTGCAAAACTTCTTAGACATAATGTTGTATACCTTACATGGAGGCAAAATAAACACGAGGCAAAACTCAACTAAAGATCAACAAATTAAGATTCTAACACACTAGGTACTCACTAATTACCCTTTCCCTGGGATGTGCACCAAAAAACCTGTCCACGCTGAGATGGTTCACTGTCCATTAACATCTTGGCATGCCACATAATCATTGGTGACGTCACTGGAAACGAAGTCTGCACTGTCTAGTATATGAGGTAGGTGAGGCAACATCGAAAATGGTTTAACTTTCTCAGAGGCTGGCGTCAGATAAATTTATGCGGTGATATTCAGTCCAACCTTCCACATGAACAGTAGTAACTCCATAACGGCTTAAGCAAATTGTCCCAAGTATCCATTTTGCTGCAAATTCCGACAGTGCACAAAATGTATCACAGCGTATCTGGACTGCTCGAAAACGTTGCTGTCCTTTAACTGTAATCACAGCTATATAAAATGCTAAATGCCAAACTGCAGCACATTACATAGTCCGCAGGTAACACGTACAGAGAAAACGTCTTTACTTCATAGCTATAAACGTGCCGACTGAAGCCGTCGAAATAAAACTAGGACGACAACCTGGTTTCCAACTTATGCACTTGTTGAAGGACAGGTGTGTGGCTTTCCCATCCCGCAGAGCTTACAGTACCTATTCATAATACTAGCTAAACATTCGTCTATAGTAAACTGTTCATATCAGTGGCTTTCAATGATGTTATAAGTACAAATTGTTTACAGTCATTTACGTACACGTACTGCCCGAAGACAAAAATATTAACACATTTACAATATAGAACGACATCACACGTTAATGTATAATGTATGATAAGCGATACAAATATATCAACACAGAATTTAGGTTATTGGATGTAGCATCACTTCAATTATTAGTCATCAACAATTAAATTCATAATCTATTCGTAAACCAATATTCTACGTAGTTACAAATTTATATTTAATATATCGACATCATTGGTCTCAATTAGAAAAATCAGTTTATCTTCATTACGCACATCTAGAAAATCGGGACATACAGAACTAATTAGTGTGAACGTATTCTGTCTACTATGTTCGTATTTATGGTAGACAAGCTTTCTGTGTAATTCATCTTCTACTTCATTATTATTGCGTTGTTTACAAATTCTTTCATTAATCGGTAACTTATACGGTTTATGATGCTTGGCTGTTTCAATGGTTAGACTATGGACACTTATTCTATTCGTAGCTTACAAAAAGTTGTGTTAGTTTCGTAGGTCAAAGTTCTGATGAGCAATTAATTTTCCATATCATAACTGTTTTTTATTTTGCAATAGGTTCGTAGCTTATTTCATTCTGCATTTTCATCACTATGTGCTCACTCTATTGATATCATATCATGACCTATTCAAGTTTCAATTTAAGTTTTTTTTAGTATTCCACTTTAAGTATATTTTTTCTTGTTTACATTGTTACTATCCTGATTATCCCAGATCTGTCTAAATCCTGTGAAGTTTAAGATATCTTTAACAAATTTAACAAGCAATATACACAACGTGCAACCGGAAGCTTATTACATGGAATATCATATCAGTACAGAGAGGATATTGTCCCAACTCGGCTCGTACTGCATTTTTTACAGTTTTATAGTTCACTTTTAGCAATCTACAACATAGCTTCAGGTTTAATGCTTCAGTTGCAATATATCGTTAGGAAAGTTTGTACTAAAATGTCCCCACACTTCGATGTTAATTAAAGTGTTAAATAATTTGACTGCAACAATACTATGTGAGTCTTCATCACCTTCTATATTTACAACCTTATGTATGAGCTTGCCATCTTTACGCATTCAGTTGTCATGCAGATGAGATAGAACACGTTGATAAAGCCCGGGAGGCCATTTGTCAGGATTGATCTTAACTGTGCTTAGCTTTATGAACTGAAATTTGGATTATCTGGCGCCATAACATTTGCAAACAAAGTCTCGATCTGATAGTAATTATGTCGGATATCATGTAGCGGCGAACTAATGGCAAACTCACCGACTAATACATATTATGGCAGGGATTTGAGACTTTTCACTTTTTCCTCTTTAGTTGAACTGTTAACATCAGCCTTTTCTTCAAATCCCTCATTTGGGTTTGCAAGCTAACTTGTTGCCGTGTAACATCCTCCTTGAAAAATTGCAAGCAATCGGGTTTTGTCAAAGCTTATTCTGCCAAGGCACAAATGACGAAAATTTTCCGTTTGCCATAATGACCATAAAGTCACCCTAGTTAAACATGATAAGGCTAGGCTAAGTAACATAGAGCGCTAGGTAGTGATTGCATTCGGTTTTAATGCATAATTCATAGTTTCTCAGTTGTGATAAGGTTCTCACAGTAAATTCTGATGAAGATTCTGTGAGAGTGGCTTATTTGCAATTGAGAAATGTTCGAATTGAAAAACTAGTATGGACACAATTTCGTAACTATTTGTTACAGATTTTTTTCATCACTTTTAGTCTGAAGTCATTTTTAATATACTTCTACAAATAATGGTAACAATCCACCCTCAACTGTCTATTTTGAAATCATTTACTTCGGTAAAATTTTACTAAAATGCTCCAAATACAAGCATGAATGACGTTACAAAATCACGTGGTAACCTATAATTACAGAATAAGACACATCTGGTGACGTAAAAAATGTGCCGAAGTTTTGATGACGACATTACGAAAAATTTCTTACAGTCGATGTTACAGATATTTATATAAATACTAAAATTTTAGGACAATCCTTTAAAGTTGCCCGAAGATAGAGATGTTTTATGTAAGCAAGTAAAAAACTAGAGGATGGAAAAAAATTGTATCACTATTGCTAAATTTTCCAGTAAGAGCTCCAGGTGTTCATGAATTTCACAAAGTAGACCAGAGCGTTTATTCCAAGAGCTGACACTGTTTCTCCTTTGTTTGGTCCCAGCACTCAGCAATTTTTGCCTTTAGTTACTTTGCATCAAACGGCTCTGCGCGGCAATTGTACACTTTCACTTTAAGGAAGTTCCAGATACATTTCCCGTAATTCACAGAATTAAGTTACATTTTGTTTTAGCTACGAATCTTTATCAAT
The DNA here is from genome assembly GCA_030141605.1 of Tubiluchus corallicola. Classification (NCBI taxonomy): domain Eukaryota; kingdom Metazoa; phylum Priapulida; class Priapulimorpha; order Priapulimorphida; family Tubiluchidae; genus Tubiluchus; species Tubiluchus corallicola. Next base: position 198,405 of record JAQGDQ010000071.1, read on the forward strand.
ATCCTGTGATGAAGACCATGACGTAAACTGTTTGATATGTTTATTCTTTTGTCCCTTGTATTAAAGGATTTACAGGGCAACACGATTATCCTTCAGTTGATGATTATAACTGAGATTGTTCCGACAGATGCTTTTAATATTATTGTAATCTGAACTTCGGTACAGTTTTCTGGGCCACCTGATATAAAAATCGTTCGTAGCTATGATCGTTTAAATAGTACATTAGCTGGAACCACAAAGACATATAATACTTTATTGCAATATAAGCACATGAAATAATACAGTCACAGTAGCACGGAATAATGATCCAAGGATTCAGGTTAAGTTACGATGAAAGTGTCGCATAAATCTACTGACGGAGTGTCAGGTTACAAATGCATTTTGTCTCAAGTCTTATAGCTTGAGCCTCCATGTTGCGATCTGCTGCAGTTTGAAAACCTGCAAAGCCCTGCATCCACGTGTGAGACCCCCTAATCGCTCGACAGATAGCTCTAACATAGATACTTATCACAAAATTTCAGCCCATTACCTTATAAAGGAAGTCTGTCTTCAATAATTAGACAAATTCCTTTATATGATTAAGACTGTCCAACACGACGTAATATCTCCTAAACCTCCAAACAACTTCAAGAAAGATCTGCCAAACTTCAATTTGAGACGGAACATGATGGCTGATGGATAATAATTTTAGACTAAATGAGGATTCGTATGATCAGTAATTACATTTGTGTTACCTACAAGTAGTGCAGTTTGACATTTTATATAATTTTTGGTAAAATGAATTCATCCGTGTCTTTCGGGTTTGATAAAGCTTTCACAGTAAATTCTGATTAAGATTCTATGAGTGTGGCTTATGGTCAAATTGAAAAACTAACATGTTCGAATTTTATTAATGGAATTTATTTATTTTAATTCTCGATTACAGATAAGCCTACATACAGACACGCGCCATTAATAATTCAATATCTCATGATCAACTGCAATAAACTGAATTACATAATGCACGCCAAAAATTATCATAATAAAAACGTATATATCACAACTAGACTTAATGTTGTAACAAAATACGGAAAAATTCTAAGTAACATTTATATCATTAACAACACTATTTTCCTATAACATTGTGTTTAACTCAATACAAAACCGAGCACGGAAAATCAAGTGTGCTTATTCAGTCTGGCGTAGTTTTCTATATAATTTTTGGTAAAATGAATTCATCCACGTCTTAGAAAGTTACGTGTTTAAAAACATGTGATTATATCTCTATAAGAAATCATTAATGCAAGCCAGTCGTTTGCCACAACTTGGGCTGCACGCAGTCCTTTCAAATCTCTTTCGTTAAATGGTAAGTTTTTTACCTGTTTTTGTAATTCAATTTAACAATTTTTATTTTATATATTGCTGTCTTACATTAAGCAGCTAAATTTAAGCCTAAATGTGGAGTCTAAAACTCTAGACTCTATTCATAATGTTTCACTTTCATGCTTCAAGGACATTAGGGACTCTAAGTGAAGTCTTTTTAGTGTTAAAAGTATAGTTATTTAAAGCAATAAAATAGCTACAAAGCTCCGCATACGGCAAGGCAGTTGTGCAGTTTATTACAGACAGACTTTGTTACAAGTAAGGCATTATGAAAAAAGCAAGGATAATCGGTTTTAGCTGCATACATGACAATGTTACTAAGATGTTACCAAAAGTTTGAACAGTTCAAACATGTACATTTAGAATAAAAATTGTGCAAGCTTACAATTTCTGACATCTATTAATTCACGAATGAGAACTGCGTTTTGTTATAGTATCATTGAGATCTAACGTGAAAGTAACAGCAAAACTAGTTCTTAATATGTAGTCGCCTGTAAAACAGTGTGATGAAGCGCGTACAAAAGACAGCTTGCAAAAACCGGTTTGAATATTGGCCTTGTTTCTAGATTTTATTATTGTCATTTGAATATTGCAAGTGAATTAGTGGAAATATATAATCTAGTTTCGTTTATAGGAAGAAATGCACATGTCTTTCGTCCATAAGTTGCTGATTAAACCATTTTGCAAACAAGGAAATACGCAGTTTAGTTTGGTTTATGGCTTTGCAAGTTAGATAGAAACAACTATTTGATTAACTTTCAATAAGGACAAAACAAAATGTTTTCTTTTCTGGCCAGTTTTCATGAACTTCAGTGAGATCTTCACAGTCAAAATTAATTCAATTGTGGTTCAAACTATATTATACACCAATGTAATCTTAGTTAATTTTACCCTATTTTTCTGCTGATAATCTTGGTTAAAAGCTGCCATTGAGACTTATGTAACTCGGTCATTCAACATAAGGGTCGTCTATGGAATGGAACAGTCACATTTATTCCATTTCCGCATCTTAACAAACGGTAGTCCTGGTCGTTTTATCAAAGTCAGTTGTCAAGTCCTTCTTGTGAAAAAACTTGAATAAACTGTAGCGATGATTTTCAAGAAGATTTGTAGTTCAGTTTTTAGTGTCTATCAGTAACATGAATTACGGTGTTTGTACAGCAGATAAGCAGACAAACTGGCTCCTGTGCAGACAAACGGCCATGCAGGATAGCAGATTGGCACATCGCAGGAATCGCAGAACAGTAAATGTTGTACTTCATACTTGAATTTAAAAGCACAAAAAAGCACACAAAGACCCAAAACAGCTACTACTCTTTCCATTTCACACAACAAATATGTTTATCTTCTTAACACAGAATCATAAATTGAAAAACAACTACATTCAGCCACCTTTTAGCAAAATAGAAACTCGGTTAACTACCAGTTACAACCAGAATTACAGGTATAACTAACCAGGCAAGTCAGCAAGCAGAAGCTTTACAAAACCAGCACTAGATGGCAGCAGCTTGCAACAACTACAAAAATATCAACACTCACTGTTACATACGGCAAGCGCTACAGATCCTGCACGTGTGAAACCACTACACTTGTAGACGATAATTTATAAGATTAATCAAGGTCGGAGTCTGCAAGGTAAATGGCTGATTCAACTTACGGTTTTCTCTTAGTGGATAATCCATCCGGGTCGTTCCTCCATGTCATTAATCTTGTTCTTCATGAGAAATCACTCACGTACTTAGTGTCAATAACTTAGATTAATGTATCAGCACATTAAAATTATTCCCTTGTGGACTTGACATAGTTCATGACATATTCGTTTACTCGCGAGAATGTGCGAAAATGACGAAACTAAGCTCGTGGCTCCCTCTTGCGACAAACATTCACGAGGTCAGTACACGCTGCGATCAGCGTAGCTAATGTGGCTTCGGATACTCGCGAGAATGCGCGAAAATGACGAAACTAAACTCGTGGCTCCCTTTTGCGATAAAAAACGGAATGATCACTACACTCTGTGATCAGTGTTACAAATGTGGCTTCGGCTACTCGTGAGAATGCACGAAAATGACGAAACTGAACTCGTGGCTCCCTCTTGCGGTAAACATTCACGAGATCACTTCACTCTGCGATCAGTGTAGCTAATGTGGCTTCGGTTACTCGCTATAATGCGCGAAAATGATGAGACGAACTCGTGGCTCCCTCTTGCGATAAACATACACCAGGTCAAGCAAGCTACACGCTGCGATCAGTGCAACAAATGTGACTTCTAGCGCGAGAACCACTTCACCTGGGAAGTAAAATAATGCAAAAACACTTGCACTACAAAAATAATATAGGAGGAACTGCTTCTCAAAAATAGACGTATTTTAACGATTTTCGAGTCATACCTCAGACGTATTGATGGGTATTAATAGCCTCAGTAATTTATAATTTAAGTCTTCACAAATTCAAACTCTTTAATGAAAAAAAAAACGAAAATAAAAATAGAAGTTAAAAAACTGTCTTCAGTCCTTCCTAATAACTCTGCAAAAACATTTTCACTACAAAAACGATATTGTTGCGTTATTTTGCTAATGATGTTAATCTTTGCTTGGCTGCAATTGGACATTGTACCACGGCTTCACCATTCTCATGTGTTGACGAAGTAAATTAATTAGTATTACTATTACTGTAATAAGTGAAAGGCTTCTTAAATATTACTACGAAAGTAAAAAATAAAAATGCAAATAACGAACAAAATTATCCACATTAATATTGTGCTTTCGTTATCTTTGTGATTTTGTTAATATTGTGTTTTTTTGGTATTATCGTCCTTACTATGTGTGAGTCATTCCAACCTATGATTCAGGATCAATGTCTTTTTTGTTCTTTTTACGTTGTTACTCAATAAACTGTCTATTATAAGTATGAACCTATTAGGATTATTGTTACTTGATATTTTTTCGTAAAAAATACATTAAAATCGACTTTCCAAAATTAAATTCTGTGTTCGCGCTAATGCACGCATACAGATTTTTTTGTCCGCACGTTTTTACCGCAAAACTTGCTTCCGCAAAAATACTCATTGCGTTGTCATTTGCGGTATTGCGGGAAATGCGGGAAAATTTTAGCGCATTTTACACGAAGCTTTCTAGATAAAAGCCTTTGTTTCATGTTAATGGTTTAAGAAAGGGTAAACAGGCAGTATTGCGGGAACTGCGGGAAAATTTTAGCGCGAAATTTTAGCGCATTTTACACGAAGCTTTCTAGATAAAAGCCTTTGTTTCATGTTAATGGTTTAAGAAAGGGTAAACAGGCAGTATTGCGGGAAATGTGGGAAAATTTTAGCGCATTTTACACGAAGCTTTCTAGATAAAATCCTTTGTTTCATGTTAATGGTTTAAGAAAGGGTAAACAGGCAGTATTGTGGGAAATGTGGGAAAATTTTAGCGCAAAATTTTAGCGCATTTTACACGCAGCTTTCTAGAAAAAAGCCTTTGTTTCATGTTAATGGTTTAAGAAAGGGTAAACAGGCTGTATTGCGGGAAATGCAGGACAATTTTAGCGCATTTTACACGAACCTTTCTAGAAAGAAAGCCTTTGTTTCATGTTAATGGTTTAAGAAAGGGTAAACAGGCAGTATTGCGGGAAATGCAGGAAAATTTTAGCGCATTTTACACGAGGCTTTCTAGAAAAAAGCCTTTGTTTCATGTTAATGGTAAACAGGCAGTATTGCGGGAAATGCGGGAAAATTTTAACGCTAAATTTTAGCGCATTTTGCACGAGGATTTCTAGAAAAAAAGCCATTGTTTCATGTTAATGGTTTAATACAGGTAAACAGGCAGTTTTGCGGGAAATGTTGGAAAATTTTAGCGCATTTTACACGAGATTTTCTAGAAAAAAAGCCTTTGTTTCATGTTAATGGTTTAAGAAAGGGTAAACAGGCAGTATTGCGGAAAATGTGGGAAAATTTTAGCGCATTTTACACGAGGCTTTCTAGAAAAAAAGCCTTTGTTTCATGTTAATGGTTTAAGAAAGGGTAAACAGACAGTATTGCTGGAAATGCGGGAAAATTTTAGCGCGAAATTTTAGCGCATTTTACACGAGACTTTCTAGAAAAAAAGCCTTTGTTTCATGTTAATGGTTTAAGAAAGGGTAAACAGACAGTATTGCTGGAAATGCGGGAAAATTTTAGCGCGAAATTTTAGCGCATTTTACACGAGACTTTCTAGAAAAAAAGCCTTTGTTTCATGTTAATGGTTTAAGAAAGGGTAAACAGGCAATATTGCGGGAAATGCGGGAAAATTTTAGCGCATTTTACACGAGGCTTTCTAGAAAAAAAGCCTTTGTTTCATGTTAATGGTTTAAGAAAGTGTAAACAGGCAGTATTGCTGGAAATGCGGGAAAATTTTGGCGCGAAATTTTAGCGCATTTTACACGAAGCTTTCTAGATAAAAGCCTTTGTTTCATGTTAATGGTTTAAGAAAGGGTTAACAGGCAGTAATGCGGGAAATGTGGGAAAATTTTAGCGCATTTTACACGAAGCTTTCTAGAAAAAAAGCCTTGGATTCATGTTAATGGTTTAAGAAAGGGTAAACAGGCAGTATTGTGGGAAATGTGGGAAAATTTTAGCCAAAATTTTAGCGCATTTTACACGAAGCTTTCTAGATAAAAGCCTTTGATTCATGTTATTGGTTTAAGAAAGGGTAAACAGGCAGTATTGTGGGAAATGTGGGAAAATTTTAGCGCAAAATTTTAGCGCATTTTACACGAAGCTTTCTAGATAAAAGCCTTTGTTTCATGCTAATGGTTTAAGAAAGGGTAAACAGGCAGTATTGCGGGAAATGCGGGAAAATTTTAGCGCGAAATTTTAGCGCATTTTACACGAAGCTTTCTAGAAAAAAGCCTTTGTTTCATGTTAATGGTTTAAGAAAGGGTAAACAGGCAGTATTGCGGGAAATGCGGGAAAATTTTAGCGCGAAATTTTAGCGCATTTTACACGAAGCTTTCTAGATAAAAGCCTTTGTTTCATGTTAATGGTTTAAGAAAGGGTAAACAGGCAGTATTGCGGGAAATGTGGGAAAATTTTAGCGCATTTTACACGAAGCTTTCTAGATAATAGCCTTTGTTTCATGTTAATGGTTTAAGAAAGGGTACACAGGCAGTATTGTGGGAAATGTGGGAAAATTTTAGCGCGAAATTTTAGCGCATTTTACACGCAGCTTTCTAGAAAAAAGCCTTTGTTTCATGCTAATGGTTTAAGAAAGGGTAAACAGGCAGTATTGCGGGAAATGCGGGAAAATTTTAGCGCGAAATTTTAGCGCATTTTACACGAAGCTTTCTAGATAAAAGCCTTTGTTTCATGTTAATGGTTTAAGAAAGGGTAAACAGGCAGTATTGCGGGAAATGTGGGAAAATTTTAGCGCATTTTACACGAAGCTTTCTAGATAATAGCCTTTGTTTCATGTTAATGGTTTAAGAAAGGGTACACAGGCAGTATTGTGGGAAATGTGGGAAAATTTTAGCGCGAAATTTTAGCGCATTTTACACGCAGCTTTCTAGAAAAAAGCCTTTGTTTCATGTTAATGGTTTAAGAAAGGGTAAACAGGCTGTATTGCGGGAACTGCGGGAAAATTTTAGCGCATTTTACACGAGGCTTTCTAGAAAAAAAGCCTTTGTTTCATGTTGATGGTTTAAGAAAGGGTAAACAGGCAGTATTGCTGGAAATGCGGGAAAATTTTAGCGCATTTTACACGAGGATTTCTAGAAAAAAGCCTTTGTTTCATGTTAATGGTTTAAGAAAAGGTAAACAGGCAGTATTGCGGGAAATGCGGGAAAATTTTAGCGCGAAATTTTAGCGCATTTTACACGAAGCTTTCTAGATAAAAGCCTTTGTTTCATGTTAATGATTTAAGAAAGGGTTAACAGGCAGTATTGCGGGAAATGTGGGAAAATTTTAGCGCATTTTACACGAAGCTTTCTAGAAAAAAAGCCTTTGATTCATGTTAATGGTTTAAGAAAGGGTAAACAGGCAGTATTGTGGGAAATGTGGGAAAATTTTAGCGTAAAATTTTAGCGCATTTTACACGAAGCTTTCTAGATAAAAGCCTTTGTTTCATGTTAATGGTTTAAGAAAGGGTAAACAGGCAGTGTTGCGGGAAATGTGGGAAAATATTAACGCATTTTACACGAAGCTTTCTAGAAAAAAGCCTTTGTTTCATGTTAATGGTTTATGAAAGGGTAAACAGGCAGTATTGCGGGAAATGTGGGAAAATTTTAGCGCAAAATTTTAGCGCATTTTACACGAAGCTTTCTAGAAAAAAAGCCTTTGTTTCATGTTAATGGTTTAAGAAAGGGTAAACAGGCTGTATTGCGGGAAATGCAGGAAAATTTTAGCGCATTTTACACGAACCTTTCTAGAAAAAAAGCCTTTGTTTTATGTTAATGGTTTAAGAAAGGGTAAATAGGCAGTATTGCGGGAAATGTGGGAAAATTTTAGCGCATTTTACACGAGGCTTTCTAGAAAAAAGCCTTTGTTTTATGTTAATGGTTTAAGAAAGGGTAAACAGGCAGTATTGCGGGAAATGCGGGAAAATTTTAGCGCATTTTACGCGAGGATTTCTAGAAAAAAGCCTTTGTTTCAGGTTAATGGTTTGAAAAAGGGTAAACAGGCAGTACAGCAAGTGACAACGCCCATTTTTCAAAAACTGTGAATATTGCAACAAATTATCAAATTATCAAAGAAAATGCATAAAAATCAAACCCAATTTTACGGAAACGTTGAAAAAAGTAAAATTAAAGACAAAACTAAATATTTTTTTATTTCGGCTGGCACGAAATTCAATGGTTCATTGCCTGTTATTTAAATGTAATGACTGGAATCCACAGATCATTTTAGTTGTGGTTTTAGTTAAGCTTGTTTCTAAAGTACTACAACTTTCTCTTGCACCAAGTTTGTCAATCCAATGTCTTACATTAACATGATCTTGCAGTCAAATTTGCTTACATTTATGACACTGTTTATAGATACTTGAAAAAGGTTAGCCATTGATTGTTGTTTGTTAGGTCATACCAAGTCGCAAATGAGGTACTTGGATTAGTCTTGCCTTTGTTGTGCTGATAAGTGGCTTACTCTGTTTATATGGTACAATGTAAAGTAAATAACGGAGCAGTTCTCAAGCGTTTGTGGTGCGTTAGATTCTAAAAGTAATTTAGCCATTTTTGGCACTTGTCAGGCTAATTTGTATTCATTTAAATAATTAATAGCGGATGAATCGCAAACGTTAATTTTGTGATAAAATAATTCTCATAAACTCGTGTTGGATAAATGTGCAGCCATTTTGTATAGTTTTAGTTCACACTGTTCTTTACTGTAACAGCTCATACTTCTGAAACTCAGTAATGTAATACAAACCTCATTTAATAATGTTAATTTCTTTTTATTATGACACAATTCTGTTCAGATCTCTCATTTTGCTCGACTGTTTCACAAAAATTATTGAATTCACAAAGTAGTTCACTTAAATACTGGTGATTACTTGAAACGACAGAGAACATAATAATTTTACGTAAAATTTGCGTTTGCTGTCACTCATTATTCTTTCCGCGCATTACATATGGGCAACCTTCTCATTATAGGCACGACTATTAAAGAAAAGCTGTACAGACAGCAACGAATTCTCAGTATTGAGCACGATGCTTTCTAACACAATTCATAAGTTTTTAGCTTAGAACATTCTGGTTGGCTGCTGTTTAAATGCTTGTTAAACCACAAAAATTTTCTATTGTTTGTGGAACTCATTATATCGTCAAAAATATAATTTAGTTCGGTTTTAAATTAAACTGCATATAACGCATAGAATGAAACTACATATAGAAAGCATTCAGTAGGAAACAGACGTTTCCTCCAAAGCAGAACAATCTTAAACTTCTTCATTTGATTTTCTTATTAATAAACGTAACACAAAGATGAACAAGTTAACGTACAAAAATGTACCTGTACTGGTATTATATAAACTAGCAAAATATTAAAGACAGACTGACTGATGTGTGCAACTGAGTCATTTTAACTAATTTAAAAATCATAAAAATAAAAACATTACAAAATTAAATAACATGTCTACACATTTATATACAAGTTTACATAAGTAAACATGATGGGAATTATTAACATAATTATTCTTAGCAATATTCCTGATATAATTAATGACAGACTGAAATAGTTACAGAATATAGGGAAGTATGATTAAGAATGACGTATGAGATGTATGTAAGAGTTGTATGACATACTTAGAAGAGATGACGAAATCTAATGCATTTTACGGGTAACTTTTTTCAATAGTTTTAAGTTCATTATAATTGCTCTGTGTTGGCGATAGAGCGTCCCTTGAATTGTTTCAGAAACAATAAGCTGTTTCGCGGTTTCATTTTGCGCACGCGCACTGCTGTAGGTCAAAGGTTCATTGATATTGTTCATGAAATCCCAGTTAAAAAGCCAGTATCGTACAACATGTAGCTATTTTTGCGACAATTTCAAGGTTACCAGATAATAATCTTCAAAATTCACAGCGTAAGCATTAATATATTCATTGAGTGTTAATTTTCTTACATGTGTGTGTGTGTGTGTGTGTGCGTGTGCGTGTGCGTGTGCATGTGCGTGCGTGTGCGTGTGTGTGCGTGCGTGTGGGTTTGCATTTATATTGAGCTTTAATATGTAGTATTATTATGTATGCGTCCGTTTATATTGTTGCACTCTTACCCTGCAAATGGAGGGTTTTGTATTTTTCATTTTGAAAATAAACGAGATTTATTAATAATAATCTGTCTTTCTTGCAATGCACCAATGTTTCTGTCTAACAGGACAATGATAAGCCAATGCTACTGCTCTGATTATTTCTTAATCCCTGTTGCCCTGAAATTTTGACGGAAAGACAACATGGCTTCCGAAAATTATGACTTCCAACTTTCACGTACAGCAACCAAAATGGCGGAAAGAACGCCGTGCGCTTTGTTCATACGCATAACGTTCATGAACGCGCGGAAACAGTCAATACGCGCACCGAGTTATACGCGGCGCGTAATCTTTTGCTGCAGGATTGTGCTAGCCACTCAAGACTACTTGATACTCATGTTTAGTCTGTCTTTTCCCCGCCTCCTTTGCACCAGGATTGCACTAGCCACTCAAGACTAATTGATACTTATATTTAGACTGTCTTCTCTCTCCTCTTTTGCATTAGGATTGTACTAGCCACTCAAGACTAATTGATACTTATATTTAGTCCGTCTTCTCCCCGCCTCCTTATAAAAATGGTCTCATCGCCGACTAGGCATGAAACTTTTAGAACTTCCAAACTCACGTTCATTCTCACAACTCTTAATACCTTGTCAGAGAGAAAACTTGGCTCAACCTTGTCTTAAAATCCAGTTGAGGAATTTCTTATGAAGTTTTAAAAACCTCGAACTCTAGCTCTTTTCGTGTGATGTATTTACACTTGCATTCTTGTATTTGATCTTCTAGCTCCATTTCTTAGATTCTTCTAACTACGAATTTGATTCTAAAAGTCAAGAAAAAAAGATATCCATCATTAAGTGGCCTCTGCCACCAAAATGCTAATTTATAAAAAATTATGTAAAAGTATTAACACTGTATTACGTTATACAGGAAAAAGAAGAACCGATGCATCACTAATAGTTTTCACACAATATTTGTTTGAAGTAAAGAAAAGTTATGCAAATTCAGGAAGCTGAATCTATTTTTCCTGGAATTGTAAAAGACACTGGAACTGGAAGTGTTTCTACGTACTAAGAGCCACTAAATGAAAGTATTTAGTTTTTATTAATGCTATAATTTGTTTTTAATAATTTTGTGTTTCTATACGATAATGTTCAATTGATTAGTTAATTGATGTTTTGGGGGTTTGGTGCATGTCTGTATACAATAAGTTATAAAACTGTTAATAATTATAATTTCATGTGTATTAATTCTAAACCTTAGTCAATAAATGGAGACATATTCAGAGTAACACATTTACCTTTTGTTTTAACGCAGGTGAATTACATTAATTTAATTAGAATTTCAGTGAATATTTAATCAAGTTTCAATAATAAATCAGATGAATCAGATACGTGACTAACACCGTCCTTTGTTTCTTAAACTAGAAAGTATAATTTCTTATACTTAGACTATACTTTTTGTTTACTTTCTTCTTAATGCGTTGTTGAGCCACCGTAATCATAACGGTTGTGGTATAATAAAACAATAATAGAGAGAGAGAGAAAGAAAGAAAGGAGAGAGAAAGAGAAAGAGCGACAGAGTGAGAAAGAGAAATTTGTCAACGTGGGAGCTTTTCAATTGATGATTAGTTGACATTTTTTGACACAAATTTTAAGCTCTTCGGCCATAACTTGAAAGCTACAAAAGTTGTAAAGCTACAGGTTTCACAAACAAAAGCCAATACGCTGGAGTACCTCACTGTAAAATTTCAGCTTTGTGGGTCACTTGCTTCTAATATTATTACAGTCTAAGCTCAGGGATATTTTTCTGTGCCACCTGGTATATTATTGGATCAGGAGAAATGTCATTACATGCGAATACATTCTCACTGAAAGAAGTGATCAAGCGTGTAGCAAACAGTGTTTGAATAATAAAACTAAATAAATTCAAACCCATGCGCTATGCAGAATGAACACCTGTAAGGCTTTAAAAAATATGCCTTTTAAACTTATTTTGGGAGACATCTTGGAAGACAAGATGATTTTTCATATACTACCCCATTTTCAAGAACGAAAATACTGCACAATTAATACTGCAAAAGTGTTTGATAATTAAATAATAAATTAAATACTTAATTAGCGGCGAGCTAGGCCAATGTTTTAAAACAAAAATTCAAATTTACCCGGGTTTCTATTACGTGGGACCTGAAGATGTCGTCCCTTATAACCGAAAGTCCCTTGTATCCGAGCATCTTATATACGAAGATTTTTATAAGGAAAAACGTTGCGAAAAATCGGGACCGGTGTTGGTGGTCCCTTGTAAGCGAATGTCCCTTATAGGCGAGTATCTTATACCCGAGGTTGACTGTACAGGGCTACTGTAAGATATTGAGTGTGTTGTACTAAAACTTGGCAAGCTTTAACATAAAAATTCAAATTTACCACTGTGCTCATGTATGAACAGTCGAACGTGTGCAGTTCGTCACAAACTAACACATCTGAACTGAGAGGTACTGCACCTGTTTTTTGTGCAATGTTTTTCCGGAATAGCTAGTGGCTATTGGTTGTGTAACTAGCGAATGGCAAAATGCGTGTAATAATGAGGAATTAGTGGCCCGAACTTTAAATTGTGTTTTCGTGGTAATAATTCTTTCATGTATGTCATTTTAGAAAAAAATAGTGTTTCCTTTCAATATTTTAATAAGTTTTTATGAAAAATTGGATAGCTGACTTTGTAGTATTTTTGCGTCAACATTAGGTAAGCTGCGGGAGTTTTAATTAGTTTAAGCAGCGCGTGCTTACGGAAAGCCACGACACGCTTACGAAAAATCACGAAGTGTCTCAGTTATGTCATGATTTTCAATTGAATGACGGCAACCATCACACCTGAAAATTTCTATTCAGAGGCAGTATATTTTAAATTTTATGCTTTCTAGACAGTTTTTTGCAAATTTCTTTGTTATATTTTTCTGAGTTTAATTTATAACAGCAAAACAAACCACCATACTGAGTGACTTGTTCTTTCCTTTAAGCTTCTGTTATAAAATTCTGTATTGATCTGGGTTGCGCTGAAAAACATTTCCTCCGCAAATGGAAATCCGAATGTAATTAATTATTCAACCTTTGCTGATTACAAAGCAGCTAGAGCTATACTAGAGTAATTTAAAGTCGTGTAAAATTACAGGTTTGTAATGTAGACGCATTAAGTGCAAAATAAATAAATAAATAAATAAAAACCTATTCAGTGTGATCGCTTCGAAAACCATAATATGCTCTTTAAATTAGCAAGTTCTCAATACGGTAATTTACTAAATCAGGAAAGTTCTCGACAGTTTCTTTAATTGAGATTTTCTTTAATTTTTATTACATTAAATCAAACTATTTGGGTTCAAAACTGTTTATAGAAAATTACAAAAAAAGTAAATATATCGCTACTGAGTGTTGCAATAATTTTAAACAGCAAAAAACCTACAATGACCCTCATTTTAGTAGGTCTACTGATTAGCTAACAAGAAAAAACTCTACTAAAGGTTTTGGAAATTAAAGGATTAATTAATAATTAATAATTAGTTGATAGCCGTTTAAAACATTTCAGGAAGTTTTAGTTTTCTGACATAAAAGATTCATGGAAAAGCTGATCCAGTAGCTGAATCCTAAGCTACATGTTTCTTCACTCCAAACTGATTAATAATTAACACATGATCAACACCGCGTCTTTCCATTTCATTTTGTTTTCCATAATTAGTTCAGTTAGATTGTCAGATAGAATCAAATAAGATGAATGACTCATACCTTCTGTTACCTGTTTACTCAAACACCAACATAATTTAGTATTCTGTGCATATTTAATGATCTTTTTCTTTTGATCGGCTAGAGAGAAATTAAGAGGAAGAGAGAGAGAAAGAGAGAGACAATAAAAATTAATTTAAATGAAATTAAAATAAAATTTGAATTAAATTAAATTAAATTAATTTTTTTTTAATTAATTATAAAAACTTAGATTTTGCTTCAAGGTCTATAAATGTGGATCAAGTATACTGAAAGGTGTCATTGCGTCATTTCATTATTAATATAAGTGTAACTATAATTCATGTGATGCTAAGGTGCGTCTAAATTTGCTTTAAGATTTCCAAATTTGGCAGTTTGATGTCTCTTCAATGATAGAATGGCGCAAAGTGTGAATTATAATGCACTTGTATTGATTGATGACGCCCCATTCAAATAGGGAAGTTTGGCATCTCAGCATCTGGTGTAAGACAAAGAGTTAATGGATTAAACCGGCACAGGTAATTCACCTGCTAAATTGAGCATCTGATGTAAGACAAAGAGCGAATGCGTTAAATAACGTTGCAATGATTCACCTGATAAATTGAGCATATGGTGTATGACAAAGAGTTAATGGATTAAACACGCACAGGTAATTCACCTGCTAAATTGAACATCTGATGTAAGACAAAGAGTTAATGGATTAAAACACATTATTGATTTCATTGATAATATAAAGTACATATAAACTATTGCTTAGTTAGCGAAGAGTACGAATGCTCTGATTATATTTTAAAAACTTTTGAGCAATGTTATCTAAACTTTTTTTCAAATGTCTTACAGTTAAAATGGCTGAGTCTAACAGAGTTTATATTTCATGTTTCATACAGCATCGCTGCTAATACAAATTCTGTGGGCAATAAGACAGTTACTCTATTTCAAGAAGAATTTTAAGCTTTATTTCTGAAGAGTGTTTCACGGTGCTTTAAGAATGGGAAAAATAAAGAAATGTAAATATTAACAGTGAAATAAAATAAAAAATGTGAAATATGACTATTTACAAAATGAGAAAATGAAATTATTGATTGTTATAACTGATTACAATCCACATTAGAAGCATTTCATCTGCTGCGCATTTCATCTGCAGTTTTCATGATAAACATTACAGACGAACATTTTATTGACTTTAATTGGGCGTTAACTTTTCTCCAAATTGGTTGAAACTTGTTTAGTTTAGGTAAAACTAAGGCCCATTTCACACTGGGCGCGCTAAGAAAATTCGGAATTGCTGTTAGAAAATCAGAAAATTTCATAACATTTCCGTTTTTCACACAGAAATCACGTGATTTTTACGCGTGTCCAGCTACTTTCCGAATTGCAAACTTGTAGCGATTATATATGTAATATATTTTATTAATCTCCATCTTTTTGCTGTGCGCTTAATAATATTATGTCAGAATTAGTTATACCGTCGTTACTTGTCCCATTCATTTATCTAAACAGGAGAGCAGCGAACGCGAGAAATTTTACTGTTACTTTAAAACTAGACGAATTTTCAGAAAAGTAGAACCCTGGAAGCGTTTTTTTCTAAATGTGTGTAACATAGTCAGTTTTATAAATTTTACTCCGCTGAACCACCCAGAAAAAGCTGTTACCATTTCACGCAAACTTTAGCAGAAAGGGTAGAAAACGCAAAAAACAGAATGATCACAAAGTTTTTGCGCACATAATTTAAATCAAGACAAATTCCACGAGGAAAATTCCTTATGAGACGTCTTTGTGAAATACGTCATAGAAAACAATGAGTTCCATTTCTGGAGGAAAAAGATGCAAGGAATTTGTCCTAAAGGAATTTTGCAGTGAAATGGGCTTAAGGCGGGTGCTAAAACACTATGGCAGGGTTTACAGCACTCCATTGCTAATCTTTTTCCTAATATTTTTATGTAAAACTTAATTAGCGGCAGATGTTTGAAGTAGAAAATGAATCAGCTTCTGTTCTGAGGCACAAAAGCGAAACGTTGCGTTTGCTATGTTAAATATGCATCACATTATAAATTAATTAGTTTGGCATTCAGGAAACAAATTTGATGTCAGAGATCAACTGAACTGGGATTCATCTGTAACACAAAACTATCAATACGTAACATGATCAATAATGCGTGGACATTCCACACAGTGCCTTATTTATGCAAAAAATTTAACGTGAGTTAAGGTAACATAAAGTAAGGTAATAATCTAAGGTAAAGTAAGATAAGGCAATGTAAGGTAAGATAAGGTAAGGGAAGGTGAGGTGAGGTAAGGTAAGGTAAGGTAAGGCAAAGTAAGGTGAGGTGAGGTGAGGTGAGTTAAGGTAAAGTAAGGTGAAGTGAGATAAGGTAAGGTAATGCATGTAATGCCTTGAAAATGCATGTAATTAATAATGACCACGTGGAAACTTACTCTATGTTAATAGCGTTTCTAATACACCGCAAGTAATTGTTTAATGTGCTCATAATTTCACAATGAAGATGACAAGACAGAGCTATCAGCCCAGGGTGTCGTAAAGGTTTGATACGCCCCGCAGTACCTCAGTTGGAATTCATAAAATTGAAACGCTTCTCATTTTAGTGAGTGGAGATTTGATTAAACAATGCTCTTGTACATAAGCTTATTATGTTTCTGTAAACTGATGTATGTTTCTGTGTTTCTACTTGAGCCTTATTTTTATTGTTCTAAGGACTGTAAATGTCTGAAATAAAATCAAATTACCCTGCAGACCATTTCTGTCCTCTTATGACAATACGCTTATTTTTCTGAGCGATTCCTTAATGAATTTTGAAAGAATTTCAATGTCCCTTTCGTTAGGAGGCAGTGCGCAGCGATGTCCCGAAACTTGGTGTCTTTTTTATTTCGTTTTTGAGTGACTTTTTATTTATATTCTCATTTTTTAATTTTTCGATTTTTGGCAGCTTTTAAATCTTTCTTATAATTGCATGCACTTCGTAGGAATACGAAAATGGTTCTGTATAAAGCTGGCACTTTTATACAAGCAGCATTATTTGCATTGAAATATAATCTTGTTCTATTAGAATGTAAAGAGATTCAAATATAAGAAAAGATCTAGTCTTAAAATGATTACTTTTTTATTCTTTAAACATGGTATTTATGTACGTATATACGTCTTTTCTATCCCTAAATGACTTACAGCAGTCTGTTAGTAAAGAATTTGAAATTAATATCTGCTTTTTATTGTGCCCATATGGTCTGTACTTGTAGCTAACAGCCTCTGCCGTCATTAAATATTTCATCAACTTCTGCTTCAAGCTCTGCAGAGATCCATTCTGTTAAAGTTAAACTAAATCCTAACTAACTGATTTCTCTTTCATACATATTTAATTTATAATTAATTTAATTAGATGCATCTAGTAAATGAATCAGACCTTTTGTTCTGTTACCTTAAAACGCCAAGCTTATTTCTTGCTTTTTGTTCATTCAATCTGCCATCGTAATCATAACGGTTGTGGTATAATAAAAAAATAATAGAGATATGGAGATCAGGGAGAAAGAGGGAGAGCGAGCGGGGAAGAGAGAGAGGCAGAGAGAGGCAGAGAGACAGCGCGTTCATAATCTTGAATGTTAAAACTTGAAAGACAGAAAATTTGTTGCACAAAGTTTTGTATCGAAATTTAATTATTTGTGGGTTCGTAACATCAAGCCATTGATAAGTCTCATTTAAAACTACAGGGAGTCGAGTCTGTACAGTGCCGACCAACCTGCTAGTCAGAAATTTAAGAGGGGGAGACATTTTGTGAGCATCACAGATGAGCCATTGTTGAAGAACTGACGCAGCACAGTGCATAATAAATTACCATTTCTTCATTTTGACGATAAAATATTTATTGATATTTTTGTAAACCTCTAATATTCCGATGTCGCAAAAACATGAACAGATTTTTATTACGATTTTATAAAAATGAAATAACGGAATTTCATGAAAACTAAGACACTGATGCTGCATGCCAAAGTAATTAATAATTAATACGTGACTAATACAGCCTGCCTCCCTTTGTTTTAACTTCATTTTGTATTCCATACATATTTAAACTATAATTAGTTCAGTTAGATGCTTCACATAAATGACTCACACCTTCTGTTTTTTGTTTGCTCAAACACAAACCTGATTTATTATTCTACGCTTATTTAATGAGTGCGTTTTCTTAATTCAATGAGAGAGAGAGAGAGAGAGATTTAGATTTTAGATTTAATATTTTATTTCAAACTTCGCAAAGTTCATAAACACATCACAAATTAATACAAATAATACAATAAATGCATGACACACAATAATAACACAAATAATAATTAGCGGTATAACAAACTACGCCAATGACATCTAATTTCAGAACTAAAGTTTACATCACTGTTTAAAATGCTCTTGCATATAAAATTTTCACTGTTCTTCAGCCTGACATATAAACTGAATGCACATTTTCTGTGAATAACATCAAAATAAATAATATTAAGTCTAGTAGAAATATATCTCGCGCTCGTATCATATGAAAAGTTAAATAGCTTCCGTGTTGATACATTATATTCAACCTTGAGTTTGCTAAGATTGTAAGAATAAAAATGTCTCCAAGTGGACATACAATAAAAAGTAGTGCAGTAAGCATTAAATAATTGTCTCTTCACGTTAACTGAACAGTGAGTAAATTTCATGAGTAATTTATTTGCTCTACCATAGTAGATTGAACATTGTCGTAATATATCTAAATCATCTCTATTGTCATCTGATAAAATATGACCCAGATATTTTTCCTTTTTACTCGGTATAAAACTTTTACACTGCAAAATAACAGACCCAAAAGTAAACTGCTGCATGTGGGCGGAGCGAAACGTGACAAGTTTAGTCTTATTCACATTTACAAGGATATCATATTCTTTAGCAAATTTATTAAAAATATCTAGCAGTCTCTGTTGTTGCTAAAAGACATATATCATCAGCGTACATCAAGTGATTAATGCAGGGTTCAGCAATATGACAACCCGCACCAGAGTTAGTAAGTGCAGCACTAAGATTTTTAAAATAGAAGTTAAATAACAGTGGAGACATTTTTCCACCTTGACGAATTCCGTTACCTACTGTAAAACTATCAGAGTTAAATTTACCCCATTTAACCAACATACGTTGTTCCGTGTAATAAAAAAGCAAAAGTCTAATTACTACATTTGGTAGGTTAGTATTGACAAGGTTTAGGAACAGTTTGAGATAGTTTACTCTATCGAACGCTTTTGATGAATCAATAAACAGAATATGTACAGTGCTTTGTCGACTAATGTAATAGTCAAGCACCTCTTTTAAAGTATGGATGCACATCTCTGTGCCTAAGTTTTCAACAAAACCAAACTGAAACAAACAAGAACTGTGACGATTTAGAAGCAGTATTTCTATCACTTTGCTTCCTACAGATGAAAGAGCGATAGGCCTATAGTTGTTATTGTCTGTAATATCCCCATTTTTGTCTTTAACGAGAGGTACTAGTATAGATAACATTAACGAATGAGGCAAGTAACCGTGTGTTACACAGGACGTGAATAGCAGCGCCAACATGATTGGCAGCAAGTGGGATGAATTACGGAAATGTTCTCCTTTAAGTCCGTCTGGACCAGCTGATTTATGTAAGGCAAGCCTATCAATTGCCTCTTGCACTTCAAAAACTGTAAATGCATTAATGGGCGTTATATTATGGCTCAGAACATGTTTTATACGCGCGTTAAGACCTTTGTTGTCAACTGAATTTAACAAATTTTTATAATGATTACCCCACATTGCACAAACGTCCTTTTCCCCTTTTGACTCACCAACTTGTGGAGAAAGAGGAAGTTTAGAATTAGTTTCTTTTTTAATAGATGTCCAAAATTCATAAGGGTTACAATGCATAAGTTTATAAGCCAACTTATCAGCAATAATACGTTTCTCATTGCGTTTGCACTCACGCAATGCGCGTTTAAACAATGCTCGAGAACGGCGCATTTCATCAGCTAAGTAACCATTACGTGGCTTACCATTTATACGCCATGCAAGGAAACACTGGCGAGAATATTTATAACTATCTGCAACGTAGTCATTCCAACCAGGTATCCTCTTACCCTGACAGTTATTAGACCCAGGTTGCTTCCCTGGAATACTGATAGTGGCTGAAACTTTTAGTACGTCAGTTATGTCTTCATACAGTTTAGTTAGGTTATTTTGGTGTTGTTCGTTTTCACAGTACACATTATTACAAAGTAGAGCGTCGTACGGCATCGCTATACCTAGTAAAGCAGTATGTGTACAGTGCCGGTAATTGGATAACTGACCTTCATTGGCGTTATCCCAGTCAACATTATATCTATGCTGCCCAGGTTTAGAAAAGATTACATTGTCAGTATTTAGCAAATCATCTACTGTAATAACACTATCATTAATAGGACAGGCCAGCACAAGGTCAACATTGATCTGAGCACCTATAGGCATATGATCACAGTTAGTTAAATTGTAATCAACAAATATATTACTAACAATGACATGCATTGTTTCAGTACAAATTATGTGGTCTAACCAAGAGCAAGTTTGATGTGCAGCACTCACATATGTAAAGGTATCAGCTGGCAAGCTGAGCACATCAGAAATATTATACTTATTAGCTGAGCACAATGCTTCCAGTTCTCTATAAAACTGTCTTGTTATGTGTGAATTAAAATCTCCTATGCAACATACGTAACCAGTGGCTGACATTTCAATGAAAGCGTCTAATTTTCCTAAACACAATCTAAAATCATCTAGATTGTCATCACATTCATATGGAAAGTAAACATTCACAAACATAATTGGCATCAGTTTATCAGGCAGGTGAGCTGAAAAACCTAAAATATTAAAGTCATTTTCATGTGTAATAATCTTATATTCACCCGGAAGTGTTTTTCTCCAGAGCACAGCTAAACCACCCTGTGGTCGTCCTTTCAGAAGTCCACCAGACAGATCTGTAGGTGAGATCCCTCTTCCATGAAAATCTGGATCAACTGTTGCCAAATAGTCAAGTTCTTGAACTGGAAGCATCGTTTCTTGAAAACACGATGTCACTGCGATTACAGAGTTCTTTTAACACTACTAGTGATTCAGGATTTTTGATCGAGTTACAATTGTAACTCACTATTCTAAGTGAGGATATTTGAGTGCAGTTTCGCTCCATAAATGGTTTACTCGTTATTCGAGCCAGCGTTACTGACTAAAGATTCACGAGACGACCATAACCGGTGAATGACTTGCGAATTATTTGTTGCAAGTGGTCTAGCGTTCAATGTCACTGAAGATTTAGCATCATTGCCATTGCTCTGGCTTCTCTTATTGGCAGAAGTGTAAAAATGCTTTACAAGTACACCTGCAGGCCACACTTCTGGCTTCATAATCTGATCTGATTCCTCGTTGCCGTAGCACGTTATCACAAATGATGTATATGTGTCATACCTAGTTTTCAGTTTCTCCACCTTAACATTAAAATCAACATTATCTAGAAGCAGTTGCTCGATGTTCTCCTCCGTCGTGCTGGGATGCAAGCGAGTTGCAAAGATTCGTCTTACGGGCTTACTGGTTTTGATGAGCACATCTTTTCCCGTAGCTGTCCCTGTGATAGTGCGTTTAGAAGTACGAAGTTTTGGTGCTTTTTTCCGTTGTTTAGAGTAGTTCACAACAGTGAATCCGTCATCACTTATGCCGCTTGACTTAATGTCACCTCTTTGTACATCTTCCACTGAGTTAGCCTGGCTCGTTTGCCCCACAGCTGCTGAATAGCTTTTTCCTTTTGGTCGTTGATTTTGCTGAATTTCATTCCTGTTAGAGTTACCAATGGCTTGTGAATCTGTTGTATGTGCCAGTAGTTGATTAAGCTCATTTCGCGAGACTGAATTAGACTTGAGTTCTTTCAGATCTTCTTGTACATTTTGTAACAGTTTCATTATAACTGTGATGTCAACAGATTTGAGTGACATAGGCGGAACGTTTTGCGAATACGCAGCCACAAATCTAGGCGCTGGTTTAGCATCCGTAATCGGACCATACTGGAGCAACATCAGGATGTCATTCGATAAAGTCCGTCTTTTGGTAGGGCCGATTCGATTTTTAAGAAAGTCCGGCCTGTCTTCAACGTCATCAGGTATAAGACCCACGAGCATCGTTTTTGCTTCTTCTAGGTTCTCGATTGAGTAGAAATCATGAATTACGATCTCTAGATCGCTGACTGGAACCCCCGCCTCAAGTTGATTTTGGGCAAAATAGTTCACCTCGTTATGTATAAGGTAATATTTTTCGTCATCGATTGAATTAGACGATATACTGCTAACTGTATTTTGTGATGGCAAGATATCATCGTAGTTTGACTCGTCTGCAAGCCCACCAGGCTTTCTAGCAATAAAGCATTTTCTGCATAAAACCAGTTTCCCAAATTCTGCTCTTGGAACAGGGCCAGGATTCTTCCTCCTGCACAGCACACAAGAGATCGGTGCCATTGTAGGTTGACGGGCAACTAATTACCCTTTACCATTACCTGCACTGGCCAGCTCGTTTAGTAATTCAACTTGTCCTTTTGTTGCATCTATTGTGCTTTAATTACCTGGTCAGCAAGAATGTCTGCACAAGAGCAACTTTCGCCAAAAAAAGTTAATATTGCTCAAACGTTTTTCACAGATTTCAGGTTTATTAATAGTCAAACATGTTATTTGTTCTTTTAACGGTAATCACCATATTATCACTCACTCACTCATATAGCTTTCACTGATGTACCAGTGCTCAGTTCAGTATAAAACGATGAAAACTTGGAGCACTAATATCACGTGTCGTACAA